>WBMY01001079.1:461088-710820 GCA_013397315.1 Donacobius atricapilla | reverse complement strand
TTTCTTAAAAAAAAAAAAAAAAAGGCATTTCTAGATGACTGTATGTCATATAAATGAGATTTATTTCAATGCCTGTCATGATAGTTGAGGCAGTAACAAATCCAGTAATTGCTGGTGCTCTGGTCGTGTATGCTCGGAATGTTTAACTCAGAGCTACATTTTTGCAGCAAGTCTCAGGTTATTGAGTCAATCCCTTTCCCATTTTTCCTGTCTCCTGCCTGGTGAAGGTGGAGCTGCACGGTGTGTTGGGCACATTGGGCAAGGGGAGTGTTGCATGCAGGCTGCTGTCTCGGAACCTGCCTATAATTACCTGTTAATTGTGTGTATCTGATGGGGCCCGTGGAAATTGGGTGAAGAAAAACTCGCTGGCATTTTAAAATCATTCTCAGTGTTGGGTATTAGTGCACAGTCACACTTCAGGAAAACCTACAAGTAATCAGAGATGCAGAGCTGAAATGATACAGTGGAGTTTGGGCCTGCAAGACCTGGGAACTGAAGGGATGCTTATATGAGGAATTTTAGCAGCTCTTTGCCCTCCCTAAATACCAACAGACTCCCTCAAAAGTGACTTGTCCAACAGCCCTTCTTAAACAAGGTAGCTTTGTTCTTTGGTTATTCACTGCCTGTGAGAAAAGAGAAGGTGTCTTGCCAAGTTCTTTCATCTCCAAACCCCAGTGTCATCCTTGATCTTTCCACAGAAGTAATGAACTGAGATAGTGTAAAGACTATCCCATGAAATATCTTGAAAATGAAGTGAACTCTGCACTGGGTTATGATTCAGCTGATACTGCCAGATCCTTAGCAGAACTTGAATATTTTGTGCCCAGCTGTCACCGTGACTTTTTTTTTTTCCCAGGGATTATGCATCAACAAGGTTATTCTGTGCATCAGCAAGGTCATTCTGGGCATCAACAACAGTTAAAAATGTGTCATAACTTGATATAGTGTTTGATGTCTATCAGCTGAACTCCCTTAAAGGCACCACCTTTAAGCATTCTGGGCAGGGATTTTGGGATTGAGTCAAGGATATCTAGAAGGTCCCCAGTGACCAGCAATCACACTGGTAATGCAGGGAGGTCACTTTTGCATGGGATGACATTTTTGCAGGGGATGTGTAAGAGGTGAGCAGGACAAATGCAGCTGCAGTGGATGGAAATGGGTAATTTTAATTTTACTTTAATAACTCTGGGGAATTGTGTCCTGGGTGGGAGCAAGCAGAGGATATTTCTGTATTTTCAAGGTATCTGGTAAAGATCAGACTGGTCTAATCTAATGCTGTGGAGGTCAGGAAATTGGAAATAGGGATTCATTGCAGTGGAGGAGTTTCCCAGCTCATGACTGGAAATAACACAGTCAAGAGTCTCTGATATACTCCAGGAAATATCTGTTGGGTCATGGCACTGCTTGGTGTTTTGCAGGAACAGTCTGAAATAAAAACAATAAAATGAGGCAAAGACAAGGGACACCTCTTCTGTGTCAGGAATCTTATGAAAAATCCATCCCTTATCACTGCCTGAGATGTTATGAAGACTGAGTTAAATGTGTGTATGACCACATGAGCCAGATCGTATTTGTGAGAGTAGACAGATTGATATGATCTAATCGTCAAAACACCCCAAAATATTCCACCTGCCTCACTGGAGAGCATGTTCACCTCTGCCTCTCTGACCTGCTAGGCCACATGCTTTACGTATCTGTGAAATTAATCCTTTATTAACATACCTTGGTAAGTGCCCTGGCAGGGGGTGAGATGGGCAGCCTGCACCAGGAGATCTTCTCGAAGCATCTGCCTGGGAGTGCTCATCAAAACAGATTTTAAAATGGCTTTTAGTGGTCGTGCAAGTGTCAGAGGGTTTGTCCATGGTGCATCCAGCTGTGTCAGGCCAGCAGTGAGGGAAACCACGTGCAGAGCTGGCAGGTACCTGGTCACCCCAAAGCCAAACCTGTGTGATCTCACAGCAGCCTTGACATGCTTTGATTTTCCCTGAAATGGGATTTGTAGTGCTAGGATCTGGGGGAGAACTGTGGGAGCTGACAGATGGGCTTGGAGAGACACGGGGAGGTGGCTGAGGCCTAAGTATTCCAAATTTATGGTGGCCGTAAAAACATGTGGAAATGATGGATTCTGCTCATTGCTCACGCACACAGTGACAGGTTTTCGAATAAAGCAGTAACTGATAGCCCCTGGGCTGGGAATCGAATTTCTCCTTTCATGATATCATCATGATGTCATACTTTATTGCCTTTAATTCTAAACCCCATGGCTGTTGTCAGCGTGCTGGGTTCATGTGTGTGACATCACGTGGGGTTTCAGCTCCGGTCTCTGATGACGGTGCTCTTCTAACCATGATTTAAAGTGCTTTCCTGTCCTGATGGAAAAGTTATGGCTTTCCTGGGGCATATCGTGTTCCAGGCCAAATGCTGTCGTGGCTGAGGAGGGAATGTCATTTGGAAAGGTCTTTGGAGGGCAGTGAGTGCAATTCTCAATGCTGTGTATTCAGAAAAATATGGGTTTTGTGGCCTGGAGGACACTGTCACAGCGAGAATGATTGTTTGGGAATGAAAGGGTGAGTGACACATGTAATCCTTGTGTCCTTTGCCTCCTCTCTCCCAAAGGAATACTGAACTGCTTTTCTCTAAGAACAAATAGAAAGGAGAGGAAATATGGACTCATGCATGGCCAGACCGGTCAATGGATCCTCATGTTGTCCTTCAAACGCACCTTGTGCTCAAAAGAGGAATTTGCGAATATCCCTCCCCAGGTGATAAGTAGTGGGCCTGTTAATTCTGGCGAGATGCATTTTCCTTCTGTCCTGGGAAAGCAGGTCTTGCCTCTTCCAACCCCTGTCTCTGGGGGCCAGGAAAAGGTTCTCCCGAGGGCAGGAGGAGCACAAGCGGCAAAGCCAGGCCTGGGCGTTGGCTGCTTGGATCTAGTGAATGGTTCAGGTATGGTTACCGTGGTGATTGACGTGGGTTTTAACCACGGTGGAGGGAGGGGGTGTGGCAGGGGTGTGGCAGGGAGCTGCAATCCTGTGATCCCCACGCCTGTACTTCACAGGAAAGCTCACCAGACCCTGTTGTGGTCTGCCCACAGTGGAGAGCCCAGAGCATGTGTTTCACCAATATTCCTTCTATGCAATACCTATTTTCTCTTTTTGTTTTGGAGAGGGCAGACTCCCGGAGCAGGTCCCTTGTTCGAGTACACCCTTGTCCTCTCCAGCCCTTTGGATTTGTATCTGTAACTCCCCTGTGCTTGTTATTTTGAAGTGAAAGGTTTACTTTGACACTTGTGCTATGTCCCATCCTCCCTTCAGCCTCCTCCCCAGTTGGCTGAACTGAGCCTGGATTCCCTGGAACAGAAGGGTAGGCACAAGAGCAAAGTCTGTCGTTCTTTTGCAAAGCCTGTGGCAGCAGATTGCAGCGTTTGCTGTCAGTTCATTAATTACGAGGGCATTAACTTCCGAGGCTAGAAAACACTGGAAACACCAAGGTTGCCGCTTGGATGTTATAAATAACATATTGGAGGGTTTTAAATTGGTAGAGAGCTCAAAAGCTGCCAAGTTTTCCTGGGAATACCTGGAGCTCCTCTGTGATGGGGCTCAGAGTTACTGGATGAGCTTGTGCTTAGCTGGCTGACACAACCTGTCCAGTATGGAAATATAAAGAGTCAATGTGGGATCCATGGTGCAGGGATCACCGGTTAAGCCTGGTGTAATTCCTGCTGCCAGCTTATAGGAATAACCCTCCAGGAGTAAAGTGATATTATTGCTGGATCGTGTTAACTATGCTACCCCAAAACTGCACCAGGAAACCTTAGGAAGTTGACATCAAAGCTCTCACCGATATTGGGAGTCTCTGGTGAGTGCCAGATATTGCAGACGGAGAAAACCAAAGACATAGCAGCAACAGCAGTGACACTGAATCTTATATTTTTTAGTATTTTATTTTTTTTATTAAAAGTGCACCCCTGTGGCACAGCTGGCTACTTGCTCAGTGCAACAGCACCAGAGAGGAAATTCCTTCCCAGCGCTCACAGGTGATCAACTTACACATTGAAGCATGAAGTTTGATTACCCTTGTAACATTTTATTAGCTTGCATAGCTGCAAATGTTATTAATGCTCATAAAATTATCCAGTCCTTTAAAATGTCTGTTCCACTGGTGTGCGTCTCCATGACTTCCTGGGGTAGTGGATTCCAGGAGTGACTGTGCTGGGTCAAGTCATATTTTTCTTTTATTTCTCTTCAATCTACAGCCCTTTTGTTTCATCAGGTGCCCCCAGTTTGCTTTTAAATTATGGGGCAGGCTAATGTGAGGCAGCAAACTGATTTTGATGGCAAACTTGGCTCTTCCATGGACTTCAGTTTTTAAGTGTACTGATACATATAGAATGTTTTAATAAGCAATATATGTTTGAGTATGTCTGTAGGTACATGCATATACCTGAAAGTGTGTGCCACTAATTATGTATAAACACACAAACTCGTGTATTTATTATATCATTTGAATGTTTTTTGGGTGTCTTGGGTGCCAGTGGTTTAGTGCAGGGGTCCCACCCCACTCTCTGTGTCTCTGTGGGATGTTCTGGGAGGCAGAGTAATAACAGGGAAGAAAAATGTGCCTCTGAGCCGTGTGTCAGCAGACTTCAGATACAATGGGGCCTGTGTTTCCAGACAAGCCTTTTTAGCTAATTAGCTGAGTAAAAAATCTATTTCTCTTCTTAAATTCCCTGCCATCCATCCACCTAATAGAGTTAAGCAGCTCCATATTGTGGGGTTATGCAATAAATCATCTATCTCCAGAATTTCTCTCATTGCTCCCAGCCTGGGCTCTCCATCTCTCTGTCCACAGGAGCTGCCTGGTTGCCCATTCTGGCCACTCCCTTCTGGCAGTGACTGTAATGGAAAAGTGCTGGAGTTCTGTTCCTGTTCTGGATGTCCCTTGGCTGTCCCCCAGCAGCTCAGCCATGGCCACGTCCTTACTTGTCAATGCATTATCCTACAACAGACTCCCAGAAAGCAGAGGCTCCTGTGGCTCTGTGGTCTGGGTGACCTCCTCAGCCTGGGCTTTGCAGCCTGTGTGGGATCTGAGCTGGTCTCCAGCATCACCTCTGGAGCCAGGATGGATGAGAGGTGGGGCTTTGGGGAAATCAAAAAAAGCTGTCTTAGCTTCAGCATCAAGCAGGCAGGAGGATACACCCCCAAATTTTGGTTGTGTGGTCAGTTGAGTAGGAACATCTCCTCTGGAGAGACATCTGAGTCTCATGGACCCATATGGCAACAATTTTCACTTCAGGTCTGGATTTGGACATTGCAGCTCCAGCCTGCGGCTGTTGGACTGCAATGAGCAAGAGTAAAGAGCCACTAACATTGTTTTGGGTAGCAATGCCTGGACTAGAGTCAAGTTGCTTTTTAACCTTCTCTGTAGCAAACTAAATTGACTGAACTCTTTCAGGTTCTCACCTCAAGGCTGGTTTCTCACACCCAAAATTTATTATTGCTGCTATTGTCTGAACTCGCTGTTTCTGACAATACTTTTTTTTGTAGGTGTGAATACAGGAGCTGGACACGACGGTCTTGCCAGCACCAGGTAGTGAGTGATGTGAGACACGACTCCCTTTGTACTCCACCAGACGGGGGGGTGTGGGTGGCTCAGCTTGGTGCTGGAAGCTCGTGTTCAGCCAGGTGTCCACCCTGACCTTCCCTCGCTGCCCCACGCTGAGCCCCCTCGTGTCCCCCCGCAGTGAGCTGCACCGGCAGGGACGTTGCATGTGCGTGGGCTGTCAGGTGCTTAGGGATGACAGACTTTGGGATGGATAAAGGGTGAGCTGGTCACTGCTTTGCTGGGCTCCGCTTTTGTTTGCAGCTCCTTGAGATGTTTGAGTGATGTGGAGTCGGCTCCTCTGGCTGCCGCATTTTGTTTAATCTGTTTACACCCTCACATTGTATGAATAGGGTGAACCCTCATCAGTTTACCAAGAAAACACATTTCCTACAGCCTGGTGACCTGTCCTTGGCGGGAGTTACTGTGCTGTTATCCTTTGCATTTTCTACAGATGCTCTTGGTTGTTTTTCAACACGTCTCTGAAAACTCTTGAATGTGAGTCGAGAGTTGCCATGATCCTGCCCCTGGTTTGTGCATCTTTTTACTGTCTCTCTTGTTTTAATAAGAGAAATTAAAGTGTTGGGCAATGATTTCTAAAACTATTTAAAAACAGAATAAAACACCAAGAAAATTCTGGAACAGAATGCTTTTGTTGGCGAGAGTGAAGGTTTGTAAATATTTATTTTCTTGAGCAAAAAATATCAGGCTGTTGTGATAGAAAAAACCCAGGCAATTCAAATTTAAAGTGACAGCCCCCACACAGGAATCGGGAGCCTGCAGAAATGTCAATAGGTCAGGCCCAGTTGTTGTGTTGACATCAAGCTCCTCCACCATCCAAATCCAGGAGGGTGCTTTCCACCCTTTGTTGTTGTTTGGAAAACAGACACAGGTGTGTTTGTATCTCTGTGCTCCTCTCAGGGGATTATCCTGCCAGCGCCCAACCTGGGTTGCAGGCAGCTGCCATCCCAAAACCTGACTTAGGATCATATTTATGCTGGATATTCTGGACACTTTCTTCACTGAAAGCGTTGTCAGGCACTAGAACAAGCTGCCCACTGGGCAGTGGTGGGATTCCCATTTCTGGAGGGATTTAACAGACATGTGGCTGTGGCACTTGGGGACACGGGTCAGTGGTGGCCTTGGCAGTGCTGGGGGAATAGTCAGACTCAATGGTCTTAAAGAGCTTTTCCAACCTAAACCATCCTGTGGTTCTGTGCTGTTTGCATGCAAGGAGAAACCTTGAAAACCTTATTCTGACAGGAAAACCTCTACAGCAACAGCATTCAGTGTGTTTTATAAGTAGAGTAAGGCGTGGAGAAGGTTGTCCTGAGAAGGACAAAATAAGTGTGGATGTGGGGACATGGGTCATTGGTGGCCCTGCAGGAGTTGGGGTAAGGGTCAGACTCGATGATCTTGGAGAGCTTTTCCAACCATAATGACTCAGTGATTCTGAATATCTCCTTCTGCTGAGGTATGATGGGAAGCCGCACACTCAGCTGTGCTCTCCCTCTTGCTTTTGGCTTTGCTTTGCCATGCTTTGAAGCAAGGTGGAAGAGTGATCCCAAAACACCTTCCCTGGCTCCTGCCAAGGGTCCAAGAATTTAATGGGATTTGCTGAATGACCAAGTGCTCTCCAGACCTCCCTGGTGCATATGACTGGCGTTAAGGGGTGGATTTCCTGAGTGGCTCTGCCTGGACAGATCCTCTGGAAGCAGCATGAGGCTTCCAGAATGTGTTGGCTGCCTGAAAAGTCTGCTGGGGACTTGGCTTTCCAGGAGCTTTGCTTCTTGCAAAGGAAGGAGGCTCCTATTGCATGCCTGAGTTTTGCAAAGGCAGGGCTGTAAGCTGGAAGTTGTGCATAGGAAGTTTTTTTCCAAAGTAAATGAAATAAATAAAATAAAACTGTGGGGAAGAAACTGAAGGCATGACAAGGCCTTTGTTCTGCTTTGTATTCTTGCCTAGGAATGCTCTGCTCAGCTATGCATTAATCTCTGGTTTACTGTGCAGCCTTGGTGCTCACACACCAAATCCTCAAAGGGAGTGTGTGCGCAGGTACTCATGGAGGTCACTTCACCCTGGAGCTGCAGGGCGCCAGGCCCTTTTTGTGAGCAGTAATTCAGTGCTGCTGCGGAGCCTTGATTTCCCTGTCAGAGCGGGACGCGCCGCGCCTGGACAGCGGGAGGCAAAACTGGGAGCTGAACCCAGCAACAGCTCCTGCAACCAGAGCAGCCGGGATGAAACAGCTCAGCGAGGAGCAGTGACAGCCACGAGGAACCCGGCGCCTCCTCAGCTGTGACCTTCCTGATCCTGAGCCAAAGGTCGGGCAGTGGCAGATCCTTTCAAAAACCGGATCCTCTCCAGCAGCTGAGAATTGGGTGTGGGGCTGGCGGAGAGCTCTGCCGCAGCTTTGGGCTGGGGATGTGATGAGCATTAGCAAGCTGCTTTCTTTGCTCCCTGCCATTCTTCAGAGCTGCTGTGTTTGGCAGGAATTAATGGATTTGGAAAGGGATGCCGTGGTTGCAGGCTCGGGTCAGGGAGCAGCAGGCCTGGAGGTGACAGGGTGGCTGTGCCAGCTGTTTGACAGTCCTGCCCAACATCCTGCAATTAGAGTTTCGCAGAGCATCCCTGTGCCTTGAACTGTGGTGTTTCCAAATTTCAGGCCCTGCTTTTTGGTCCTGTGGGCGTGCTCCACCTCATGGAAATGGATGCCTAATGAGCCCTCAGCGATTAAGCTGGAAATGCCATGCTGGTGGGTACGTGTTCCACCACGGCCACTCCATCTCTGCTGCTCCGGTGTCTTTCCTCACATCCCTGACTTCTGCAGGATTGGGAAGAGCAGGGAATTTTTATCCTCTCCCATGCAGTTAATTAGGAAGCATTCCAGTTTGTGCCGTTTGGTGGGAAGCATATCCAGTCTGTTCAGCAATGCTAGCAGAGAACAGACCTTGCAGGGAAGGCAGGAATTCCTGACACCACTTCCTGATTTGGGATGAGCTCAAATTCACCCTTAAGTCTCAAGAGTGCAGGCCCTCCTGTGATCACTGGTACCAGCATGTTGCCCTGATTTTTCAGCCTTCTGTGTATCTCACAATTCATAGTTCTTAAGTTTTTTCTCACACACAGGTGTTATAAATAGAAGCAATGTTTTCGTTAGTCAAGGTAGTTTACATTATTGTTTTAGAGACATGGACAGCTGATGGACAGTTGTCTTAACCAATGGGATGGGGAGAGGTGTCACCCTACTCCCCCAGACCCTGGCCTTTGTAGAAATACTATAAAAGTGGAGTCAGATTTTCATAATAAACAGTTCATTTCATAATAAACAGTGTGTGTATGTGTGTCTGTGTGTCCAACAACAACACCAGTGAACAGAAAAGAATCATCTGGGAGTGGAGGTGTTGGTCTGTCCTTGGCCTGGACTTGCTGGCTGTGTGTTCCATCAAGGACTCGGAGCAGGATGGAGGATGCCAAGTTCAGGGGGAAACAAATTCCTCACCAACTCTGAGTGGTCACCACACAACAGGGCAGCAGCAGCTCTTGCTGGGAACCATGGGAAACAGAATAATTGGGTATGGCAGAGAGCAAACTTGTCCTTTGGGATCAGGTGGGGTTGGGCTCTGCCCTGGAGCTCCAGGAGAAGCTCCCACACTCAGAAGGTGCCCCCGACCTGAGCGTGCCATGAGGGCAGCAGGTGTAGCACCACACATGGCCAAGCATGCTCCTTAGAGAATCACAGAATCCTTCAGGTTGGAAAAGCCCGCTCAGGTCATCGAGTTCAACCAGTAACCCAGCACTGCCAAGGCCACCACTGACCCATGTCCCAGGTGCCACACCCACACATCTGTGAAATCCCTCCAGGGGTGGGGATTCCACCACTGCCTTGGCTGCCTGTGCCAGTGCTTAACAACCCTTTGTGTGAAGAAGTTTTCCAGAATATCCAGCCTCAACCTCCACTGGCACAATTTGAGGCCATTTCCTCTTATCCTATTGGTTGTTATCTGTGAGAAGAGACCAACCCTCCGCCGGCTACAACCTCCTTTTAGGTAGTTCTGGAGAGCAATTATTGTGTGTTTTCTCACCAGTAGCTGCTGGGGCTTCACAAATGGGAAAGGGAGGTGGTCCCTGCACTTCAAGCTGGGCAGGATAATCTGTTTATGCTTGACTGGCACTGGGAAAGCATCACTGAACCCTTGTGGAGGGGTGGCAGCTCATTAGGATTCAGGCTCAGTCACTCTTCATCCTCTGGAAAATGCAGCACCTGGCAGGATCAGTCACCTCAGCCCTCGGTGACAGAAAGAGACGGCCACCAGCTCTCGGTCACCAGTGGGGCATGTCACTGGGAATGACAAACTGGGGGGGATTGAGCTCGGGGTGGGGCGAGGGGGATGGCCCAGGGAGGAGAAACATCTGACTTGGCTGAGCTCAGGGAAAGCTGAAAGAGCAGCTGCTGTTGCATGAATAATTACTGTTGTCCATCCTCTTCTGGACAGGCAGACAAGAGACTCCTGCCCACCACGGCGGTGGGGATGTGTTGCCTCAGGGCCAGGAGCCATGGACATGGAGTGGTGTGGGGAGGAGCAGCCTGCAGCTGGGTCATTTGGGAAATGCCTGCTTGGGACAGCAGTGGCTCACCTAGCCCAGGTCCCTGCCTCCCGCAGCAGCACCAGTGGGTGCTCTGTAAAGAGAACACACAGGAATGGTCTCTCTTACCATCTGTTCCAGTTGTGCCCAGAATCCCCAGTCACTGGAAGTAGAAGGTATCTCTCTGTCTTGTCTCTGTAATTTCTGTTTTTTAATCTCCAGTCCATGAATCTGTATAATCCCATTTTGCTGCTTGCTGGCCCCATGCTCTGATACTGATTTCCCATTCCCTATATCCCAGCTGAGTTTGGTGTTGTGCCATCACCTCTGTATGAGGGTTCAGGAGCTTCCCTCTCCCAGCCTTCTCCAGCGAGGGAGATTGGGAAGATTGAAAGTGTCACAGGGAGGTCCCTACCATTTTGTCATCACCCACATCTTCATGACAGGTCACGAACTTCAGCTTCCTCCAGCTCAAAGTGGAACGGCCATTACCTGGCATCTGGAAGGAGCAGCTCAGTGTGGTGCTCTGCCATGTCCCTGTGCGTGGGGAAGTGCCTGCACCAACACCTCCTCTCTTGCTCTGTTCTCATCTCTTGGCAAACTGAAACTCCTTGGCTGAGCAAGAGCTGAGCTCCTGGAAATGAGAGCTTGTTCTTGCTGACATGACTTGTGATCTTTGCTCTTGCCTGAATTAAGGGTGACCCCCTGACTCTTGGTGTCCTGCTCCCACCCAGGACTCAGTGGCTCTTCCAAGCTGGAGCTCCAGGCAGAGGGATGAGAGATGGTGTCTGCTGTTAATCTGTGTTGATAGGTAAGCTCTGAGTGGGTCACTCTCCTCTGGGGAGCCACTTCTTCACAGTCATTGACCTTTATTTGGTTTGCCTTATTTACTCAGGTGGTGAATTAGGTCACATTGAAGTGGCTCCTGTTAAACTGAGCAATGGCCACTTAAATCTGGAGTGACCGTGTCCACACAGAGGTTAATGCAGTTTAATCCAATCACTTTAAATCTGCCCTTGCTGTTGCAAGGAGGGATTTCCATCAGCATCCCTGCTCAGGTTTGTCCCTTGGTGAGGCAGAGGAGGAGCAGGCTGCTCCCTGTGGGCAGTGCTTGGAGAGGGGAGCTCAGCCCTGCTGTTCCTCTTTGCCCAGAGCAGGAATCCTGGTTCTTGGAAGAGTGAATCTCTGTTTGTATGTTGATTTAGAATCCCAGCTGAAAGAAAAAGAGTAATGCTTATTGCTGTCCTTAGACTCCCTTTAGTCTCTGTTTTTACAGCTCTTGACATGTACAGGACAGAAGAACAAGGCTCCCAGGAGGAGCAGAGTTGACTAATGAAGTAAGAAACTTCCTGATCATTGTCAGGTGCTGGAGGGTTGTGCTAACGCTGTAACTTCATCAGTCTTGGGCTGAGTAATAAGGAATTATCAAAACAGGAATGGCAGGACGTGCTCCTCTGGGACCTGGAGATGGTCCAGCTGCAGCAGCTCTGACCCTGACAATTTGGTACAGCTGAAGCAGAGTTTTGTCTGGATTGTTCTCTTGCTTGGGATAGCTGGAGCTTCTGTCTACTGCCACTCCTCCTCTGCACCATCAAGTCCTTTGCAATTGGCGGGGAATGTATTGACTACCAGGAAAAAAATAACTTTATTCCAGTGAAAGCAGGACACCAAGGCTCCTTCTGTGCCTCAGTCCAGGAGGATACCCCTCCCTCCCCACCATCTCTCAGGGCTTTGGATGTCTAAAGACTGCAAAGCGTTGATACAGTCCAGAACTGCTCTCCATGTAGATCCCACTTGAGACCCTTTCTAAGCCTGCAGCAAAAGCTCAGTATCAAACTCTGGACCAACCACATGCTCTTGGTCTCTGAATACCCCCCAGGCAGCAGGACTGCACCCATCATCTTGAAAGGGCGTCCACCACCCATCCCCACTCCACTTCCCATGCACTGTTCAAAACCCCACTGCTCCTTTGTAACGCCAGGCAGGATCAGCAGTGGGTTTGCCATGAGATCAGTCAGCCAGGATCATTTGGATGCACTGGCCTCTGGCAGCAGCTATCCCAGTGCTGGCAGGATCTAATATTGATTAGTTGTGCAGGGTGTGGGGAGGATCGGCTGCCCTGCAGAGCTCAGCCTGGGAGGAGGCATTTATACTCTTATTTCACAGAGTCACAGAATGTCCTGAGCAGGGAGGGACCCATAAGGATCATGGAGCTCATCCAGCTCCTGGCCCTGGCCAGGACACCCCAGCAACCCCACCCTGTGCATCCCTGAGAGCGTTATCCAAAGGCTCCTGGAGCTCTGGCAGCCTCGGAGCTGTGCCCATTCCCTGGGGAGCCTGGGCAGTGCCCATCACCCTCTGGTGAAAGAACCTTTTCCTAATATCCAACCTAAACCCTCCCTGACACAGCTCCAGCCATTCCTGGGGTCCTGTCCCTGGTCAGCAGAGGGAAGGAAAGCTGCAGGACCGATGTTGTGCCTTCCATCCAGCTTGGTCACGCTGAGCCCACCTGGGACAAATGCTCTGGTCCGGCCCTGGGGAAGGCTCTGGCTGTCAAGAACTGCTCTGGGTGGCTCTGATGACTTTTGTCCTTGAAATTCATCACTTTTAGTGTCTCCCCTCTGAGGAAAAGTGGTTTTAATCCCTGTAGTCTATGAGTAGAAGGGAAGAGAAGGAAGGGGAGGAAAACTGGAGTTGTTGTATGATGGTTGAGGTCAGCAGGAAGTCACAGCTGTCCCCCAGACCTGCAATACACAAACTTCCCTCAAACTGAGCACTTAATGTGCAAGGAAAGAGGTGACTGATAACAGAGATTACCCTAATGAATAAACAAATATTTTAAAAGACAACTCCTTGTGTTATTTTTAACTTTGCTGCAATTTGCATGTGAGTCAATTTGCATACATTAAATACATCTCCCCCTGCACCAAGCTCCCCCTCCCCTTCAGTACAACATCTCATTATGGGGCTGCTGGGACTGGGGAGCTGGTGGCTCTGGAGGGGATATTAATTTGCCCAACACATGCTGTGTAGGTTTTTATCACTTGCTGCACATTGGACCTGGTGTCTTTGAAGTCACCAGTGCCTCGGAGGGCCTTCTGCTTGAGGTGGTTGAAATGGAAAAAGAAAGGAAGGGGAGGGGGAACCACCAGGAGTAGAAATGCACGGGGAAGAAAGGAGACTGTTCATCTGGTGTTAGCTTGACAGAAGATGAGCGATGCAGAAACCTCTCCCCTCTGCCAGAGAGCCTATGCATTGTGGGTGGGGGTTGTTTGGTTTGCTTCTTGTTTGAGGTGAAATTTGCCATCTTCCTGGGGGCCACAGAGAAGGAGGAACGGGCCAGTGAGAGCCCCAGGAGGAAGCCATGGGGTGGAGACACAGATGGTCTCTCCATCTCTGTGTTGTTGTGGCTTTGGGGGAGACGTGGAGGTTTGTGTGTGGTAGGACCCCCCTGCCATCGTTTAGTGCGTGGAGATCCCCACGGGGGCTTGGGAGGTGGCAGATTTCTGCCTCCAGGAATGGTTCAGGCCGGATATTAGGAAAAAGTCCTTCACTGAAAGAGCAGTCAGGCACTGGAACAAGGTCCTCAGGGTCAGAAATGGTGGAGGCACCATTCCTGGAAGCGTTCAAAAAATGAGGAGACGTGGCCCTTTGTGATGTGGCCTAGTGGGCAAAGTGGAATTCAGTCAGAGGTTGGGCTTGATGGTCTTGTAAATCTTTTCCAACCTGAATGATGCAATGATTCCATGCTGTGGGAGCTGCTGCCACTCCATGCCTCAGTTTCCCCAGGAAACAGAGAGGAGTAATGATGCCAACTCCTCTTAGGAGACTTCAGGACATGCTCAGAGCATGCAGTGATGGAGAACTGGTGGGGAGTGGAACTGTTCTCTGTGACCTGGATGTCTGTTTGAGGGGTGTTGTGATGAAAACACACAGGTGTCGTGACATCCCTGTGTCTTTGATAGACAGAGAAGTCACTTTGCTGCCCTAAGATCAGCTCGCAGGATTTTGAAATGCTGCTGATGCAGTGGAAAAAGCTTTTGCTGTTGTACAGAGGAGCCCAGGGGGATTTTTCACAGTTCCAAGTACTGACCAGAAACTCTGGAAATGTTTTGAGGAAGAAATGAAAAAGAAAATTTCTTTCAATTAGTTCAGCATTTTTCAGACAGTTCTGGTTGCAATCAAGAACATTGTACTGAGCTTGAGTGTTTCTTTGAAAGAGCCTTAAAAAAACCATCCAGGGAAATGAATAAAGGAAGTGACCCAAATCTAATCTAGACTGATAGGCTGTAGAAGACTTATCTTCACTGGGTAACAAGGTCTCTTCTCTCTTCCCATGTAACATGAGTTAGCCAAAGCTCCTCCAACGTGGCAGTTCAGGAATAAATGTCAGCAGCTCCTCCATGCAAGGAATATTTGGATGTCAGCAGCAAGAGGCAATGTTTCTGATAAACTGATGCAAATGAGATGCTGGGATCAGGGCTGGGATCAGCCCTGGGGAGGTTTTTGTTTTTAAAGAAACCTTTGAGGGTACCCAAACCCCGCAGAGCAAAGGGTCTTGGGCAGGTAATGGGCAGCCCACCCCATCCTCCTTGGGAAACCCTTCAGAGAATCGCTTGTTTTGGTCGACAAAAGCAACAGCCAAGGGAATGAAGAGCATGGCATGTGGGTTTTGTTAATTAGAGAGGGTGGGGAAATCCATATCCTGCTGCAGCAGCCTTTGTGCTGTGTGGGCAGCAAAGGAGAGCGCCTGCCCTTCTGAGCATAGGGCAGGGGCGTGACAAAGGTGACTGAAACATCCCACCTTGCATAGCGAGCATGGCTGGCCAGGAATAAAAAATACTTGGCGGAGGTGGATCTATTCTATTCAAGCTGGACACCAGGAGTCCAGTGCAGCTTGTTTCCAGGTCCCTTGGACACAAGGGAAGTGTCAAACTGAAGGAGAGCTGCCCGTGGAAGGGCTGATCTCTGCCTGGAGCCGTGCAAGGCAGCTGCTCCCAACCTGGGCTGCATTCCAGTGGGGCATGATGGAGAGGGATGGATGCAGGGTTGGATGGGTGTGGTCAGAGGTGCTCTTTTGGGGGTGTTGTGATGGACTCCGAGGAGCGTCCCATCTCCAGAGTGTCCCGTTGCCCGCCGGGCAGTGCCGGGATGTCTCCACAGTGGGAAGCCACCTCCAGCCCCCCCAGATCTCGGCGAGCAGCCTGGGCTTGTCCCCCTTGGTCGGAAGCAGCTCACCCTGCCCTCCTGAGCGGTGCTTTGCGGAGGGGACATCCCAAAGCCCTGCCATACAGGATGTCATGAGAGCTGCCGAGTGAAGTATCCGGCCCCGCTCCCTCCTGGCTGGCCCCGCTGCTGGGATTGTTTCCACGGCAAGAGAACAATACCTCTCCTTCCATCCAAGAAACATTTATTACATGATCCGTTTCAGATGTCTCTTTGGGGAGGAGGGGAAAGCGGAGGAGAAATAGATCTCTTTTTTACGGCAGCACGGCAGGATCCATCCCGTAATGGATTAATTATCCCCGCGCGCAGGCGGGCTGGGGGGATGTTCGGAGCAAGCGCCAGGGTTGCCTTCCAAGAGGAGCAGACGTGGATATTTCTAGCCTCCTTTTTTCACAAACTAAAAGGGGTAATTAATTAATCTGGAAGCTTTCACGTTCATTATAATTCCCTCCCTCTCCTCGTTTTGTTTCTCCCCTTCGATTGCACAAAACATGGAGAAAGGTAAAGAGTTTAGGGGCCTATTATGCTGCTCCTTCCCGAGCTCCTGTCAATCTCCCTGCTTGCTTTCATACCTCTGCCTCCTTCTCTCTCCCTTTAAAGCCCTCAGAGGTCAGAAACGTTTCCTGGTTTTCCTTTGCATACCCTGAAGGAAACAGTCTGGGCTGCATTATCTGCCGGTATAAACCAGCACTGATGCACAGGCTCTGTCAGCAGAGTATTCCACACTTCTGGAAGCTCTTTCCATCCATCACATGGGCTAGGGAGGAGAACCATCCCTTGGGCCTGCTCCTCCTCAGCTGGGGAGGAAGGCACAGATTAATGCTGACAACACAAGCACTACCTGGGTAAAGGCAGAGGCTCCAAAGCCCAGGAGGTAAATGCTGTTACGATGCCATTTGCCTGTCCTTTCCCGTTTTTTATTTCCACCCAGCCAAGCTGCAACTCGAGCAAGAAGCATAAATTCTGCTGTCCCTCGACTCCATCTGCTCACGGAGCTAAAGAGATGTAAAGGATGTAGCCAGAGTGAGCCAGTCCATTACAGAGTGTTCTGGAGGGGCTGAGGCAGAGATGGAGCCAGGGATTAGAGGACATCCAGGAGCAATTGCAGCCCCTTTGAACTAAGCGTGACTTATTCAAGACACCTAACAGAAACTAACTTCCCAGGGATGGAAGATTGGAAAAATCTCATTTCAGGCTGTAGATCCCAATTATTTTAGCTCTGTGAGGCCAGAGATGGGCTGGTGGGAGGCATTTTCACATCTCCCAGGAGCTGAGGAGCCCTCAGCCAAAGGTTTTGCTGGAGGAATGGTTCTGTTCCGTGCCTGGCTGACAACCCAGCTTTCTGTAGGAAAGGTTCTGGGCAGCCCAGCCTAGAGAAACTCTGTGGTTCTTGAAGCAAGGTTGCTGGTGCTTTGTCTCCCCTCGAGACAAGAAAGGAACATTGATTTGCATCCAAAATCAAGCCCTGGCCATGGAGCTCTGAATGAAAACCCCAGCACAGCATCTCATCTTTCCTCTTACCCAGTGCTGTAAACATTTGACATGGCTGATCTGAAGGTTAAAAAAACAGCACAACCCCCAAAAATGCCTTTATAGAGGCACCATGTGGTGCCCATTTTTTGTTTTTTGTGGATGCAAGAAGTGTCCCAGTGGTAAGAGAAGGAATTCCTGGTGTCTCTGAAAGCCTGTTTGATTCTCAGTCTGCCTGCCTGGTGTACTCATGTGTCATTTGCTGCTCTTGGCAGTGAGTGGGAGTTTGTGGAATGAGAATATGAAATTCCTCCCTCTTCCAGAGTGGTACACAGCTTAGAAGGATGGGTTGTCCTGGCTGCATCCCTCCAAGTGGCAGAATAAATAATTGGGATATGGAGAGCTGTTGTCCAACTCAAGGTCGTGTTCAAAGGCTCCTGGTTGACTGGAGGGCAGGAGAGGCTGTTCCAGTAATGGGTTGTCTGTTGTTCCTCTGCCCAAAACCAAGTTTAATGAAGCATTTGTTCTTTTACTGCCCTCTCCTTAACTGGGTTTTTAAAGCTTTCCCTCAGAGCTGGGTGACAAAAGCAAAATTGTGTCCTGATGTGTTTGTTTGAATTCTTAAGTGAATTTGCTTGGGCGATATTCCCAACCTTTCCCTGGTGACTTTCCAAGAACATTCAAGCCCGGAGATTTTCACTGGCAGAAAACAAAACATAACATAAAAAAGCAAAATTCAAAGTCACATTTGCAGGTTTTTTTAGTGGTATTGATACCTGCAGTGCTAAAATATCCTGACATGGTCTTGAAACAGATCGGTGAAGATTTTGATGAATAATGAATTGTGATTTCTTTTTATTTGCCTTCTGGTTCTGGTTGAACTCTTCAAGCTCTTGAGTTATTCTTTGTAATCATGAGACCTGGAAACTGATTTTCCCTAGATCTGAAATGATGAGTCTTTGTAGCTGAGTTTGCTGAAATGCAGATGTTTGTTCCTCAGCATTTCTTCAAGTGTTGGTTCTGGTCCAGTTTGGACCAAAACTGGATTTTATTATTATTTCCCCCCAAATCTCACTATAAACAGGCAATCCTAGAGCTAAACCTTAGCCAAGGTATGATGTTAAATCCCTCCAACTCTGTGCAACCTTCATTTTTGTTAACTTGATCTGTACTTGTACAGAGTTTCCCAGGATCACATACTGTAATAATTTGGGTGGAAAGGGACTGAGGAAGTCTTTTGTCCAACATCTTGCACCAGGGTTAGTTTTGGGATCTGACCAGGGTTTGAAAGCCTCCACAGATGGAGACTGCACAGGCCCTCTGGGCAACCTGTACCACATTTGCTCATCTGCTGTTATATCCAGTGTTTATATCTGCTTGTTTCAGTTTAGGCCTGTTGTCTCCCATCTCCCTCTTCCTGGAAAACCCCTGGCTCCAGCTTCTTGCTAACTCCAGGTAGGAGTTAGAATGTGAAGTGTCCCTAATCCCAGCTCCCTTGGCCTACTTTTGGGGCAAAAAATGCCTGGGACACCCTTTTCTCTGGATCCCTTACATTGCCATGCTTGTCACAGAACTCTTCCAGCTCAAAGAAGGTCAACCAAACCACAATTTCCCAGTTTTCAGATGGAGATGTGGAGCTGACAGGTGACTGACACCAGTGTAGGGCTGGAGCCTGGGAGAGAAACCCACAGGGATTTCTGAGAGCTGGATTTGCCAGGCAACCTTTCCTCAGCTGCTGCAAGTCATTTGATTGTGGGGTGTTTCTGATGAAATGTGTCTGCTTCAGTGGCTTATTGCTTCCCAGGAAAACTCAATTTCATTGGGAGACAACTGACCAGCTCTTTTCCTAATAAGCACCACCAAATCATCTGGTGTTATCAGCAATAGAATGAGAGCTGGCTAAAAATTTAATTTGAAATGCAGAAATAACTAATATTGGGGGAAACCTAACTTTTCTGCTCCACTGGGGACTAGTGCAGTGCCAGGGGATTCACTAAACAGCACAGTTCATATTTTAAATATTTGCTAAGTGAATGTAGAGGCAATTGTTTGGGGAAGTATTTGTCAAATAAACTCAAACAACAAATGCATTTGAGGAAATTGGATTTGTCCACCTGATATTGCAGAACAGGAGAAGAGGCTAAATTCATCAGATAAACTGTTCAGCTGAACTGTTTGTTCTCCTCTATCCACCCTCCAATCATTATTTTAGAGAGACTACAACTGTTGTAGGCACGGTGCAGAAAATTTATAGGAAACAGATCTCTGGCTGCTGAAGCCCAGAGCCTGCATGATGGACGTGGCAGATAGGGGAAGATTTAGCATCCGGCACTCTGGGGAAGGAGGAGAGTCCACCTCTGAGGCCAAAGTGGTGAATTCTCTCCCTGCACCCATCTCAGACACTCACTAGGTTTGTTTTGATTCATCCAGCAGCAATATGGTGGTGGGAGCTGCCGCCGTGATAATCACAGCATGGATCGAACCCGCAGCTGGTTCCGTCCTCAGCCACAAAACAGCAGCTGGGAGGGCAGGTCAGGACTTCTGGGATGTGAGCACAGACTGGGAAATGCGTGGCACCAGCAGCTGGTACAAACTCCATCTCCTGGCTTCCTCACAGCATCTGAAATGAGGAGGCAATTGCCCCAGGGCCTCCCAGCCCTGGTGATTTATGGCTGAGGGGGAAATGGGTTCTGGGCAGGTGCTGCCCATCTCCATCAGTTATATATGGCAAACCCTTGGCCAGGCTCTTAAAGCAGGATGGGGAGATGTGGCTCACTTTATTTTGCAGGCAGAGACTGTAGAAATCAATTTTATAGCTGCCCTGGCTTCTAGGAGTGCTGAGCTCGGAGAGCAGGCAGGGGCTCCTCAGGGTTAACTGCGGGGATTTGAGGATGTGAGCAGAGCACAAGGGGTGGACACAGTCCTTGCAGCAGTCTGGAGTAGTTGTTGAGGGAAGGAAGAAGGAAAAGTAGAAGGAATTTGATTTCCAGGAGAGCAAGAGAGGGAAGTAACTCAAATTCAGGAAAGCAAATGGTGCAAAGCTGCTGTGCTCAGAGCCCAGACTAGTTCCCAAATGGCTTGGGAAGCTGAGATCAAGACAGGAGGTGACTGTAGTTTGGAGATGCAAGATGTAAGGTCAGGAGCCAAATCTCTGAGCTGCAGAAAAATGAAGCTGTTTTTTAGGCTTGAACAAAGGTGTAGAAGTGATGGAAGAACACATGGCAGTGAGAGAGGAAGGAGCTCAGCTGCAGAGGAGGCAGCACAGCAGGTAGGGCAAGAGATCTGTTCCCTTTGGAGGGGTCTCAGCTGAGATCCCAAGGCCTGCTTGGGTAATCTTTTTCCTCTGAGACCTATATCTCTACAGTGGGGCTAAAATAATGTGGGCTTTCTTTCTTCTTCCTGTGCACACAAGATTTCTCTCTGGGGTTGTCAACCGAGTGTCTTCCAGGCCTGGAAAAATTCATGCTTTTAAAGCCTCTTAGACTTTCATAGTGGAAAGAAACCTGGCATAGAAATATCTGGAGAAAATCTCAAATGTAAACTGTGGGTTAGAAAGTGCAGGTCGCCCCTCTCTTTTTTGTTCCTTGGGTCTCTTGGCATGTGGCTTTCACCTGGATTTAATGGGATGAACGAGGGTACGTTCACTTTAGAGGGCAGTGAACTCCATGGCATGGACTCCCATGGGATACCACGGGGTGTTATCTCTGGGTGTTTCTCTCCATGGCCAATGTGCTGGGCTTGGTCTGTGCCACACTCTTTTAGCTTGGTTTTCAGACTTGCAGCACCTTTCCCAAGGCCAGTCCAGCTGCTGTTCTGAACTCCCTGCTCCTGGTGTATGTGGAGTGCTGAGGGCCAGCTCATCTGTCTGCAGGCTCCCCTGAGATATTTCCTCAGACTAAACCTGACCCGGAACGTCCTGGGTTGTGCCTGGCTGACCCCACTCACTGTTCCTCTTCTGGGTTTGTGCTAAAATCCCTGGCAATGCTCACTGCCCTGCAGCAGTGGTGGCTGCAAGGGACAGAATATTCCAGTTGGAAGGGACCTATGATGTTCATCCAGTCCAACCTCCTGCCCACTTCAGGGCTGACCAAAAGTTACAGCCAGCCTGGACATGCCTTGGAGCAACTTGGTCTAGTGGAAGGTGTCCCTGCCCATGGCAGGGAGTGGAACAAGATGACTTTTAAGGTCCCTTTCAACACAAACTGTCCTGGGGTTCTGTTAGGGGCATAGGCCAAATGTCTCTTAAACATTGACAGGCTTGAGAGGTTAACTATCCTGTTCCAGGGTTTGAGCACATTTTTGGTAAAGAAATGCTTCCTGATGTCCGGTCTAAACCTTCCCTGGTGCAGCTTTGAACCATTCCTATTTACCCCACTGCTGGATATCTGGGAGAAAAGCCTGAGGGAGTAATTGCTTTGTTTGTGGGTAAGGTCTGCATTTAGTTTTATCCCCTGAGCTCCCTGACCTGTCTTCCTGAGGGGCAGAGCAATCTGTCATTGGCACCTCCAGAAAACCATGCCATTTTGAAGTCCCAGGGTGGGGGTTTGTGCCAGGGGCTGGTTTGTTTTAGCAGCTGGAGGTGGGATTCACAGGAGGATCCTATCGGAGTGGGAAGTGCTTGAATGCAGGACTCTGGCTCCTGGCTGCTTGGGCTTGGCCATGGCAGAGCACTGGGATGGGGGGGAAAGTTTGGGAATGGCTTTGTGTGGGGCTGGGCACACAGGCTCCTGGTCAGTGGTAGCCAAAGCCAGGGTGGGCTGTGCTCAGAAGTTCTGTGGGATCAGGATTTGGCTCTGTTAGGAGAGTAGGCAGGATTTGCTTCCCTCACTCTGAAAATTCAGGTTAGTGGGCTTGGCCGCTTTCTCTCTGTGTTCAGCTTCAGTGGAGGGTTTAAATTTCCAAGCAACTGAACTCTTAGAATAAAAAGCTGAGCCCTGGATTTGGTTAAAAAATCTGGACTAGAAACCTCAAGCATGAATTTCTTGTTCCCCAGGGTCCCATTGTTATTGCATGAGGGGCACCCCAAGAGGTGTAAGCACCCCAGTTCTGCCCCTTTGGCTTTCTGTAGAGGGCAGGAGGGACTCCCAGAGGGGAAATCCTCCCCGGGCAGTCCCTGAGATCCAAACCAAGCCCACCTGTTGGGGCTCTGTGCTGCAGTGATGCAGAGCAGATGTGTGTTTGGGCAGGTGTGGGGTGGGATGGCTGCCAGCCCCGGCTGCACGTGTTCCCAGGATGGAGAGACCCTCCAAAGATAAGTCTGCAGTTCCGATGAGGGGATATTGAGTTTTGTGCTGCAGGGCAAACGCTGTCCGCTCTGTGATGCAGCTGCTGATGAAGTCATGTCCTTATTCCACAGAACTCTGGAAAAAGGCAGGGCTGGCCTCTTTCTCTCCAGTAACATGCTGGCTTACCTGTTTTCATTCTGAGGCTGGCAGCCTGGATTAGGGGCTTTGTCTGGGTGACATGTCAGCTGATGGCAAGAATCCTGTGTGCTGGGAAGTTTTCCATATCCAATTTCCATTCTCCATTTCGATATTCAGTTTCTCTGTCACTGTTGGAGGTGTGCTCTGCAGCAGTCTCTGAGAAGGTTTGGTTGTCGTCCTTGCCCTCTGTGTTTTGCTCCCTTTCCAGGCTTATCTGGAGGGAAAACCCCCAACATGTCTAACTGTGCACCTGGTCTCCCCGGTCCCCAGGCAGGCACCTGTAAGGTGAGACTCACCCTAAGCTGTCACTTCCCCTGTGTGCCAGGGCCACCCTCCCCATTCAGGGGTGACAGAGGGTCTCACTTGCATGGCCTCATGGAAGCTGCTCCAATTTTTGGCTGTTTAACTTGCTTTTGTGCAAAATAGTCTTAGCAGGACTCTGTTGAGCACAGGAGGTCAGGAGCTGATCTATGGGGGCATGATTGACACCTCCAGCATGTGAATTCCCCTCGGATCTCCTGATGGCTTGGGATTGAAACTGAGAGACGAGGGAGGAGGATGGAGCCTGGTCTCTGTGCTGGCAGCATCTCCTTTGACACCTGCACTGAAATCCTGGGCCAGCTGTCTCGTACCACTTCAGTCCCTGGCCCAGCTCTCTTAGAAGCAGCACTAATCAGCCTTTAAATGCTGGGGACATTAGGGGAATTATCTCCATATTTTAGAGCTCTCCTGTGAGGGTGCTGGTGCACAGCAGCTGCTGGGCTGTGGGAACAACTCATGGAGCTGTGAACTCCACTTGGCCCTGGGTCACATCCTCTGGTCTGCCCCAGATTCCTGCCTGGTGCCAGGGCAGGGATACTGAGTACTTTCCAGGCCCAGACTGGTGTGCACAGCCTTAGTTGCATGGGGGCTGCCTGTTGGAATAAAAGGGCAGGGAAATTACCTTGCAGGAACAGGCTGGTGAAGCAGCTTGTTGCCCACACCCCTGAGGACACGGAGCCGTTCAGTGCCTTTGTGCAGTGGCCCTGTTGCTCCACCTGTGCACACACTGTACATTGCTGATTTATTTAGAGCTAATTTTGTGCTAAAAAAAATCAAGAACAAAAAAAAGAGCCACTCGAACACAGTGAAGCCAACCCTCCCTGGACTTGCAAGTGACACACTGAAGCTTCTGGAAATGTGTGTTTGATGGTACTCATAGGATAGCTGGGATTGGAAGGGACCTTAAAGATCATCTGGTTTCAACTCCCCTGCAGGGATAGGGTTGAACGGGGATGGGCAGGGACAACTTTCATTAGATGAGGTTGCTCAAAGTCCCATCCATCCTGGCCTTGAATCCTTCCCCTTGTACTGTCAGGTTCTTTCCACAAGTGTTTTCTCCCCATTTCACTGTGTGAACAAAGTCAGGGTTGATTTTTCTGCGGTTGCCGCTCTCAGCAGTGGCTGGGACCTGATCTAAGAGCCTCTGCTGCCCCACAGAGTCTCCAGAAGAGCAGGAAACAAATCAGGACTGTCACATCCCCTGTGTCCTTGGGGACTGCACTGGGGTTTTTGTGGGGGTCAGGATGATTTTTGGTTGATGAGTTAAGGATGGAAACCAGCCCAAGAGCTGACCCAAAGCTGTCTGTCCCGGGATGAACACGGGGAGCTCTGACCTCCCTGTCTTGGCTCTTCCCAAAGTGCCATGAGCCTGTTCAGCCTGACCTCATCTCCTCCTTGCCCCATCCCAAGGTCAAGGGCTCAGAGGAGTGCTTAAGCATGGGAGAGGTTTCCATATGCCACTTGTCATGGACTGCAGTGGGATTTGCTGTGTGAGAGAGCATTTAAACAACTTCTTCCCCTGTCCCAGCCTCCCTGCCTGCAAGTCTGGGTGGATTTTCCCTTACTGAGCTTGGCTGTGATGGTGAATGTGATGAGACTGCTCAGGGCTGTATTCACACTGCCTGCTGGACACGCTAGGTGGTCAGCCTGGGAGATCTAGGATATGGGGAACACAGTGCTGGGTAGAAACCTGCCTCCCTACCTGGCCAGCAGCTTCAGCTTGGGTTGTTTTCTATGACATCCCTCTGAAAAATATTTTTCTTTAGAAGAAAGAGGTTGTCTTTTTCTCCTTTTTTTTTCAAAAAGGAAAGAATTTCCTTTAAAGCCAAAAGCAAGATACAGATAATTGGAAGATTTTTCATAAAGTTTAGCTTTTGTCAAGACCTCATTTTCCTTTGAGAAGTGAAGAGAAGAAACAAGGGAGAAGCCTTTAACTCATGTCAGGTACCCGTGTGCATGAGCATGATTTGTGTGCTCTTTCCTCTTGCTTGCTTCCTTCTCTCGCCACGTTCCCTCTGACAGAATATCTCTTCCAGGGCCTTCTGCTTCAAATGTTCTTAATATTGATTTCTCCGTAGCACTGCCTTTTGGCTCATTGTACTCCAAGCTCTGTCTCACTCAGCTGAAGATCTCTGAACTTCTGTGTGGACCCTTGCAAGCCCAGGACCGCTTGTCTGGCCGGTGGTGCCGGCACGGATGAGCCGATCCCACTCCTGCTCCCTCTGGCCGTGCCTCCCTCAGCACAAATCTTCATTTTCAGAGGGATTTTCTTGGCTTCTCTCTCACAATTCCTGGCTCCCCTGTTCATATCTGAAGCGGTGGTTTAGCAGAACTTGTTTTGACAAAAGCAAAAGGATATTCGGAGCCAATTAAAAATATGGTAATGGAAAGATGGGGAAGAAACCTGGTGCTTCCTCTGCTTGAGGGGGTTGTTGGGAGCTGTCACTGTGCTTAGAGGGATTAACAGTGCATGCTGCAGGTCCATGTCAGATTGAATGTTAAGCTCCCAGGCTACAACCATGCTCCTGGGAGCAGGGGGAAAAAATCATTCATTACTGTGGGGATGGAAGGATTACTTCAGTAATTTGCTCAGTGTTTTGTGCTCTCTCTCATGCAGGCAGACACACACACATATATATTCACAACATTTACATTATGAGTGTCTCATACTGCAGGTGATGGGAATTGAGGGTCGCTGGGGTAACTTTCCCTGCCTGAGATGCCTTGTGGTAAGAAGGACAGGCCACGTGAGGACGGCCAGAGCTGTTGGAAGATCTGGACTTGCATCCCCTCTCCCCTCTGAGGACCTGTACTTTTATGTGGGTTTCTCTCTGGGCTGTGCCATGGGTGATGGGTGTCTGGAATTGCTCACCATCCTGTTCCTCTTCGGGTGCCTAAGGTTGCGTGAGCATCCCAGCAGGCAGGGTGAGTGCAGATCAGAGTTTGTGCTTCTGTTCACTGCCTGTGAAGAGCTCTACATGCAGTTCCTCCTGTGGTGTGGGATAGGTGGTGGCTGAAGTCCTGTAAATTCATGAAGGAGTAATAATGGACGTGTTGGAAGTCTCTGGCACAGTTTGCTTTCAGCTGTGTGCCGGGTGTGCCAGGGCTGCCAGGAGTTTGTGTCCTGGGTTTCTGCAGCGGATGAGCAGGCACAGCTGACAAGTGATGGATCACCTTTGAGGTGGCACCTCAGGCTGTTTTCAGAGATGTCATTCAGAAGAAACTGAGCACATGGAATAGAAGATGTGGCAAAAAAATGGAGCCACATCCATCCTCTTGCTCCAGGAGTGATGGAGAGACAGACAGGCTCTCTGATCTCTGCCTTTTTCTCTTTGCTCCCTTTGTGCTCCTCACCTGCTGCTATTTTGTCACCCCTTTTGGTTTCTCTCTTACCTCTCCTCAAGGGGTAGAAGTCCATGGATTAAGCTGCAGTTGTCAGTACCATGGGAGGTATCCTGCTCGATGGACATGATGAAAACCATTCAAAGGTGTCTGGCAGTCATTTTGGTCCCACTTCCAGCTTTGGTGTGCCTTCCGAGAGGCCTCCATGCCCCTGATTCCACTCCCAATTGTGACTGGGAGAGTGCAAGGGGAGAATTCGCCTTAATCCCTGTTTGTGAGGTCCTGGCATCTCCTCTAAGACACGCTGCTCCCCTAGGAGCAAAATCTGTGCGGGTTGATGTAAGGGCTGAGCTGCTTTCTGGCAGGCAGCTGGAGCAGCCTGTAAAGGGTTACCTCAGACAGCAAGAAAAGCCAGACTCTACAGCGCTGCTGTGTTTTTTTAACAGGCAGCCCAGACTTGTAATATCAGCACTTACTGAATTAATTTACTGTGTAGCACCAGTAAAGTTCTAAGTTCTTTCAGTGAATTCTAGTTTTGAGAAAAATCAAGAAAGCAATTACTTGGTTTGGTCATTAATTACTCACTACTGGACATTTTCGAAGGCGTCACATGAAAAACCTGAGGCAGCCATTAAGAGCAGCTCTAATGCTATTGATCTATTTGTGCTTATCGTGGAACTTCTCTGCTTTTATGATGTTTTATTGAGCTGGGGGATGCAGGTGTGTGCAGCCAGGGAGCGTGAGCTGCTCTTTCCCGTGCTGGGGTTGCCTCTGGGTGGGGAGTGGTGGCTTCTCAGAGCATTCCTTAGGGAAAAGCCCCTCAGGATGCTGGGCACTGGGAATTCTGACCACTGCACACCTGCACACCCTGGACCGTGCTGGGCATGAGGAGGATCCCTGTGTAGGGCCGTGCTGTCAATAAGGTGAATCCACCGTGGGAGGGAAGGGACAATGGGAGCCAAGCAAAGGGACTTGCCTGTGGACTTGCAGAAGGACAGTGACAAAAGATGTCCAGACAGAACCACAGAATCATTGAGGTTGGAAAAGACCTCCAGGGTCATTGAGTTTAACCTTTGATCTCCACCTTGTCACCAGCCCAGAGCTCTGAGTGCCATGTCCAGACATTCCTTGGACACCTCCACGGATGGGGACTCCGAACCTGTCTGGGCAGCCCCTTCCAGTGCCTGACCAGCCTTTCCAGGAAAAAATTCCTCCTGATGTCCAACCTGAACCTCCCCTTCACAACTTGAGGCCATTCCCTCTTATCCTGTCCCTTGTTCCCTGGGAGCAGAGCCCGACCTTGCCCTGGCTGTCCTCTCACGTCAGGGACTTGTGGAGACCTCCTGGCATCTGGATCTGTTCTGTTCCTGAAAGGTCACCTCTGTCTTAAATCTCTTTCTTGGCACTTCCCCTTCTGGCAAACAACTCCTTCCCTCCATTTATGCCTCTGTTCTTGTGGTTCAACATCACCATGGCCATTTACGGACATGAAGCCTTTGGAATTGGATGTCATCTGCAGAAAAATGTTACCTACCAAGAAATCAGGGGCCAGGAGTGGCAGGCAGAGCTCTCCTGGGCAGGGGTGCATGCTGCTTTGCTTCCTTCTTCTACAGCCTCTGGGATAATCCTTTGCTATTCCCTCAAACCAGAACAGCTCAGCTGCCACCCTGGAATGCAGTGACACAGAGCTGAGATTAATCCTACTGGCAAGTGAAAAAGGTGTAAGCCCACAGCAGCAGGAGCATTTTCTGGAGAGCTGGAAATTCAGCCGGGAATGGTGACAGCTCCTGAAAAAGGGCAGGGTTTTCATTTGGCTTCCAGGGGGTTTCTCTAGGTGGACCAGTGTCTCCCAAGGTTGGTGTTGGTTGAATCAGGATTTGTTCTGGCTTCATTCCCAGTAGTGAAAGGTGCAGTTTTTCCATGTACAAACTGAGATAGAAAATGCCACTGTGCCATTATTCTATTTTCCCCCCTGTACCTTGAGGAACTGGATAAAGCAACACACATTTAACAGTGCCAAGGGGATGTGGCTGTTCTGCCTGTGCCTCCTGGCCTTTCTCCTTCTCCCATCACATTTGGCATGCAAAATTGAATCATACTCTTCTCACCCGCTTCCCACTGGGGGAAAGGTGGCCTTTAAATCATAATATGATTGCAGACAATGTTGCAGAAGGGGAAAATGAGATGAACTTTAAACTCCCCTTTGCTTTACAAATTTGTTCACGTCTTCCCTCACAGCTGCTTAGTCATGCCCATTAGATTTACCATTTTCTGGGAAGGAAAAAGGGAAGGGAATTTTATTATCTATTCAGCATCTGACTTGGTGCCTCTCTTCCCTCTTTTGTCTGGTTTAATCAGAAATTTGCAGAGGTTTTGATTGGGCTCCTTTGATCAGAGCACAGAATCCCCCAGGTAAGGGATCGTTAGTTCTCATTAGCAGAAGAAACATTTTTCCGTGATGCTGCACATCCTTGTCCAGCTAATTGAAGAGTCATCACAGTGACTTTCCTGCCCCATTAGTTTTCATGGATACCTCAGATGCCTCCAACAACTGACCAGGTTGAAAAGGAGGGGGCTGGAAAACAACCCACAGAAAGGACCAGGCGTTGAATTAATTAGGAACTGCTAAAAGAAACACTTTGCATCTTTCTGTGCAACTTCAGTGCTACTGGATGGAATTAAGAAAATGAAATCAAGAACTTGGCAAGTTTTATAAGGAGGCTGGGTTGGTATTTGCATATCAAAAGTAGCCAGAATTTTTGGAACAGTAACACACATTTTGCAAGGGATTTTGGTCTTTGTGTTTGCAGAGTTAAATCAGTTTTGGGCTATTAAAAACTGCAGAAGGAGCCCTGATTTGCATATGTGCTGTCGGTAGGAATCTTATCCTTCAGCCTGGCACATCCCCAAATGGACACTGGACAAGATGTCCATGCGCCTGCTCCTGCCTGTCAGTTCCCCTGGTCCTGCATTAGTGGTGGCAGGGCAGAGGAAATGGGAAGGAACGGGAGAACATTTAGTGGGAAGGAGGAACATCTCTGCAGTGGGCTGGCAGCCAGTGGGGCTGCACCAGCCACGTGGGAGCCTCGCCTGGAGCGGGTCACAGGGCTGGATCCCAGCCTGGGCACTCCTGCAGCCATCTCAGTTCATGGCACTGCCTGGGGCAGAGCTTGGGGCTGGAAAAGCTGCACCGCTGTGAAACGGGATAGTGCTGTGCCCTGCGGCAGGTCCATGGGAAGTGTTGGAATAGGCAGTGCTGCTTCCTGAAGTGTGGAAGGTGAGAGAGGAGCCTGACACCTGAGGGCTCCTGCCTGGTGATGTCAGCCTGGGACCCACCCATTCACAGTGAAGATAAGAGCCCTGTGTGGGGCAGGTGACTTTTCCTTCTTTATGTATTTCCTGTTTTTTTTCGCCTTTGCAGAAGAAGTTTCTGGGTGCTGGAACAGATAAGCAAGAGATGCAATCAGTTTTGTCCAGCTGGAAACCATTCCTGAGGTGCTGGCTACCTATGTACAGGGTATGGTCCCTCAGATATCACTGGTTTTCCATGGAGGGCATTTTGCCAGGAACTGGTTGGATAGGCCAGAGAGAAGCATCAGGCCCTCCTGGCCTTACAACCAAGAAGTGACCTCAGCAGTGGGCCCCTTATCACATGTTTTGTTCCAGTCAACGCTGCGGACTGGATTTTTCCAGCTGTGGTCCAGCCTGAGCCTGGAGTGGTCTGGCCATTCCTGCCATGTTTGCAGAATTCCAGTGGTTTGGGTTGGAATGGAACTCCAAGACCATCCAGTCCCACATCTTGCCATGGACAGGGACACCACCCGCTAGAGCAGGTTGCTCAGGGCCCCATCTAACCAGGCCTCGAACGCTTCCAGGGGTGAATTATCAGTGGACTGATATTCCTCAGTCTCTGTCCTGGGGGTGTGTGATCTTCCTGCAGTGTCAAACACAGGTGGCTTTTGGCAGTGGAACGGTGCTGAATAAGCACTCCCTCCTATTTATCATCCCATTTTCCATGTCTGGGGGAAGAACAAGGTGAGGAGGAGGGAAAGGCACTCCTGAGCCATAGCTCAGGACAGAGAGACTCTGGCACAGCAGCCAGGCACGCACATCCCCCAGCCTCCCAACCACGTTATTGTATTACAGCTGACATTCCTTCCTTCCACTAATATGTTATTTTTGGTCTGACAGCTTTATGAAGGAGAAAAGAGAAATAGAGAGAGAGAGAAACACGTACCCGGACAGACACAGACAGTATTCATTCCTTATCAGCAAGGAATGGGTTTGCCTCAGACACCAGAGATCTCCTGATTGAAACATCTTGCTGTCTCCAGCAGCTCAGTCTCTGTCGTGGAAGGCAGATTCCCAGAGCCTGCAGATTCCAGTGGAAGGGGCAGGATTAGGTGGGGAGGGTCCATCTTCCAGGGGCTCTTCCTTCTTGGCTTGAGACACTCCCTGAACTCTACTGGGATGTCTAATTAGTGGGAGAAATCAGTCTGCTGTCTGTGCTGGGATGTTAGAAACAGAGTGGCCATGGGGCTGGTCCTCTTTATTGCCTGGTTCTTGTGTTGGGAAGGTTCCCCAGACAGGTGTGGCTCAGGGAGAGATGTCCCGTTTGTGCTGGCAGAAGAGCAATGACATCCCCGGGGAATCCTGATGCTGTTCCACTTTGGAGAGGGAGAGGGGAACTGAAAAAATGTGTGTGGGAAATGCCACTGGTCATTGTGCTTCAGCCAGTGGGCAGAAGGGAGTGTGTGTGGGAAGTGGGAGAGACAGGAACAAAACCTAAAAAGTTGAGGGCTGTGATTATGAAAGTGGAAAAAAAGGAATGTAAAACAAGCTGGATTTCACTCAGGCTGCATGTTTGCTGGCAAAACCTGAAAGGGAAAAGAAAAAAAAAACCTGTGAATGAAAGTGAGGGGAAAAATGTTCCAATATGAAAATAATGCTGAGGTTTGCTCTACATCCCTTGATTCATCAGGTGACCTGGAAAATTCACAATGTTCACTCTCACTGCAGGAGAGGTGGTTAGAGGCTGCCAGTCATGGAAGGGCCAGCCTGGACAGCAGGTCCCCTCTTGGGCACACAGATCCTGGGTGGTTTGCTGGGCAGGGATCAGCTGGAAAAAGAAGCAAAAGGCCAACCAAGCATCCTATACATCCATATGCTTCTTCGCCTTCGGCCCATTCCCTATTCCCAGGATGCTTGACCTCCCTGGACACCCCCTGCAGTAAGATTTGCACCAGGCACCTTGTGCTGTCCCCAGAACAGCCCCTCTTGCTCTCTGCGTGCTTGCTGCCAGAAGAAACAGCTCCAACTCTCTCCATTCCCACATTGCAGCAAAGCCATTCCATTCCCAAGCATGATGAGAGAAAGGCCGATCAAACAGAGCAATTAATTCAACAAACAGTACAATTAAGCTGCGATCCCAGTGTAGTTTCCACCCTGAAACAGAATAAACAGCCTTCCCAGCACGGATAAATAAACTCACAGATGGAGGCTTTTGTGAGCAGTGCAGTTTTCCCTCCGCAGCCCTTCTTGAGAGCACATAAAAATCGCGGAGTGCATAAATCTCTGCCTCTCCATTCTGCTGGATCGGGAGGAAGGAATGGTGCTCCTGCTGTGGGGCAGATGTGCGCTGGCTTGGGAGCGAGGGAAGGGAGCTGCAGGCACACAGAGGCTGCGGCAGCCACCTCCGTCTCGTCCCCAAGGCCAGCCCTTGTCACGGTCCTGACACGAAACACATGGCGTGAAAAGCTGTGAAGGAGGAGAGTGACATGCTTCACACTTGGCTGGACTCACTTGTTGCTTCAGGGACTGATGGAAAATCCCCTTTTTTGAGCAGGGTTTCAAAACAATCTGAGCTGGTAGTGGAAAAAATCCTCTGCAGAGCCCTTGGGTACAGAGAGCAGAACAGAGGCCTTTACCCGGGGAAAAGGGAGGTAAAAATTTCCAGGGACGATGCTGACTGCATGGAGGAGGTGGGATCTAGGCTGGCTGCTCTGACCCTTTCCAGAATCAGCTGGAGACTGTTCTGGGAAAGGCTTTTCCATTACCAGCTGATCTCCATCCTGAGTTATAGGAGTTGGTGAAATGTTACTTCCCTTGAGGGCTGCCTGACTGCAGGAACATCACAGCAGCATGGGGAAGGAGGATGTGGGAGTTTGAGCTGGACTTGTGTGGGAAGAGCAGCTGGAGTGGAGGTGTTCTGCTGGCACCAGGAATGGAAAGGATGGAAAGGGCAGGCTCAGGTTATATTGCAGCTTGCACGGGATTTGGGGTCATTTCTTTGAGAAGCAGCCAGGTCGGAAACGGGAGGGAATTGTGCAGTTTAAGAGGTGTGAAAAGCCTGTGTGATGTGACCCTGAGGATGCTGTGAGCAGAGAAAGCAAAGGGTTTTTTCCCAAGAAAAGCTTATATGGCACTGTGTGACCACGGTACTGCTGGGAGAGGCTGGCTGGAGGCCAGGGAAGTGATGGGTGCTCCAGGTGAGGGTCACTCTGTGGCTGCCCTCTGCTCAGCCCTGTGAGCAGGCATGGTGGGGAGCTGGGGGAAGTGTGTGGAGGTCACTTACCCAGCTAAACTCCTCCCCAAAAAGACATGAAACTGAATTCTTTCCTTTTTCCTGCTAGATGTTTGTGTTCCTCTTCTTTCCCTTTTCTCCTCCCTCCTGGATGGATTGCTCAGGATCTCTTGAGCACCCAGAAAGTTTGATTTAGCATCCAGGATCCCAAGGTGATGACTCGAGGTGGTGAACCTGGCTGCTGTGCTAATGGTCAAAGGAGCTGGGGATCCATTTCCAGCCTCAAACTGGGTAAATCCAAACAGTGGGAAGGGTTGTGCTGAAGTGGTTCAAGCTTAGGGATCTTCTGTGCATGGCTTAGGGAGTTCAGCCCCCAGAGTTTAGGGCAGAAGATACCTGGGTCAGGAGGCAGGTTTGTAGTGCTGAGAAAGTTGTACAGAAACGTTGTATTTGGCTCTGATGTTTGCAGCAAGGAGGCCCTTTTGTACTAAAAGCTGCTTTCCTCCATCTTTATGGACCTGCTTTCAATACAGCTGGTGGACTCTCAACCCCGAATCCTTCAGATACACTCTTTAAACCCAAGCCATGACTTGGATGGGGCTCTGAGCAACCTGTTCTAGTGAGAGGTGACCCTGCCCAGGGCAGGGGGTTGGAGTGAGATGATTTTTAAGGTCCCTTCTAACCCACTGTGTGACTCTGTAAGGCTGTGTGTGCTGTCACCTGGCCAGGGCTTTCCCAGAGATGTTTTCTTGGACTGTTGTTGTCTTCTGGGACTTGCCCTGCTGCGGCTCCACTTCCATCGTTGCCTTGGTGTTGCTGTTACCTGTTAGCCAGCAGATCTGATGCTCGCAGAGCAGACTTTCTGGGGCTCCACGTACCCTGGGTTGGGTCTGGACTTGGAAGAAGGAAAACACTCCTTTTGTCCTGACTGGTGACATGACATCATTTGATCAGAGCTCTTCCACTTCCAGATAGGAAACAGCTGCCATTGTGCTCATTCTCCAAGAGCTCCCAGGACTGGCCACCCTCCAGCTTCCTGCAGAAACACCCTTCTGCTTGCAGGGAGCCAGAGGTGAGCCAGCTGCTGTGACCCTGCCCTGTCCCCAGCCCGGCTGTGGCGCTGACACAGCCAAATCCCAGGATGCAGGACAGGAGACTCAGTGTCACCAGGCCAGGGTGAAAACCACAGCTGCCTTGGGCTGCTCAGCAAGGGAATGGCCACGTCAGGTTTTGGAGGCAGATGTTTGCCTGTGCTCTGAGCTGGCCACAAAAAGGTCATTGTGGCTGCAGCTCCCTGGTGCTGAGCTAAGGAGTTCCACTGAGGAGCAAAACACTTGGCTTGGAGCTCCTCTAGTCTTCCTGCATGACTGCTGGTCATCTCAAATGAGCTCAGATCTGCTGGTGAGAACTCACATGGCTGTGCTGTGTCCCATGGGCCTCTTCACCAGCATCATGAGTATTAACTTCATTCCACTTCTCATCAGAAATCTCCCTAAACTGCAGCTCTTGATTTTTTTAGGACAAGGCTCTTACTCAGTGGGAATGCTCTCCAGGCAGAGAGGCTCTCACAGGTGCAGGCAAACAGGCACCAAACCTGTTCCTCAGTGGTCTGGGCTCATTTCCTGCAATGTGGCAGGAAGGGGAGGCCGTTGCTGCTGCCCAGCTCTGACCTGGTGGCCCTCGAACTGAGGGGGAACCTGGAAGCAGCCAAGGGCCTGACTGAAAAAGAACCTGTTCTGGCCACTCTGTGGACAGTGGTTTGGCTGGTCCTTTGGCAGCTTCTGGTGAGCCTGAAAAGCTGTAAATATTCTTGGAGTGTCCTGGGCAGGGCCAGGAGTTGGACTCTGCTCCTTGTGGGTCCCTTCAAACTCAGGTTCTTCTGTGATCCTTGGCAAGGCTTTAGCATCAAGGGATGGGTACTGGTGTCTTGGATGATATGTGGACAGAAATCCTGCTGGATCATGGCCCAGGTCTGCACCTGAATCACCTTGGTGTCCCAAGGAGGTTTCACCTCTGTGCAGGTGCTGTGTTTGCCAGCACCATCTCCTTGAGCTGAGCCAGGCTGGAGGCGGGGTAGGGATGGGATCCGGCTCTGCTTGCTCTGGCCCAGCCTGGAGCAGGATCCCACAGCACAAATCCAGTGCTTTGCCCCTCTTTGACAAGTCAGCCATGGCTTCTGTTGTCATTTACAAATCTGGGGTCCTCTCTTACAAATCTGTCACTGCTCTATGACAGTGTGTTTCCCTTGCTGGCGTCCCTTCGCAGAGATCTCTTAGACAGAATGTTTGTACTCATTGACATGGAACAAGCTCAAAGGGAATGAAATCATTTATAAAAGTCACCAGAGCCTTTGGATATTGGCGCTTCATTTCCTGCCACGTTCACTGAGTCACAATTAACACCGACCTGAAATATTGCACAGGGCTATTTGTCCTGTCTGTCCTCTTTCATCCCTCACTTCCTTTTTTCCTTCCTGATTTCCTTCCCTTCTGAGCTGGACATATGTCTCCATTTTCACCTGTGGTTTTTTTTCCTCTCTTCACTCATTTTGTTCTCAGTTTCACCCTCTTCCCTTCTTATTGTGTTTTCTTTTTTGCCTCTTTGCTTCCCTTATCTCTTGTATTCTTCTCTTCCCCTTGCTTTATTCTCCCTCTATATTTAAACCCAGGCAAAAAGCAAATTATTTATGAAGGGCTGTAATTTATGATGCATTCTTAATGTCTTGGAAGACACAGATAATTTATTTAATGAGTAAAGACACAATAATTCACAGATGATGATTTCAGTCAGAAAATTAGTTTCATTAATTTGCTGTAAATTCACTGCCTTGATTTAATGCACAAGGAGTTTCTGAAACCCCGTGAAAATCTTTGCCACAGTGTTTTTTTTTTTTTGTCATCACTGGTCCAGTGTGGACGTGTGCTGGCTTTCCTACCCCTTGCTGGCTCTGTCACACTCCTGCTTGTGCCCTCCCAACAGTGAGCAGAGATAGCTAAAACATTTCTTTTTCACTGTATATGTGTAACAGGCTGAGGAGGAACAGGGATGGAGGTGGAATTCCCATTCCAGGAGGTGATAAAACAGGCAGCAGTCTCAAAATGTTTGTTTGCAAAGCCACATGCTGTTCCCCAAGCTTTTGCCTGGGAAGTTCAGCTCTATGAGAGAATAAAAAAGTCAGTTTGCTTTTTTTAATAGAGTATAAAAGGTACTTTTTCAAATAAATTTGAGCACAGACAATTTTACAGGAGACTCTTGCTGATAACTGCAGTCTATATAAATATTATAGGAAACCTATAGAAGTGATTCATGGTGTACTATTGATCTAATCTGATTTAACTAAGTGTTTGCATCATGCCTTATTAATCACAAATAATGGGGCTCCAAGGACACCTTGCAGAATCAGGGCTTTGCTCTTCACAGCACTCAGTGTCCACAGATTCTGGCTGTATCCTGATGGGACTGCTGTAGTCCACAGAGATTCCTCAGGGACGAGTTCCATACTGTACTTCATGGTTTTATTTTAAAACAGGTCTGCCAACAGTGCTCTAACCCACCTTTTTAGGGACGCTGTTCTGCTGCCTGTTTGATGCCAGGTTAGGAAAGCTTCCAGATTTTACTGGAAGGAAAACTTGCAGCGTGGATCAGTGCTTGTTCCGCACGTGGTGGGGTGGGGAGGGGTGTCCTGCCAGGGGGGCGAGCTGTGAGCACACAAACCACAGGAATTCCACGTGCTGGGAGCCCACCTCTTCCCCTGTGGGCGCAGCGAGAGGAGCTGCTCTTCCTGGGGCAGGTGGGCAGGGGCCTGATGTGGCAGAAGAGGAGGAATCTGGGCAAGTACCCTCAGCAAGGTCAGATCAATCAACCTCTTCCACCAAGAGCTGCATGAAGATTAACGAGAAACAGCAGCGAGTTATGGTCAGCTGTACATCCATAAATTGGCCTGGCTGGATGGGATTCATCCCAGAGTGCAGAAGGAGCTGGAGTGTGTCCCCTACAAAGACCCTGGGAGTCTGGGGAGGTCCCAGCTGGCTGGAAGCCATCCAGAACTATTCCAGTTTACAAGGAGGGAAGATCCAGGAGCCTACAGCCCTGTTAGTCTAAGCTCAGTGCCTGGGAAAAATAAAATGGGGAGGATCACACTGGGCACTATTAAAGGCACTTAAAGGACAATGAAATCATTAGGTGCACACAGCATGGATTCACATTCCTGCCCAGTTCTGCTCAGTATTTTTATCAGTGATCTGGATACAGGAGCTGAATGCACTGACTGAGTTTGCTGATAATAATAAACTGGTAGGTGCTGCTGACTGTTGTGATGGACAAGAGAACTGGCAGTTCTAATAATAAACTGGGAGGGCAATGGCTGGAGAGCAGCCCTGCAAGAAAGGTTTGGGGGTGCTGTGTGGTAGCAGCTCCACAGGAGCCAGTGGAGCCACCAGGGCAAACCAGATCCTGGACAGGGAAAACAGATGGCCAAAAAAGGTGGGTATCACCCTGTGTTTAGAGTGCTGTGTCCAGTTCTGGACTCCAGCATTGGAAAAGGATGTTCAGGGACATGAATATGGGTGGTCAAGCACTGGAACAACCTTTCTGTGTTTGGAAGAACCTTCCTGGAGAGGCGCCTACTGCTCCAAGCCTGTCAGGGGTTAAGGGACCTCTGGGCAATGCCCTTAGTAACACATTTTAAGTGTTGGCCAGCCCTGAAGTGGCTCTTGGATGCGATGATAGCTGTAGGTTCCTTCCAGCTGAGCTGTTCTTTGCTCCACCTGAGTGGTTGCAGAAAGACGAGTCTGGTAAGGATGGGGTTTTGCTGGAGAGGATTCTGCTGGCACTGGTGGTAGTGCAAGGAACAGAAATCTGAGCACAGGGTGGATCCTGTTTCCTCATTATAGGTGGGAATAAGCTGTTTCTGGGGTTCATGTTTGAGTATCCAATCTCTGTGGACTGTGAGATTCCCCAAAAAAACTGCATCTTCCATGTGCACTCATTGGCTTCCCAGATAATTCCCGTTACATGTATTTCCCCTTCATTTTGCCTGGTGTCTTGTGTATTTTACCACAGTTGGGTTGATAAAAGCAGGGCTTGAAAAGATGTTTTAGAAAGTTATAAATGGGCATCAGAGAGGGTGATCCTGCCCATTCCTGCTCGCTATCTACAAAGTCCTGCACAAAGGGTTGCACAAGGCTGTGCTTGGCTAGTGGCAGGTGGAAATGTCCCTTTCTGTTGGGGTAGTAAAGTGAAAGCCTCCAGGAATTCAGGAAAATGCTTGAAAAGTGTGTGGGTGTGTGTCAAAAATTTGATTATATGTCCAAAATCTTTTGAAAAATAAGTGACGTTGGGTGAGATTTGATTGAGCCACACTTCCAGGTCCTCAGAGGAGCACAATCAGTAGGAGCACTCAGCAGGAGCTGATGGAGAGGAGCAGAGGATGATTCCTTTCAAGACAAGGTCCTGGAGGTATGTCACTGATTTGCTGCCTGTTTTTGTGCTTCTTGAGCTTGTGAACACCCTTTTCTTGCTTGTATCATGCATGCCAGCCCCTTGCTCCCCACGAAGGTGGCTTCTCAGGGGTACTTGTGCCATGCAAGCCATGACAGCAGTCATGGTGCTGTTCAGCAGGGGCTCTGCTGGAGTGAGGGGTGTGCAGGTCAAGGACTTTGTTACCCAGGGCTGTCTCATGCTCAAACCCTTTTTTGGTGGAAGTCTGAGCCCCAGTGGTTCAGTTTTGGCCTGGCAGAGCCTTGCATAACTTGCAGTTGCATCTCAGGAGAGTGTGTACCTGTGACTGACCCTATCCTTAGGTGCTCAAGAGCAGCCTGGTGTGAGCAGAGAGCTGGGTGAATGTCCACGGTCCAACCTTGCCTGCTGCCTTGGGAACAGGAGCCTTCACACATCCTCACCCCATCACCTCACAGCTCCAGGCTGTTTTTCCACAGGACAGTAATCTTCCCATCCTTTCCAAACCTGCTTCCTTTGGGAACAGATGGGACCTTCCCTGTGCCAGAGGACCCTGGTGTGGGAGGGTTGTGCGTCCTGGAGCCTGCATGCTGAGATGCAGCGAGGGGGGAGATGCAAGAAACTGCTCTGCATTTCCTCTGCATGGCTCTTGAACCCAAACCTGCCCTCTGTGTAAGGGACCTGTGTGCTGGGTCTGGGATTTGCTTGTTTGAAATTCCAGTCTCAAGAAGGGCAGGGATAGCTGGTGGGAACTAGGAGTGAGGGCCACTGCTGTCTGGTCATGGCTGTGGCTTCAAAATCTGCTCACAGCCCAGGAGATAATATTTTTCATGCCCTTGGCTCTGCCGCTGGTCATGGATCACTTACCCTTCCTTACTAACAGTCAACACAATGTGAGTAAACTGCACTGTTTGTTAGAGGAGCAGGAACAAGATCTTGGCAAAGCTTGTCTTGCATGGGATGAATCCTCCCCAGGTGCTGTCTCAAGCGTACACTGAGTGTTCCAGACCTCTGCTTGGAGTTTGACACATGAGAAATTACTATCCCAGGCTAAAACCTCTCGTCTTCCCCTCTCCTTTTCTAAATCAGCGGTTTAGCAGCATGGTGTGAGCAGCTGAGCAAACACAGGAGCAGCTGCTCGCACGTTCCTTGGCTCTTCTCCTCCCTGGAATGTCCCCTCCATCCCTGGACATCTCTGAGCCTCTAAAGTGGCGCCAACTTTGACCTCAGGGCCAAACTGCCTCTGGCCAGGGGTGTCCAGCTGGGGGGGCTGTGCCTGCCCGGGGCTGCCACTGCCCGTCCTGCTGTAGGGGCGGGGGGAGCTAGCCACGGTGTCCGTGACTTCTGCTCAGCCCTCGTCCCTCCAGATCCTTGACGGATGACTTGGATACTTGGAGCTTGGTAACAGGCCAGCCCTTTTCTCCAGAGGGGTCAGCAGAGGTGCTGGATCTGAGTTTTTTGTGGAAAATGGGATGAAGTACTTTCCCCCCTGCACCTGCCAGCAATGTGGCCTGTTCGCTACAGCCAAAAGCAGCAGGTTTTGTCTGACTTCTGCTTAATGTTACATTCCACTGCTCTTGCCTAGACAAGGACTTTATCCTGTATCCTGAGCTGATAATTGGGAGCTGTTTCACTCCTAGAAGAGTGCTTGTCCTTCAGTTTGTTTTATAATGTTCTTGGTCTAATTTGAGTTCTGGAATAAACCCACTGTTTTCTTAACACCAGAACAACTCCATCCTACCCCTTCCCTGAGCGTCTCTTTGTGCCCTGTCCCTGTGTGCCAGTCTGGTGTCCCAGGAGTTGTTCTTGCTGAGCTGCTTGCAAGGCCGAATGGGCTGTCCCTGAAGAATTGCAGTGATTAATTATTTTTTATTTATTTTTTTCCCCTTCAGCTGTTTTAGAGTCTCCTGGTGGCACAACATCAGCTTTGGTGGTTGTGCCAGTGTCCTCAGCTCTTCCATTTGGAGCCATTTCCCCACTTCTTCACAGATCCTGCTGCAGCTGCCTCCCTGCAGAAGCATCCCTCCACACCAGCCAGGTACAGCGGCCTTTTCTTTTGGGTGGCTTTTGCTTTTTCCAGTTGGCATAGCTGAAACTGCCAAGAAGGCACGGAAATTGCTTTCCCTTCCCTATAGCTGCTGGGATCTGCTGTTCCTCCTAGGAACTCCGGTTTTGCTGGAGTCTCCTGCCTGGAAAAAGGGCTCACCACCTCCCAAAGACATGGGGCTGCACTGGCAGTTGGAGGTACCGTGTCCCGCCTGCGGCTGTCCTTGTCCCAAACGAAGCAGATGATCAGCCAGACTCGCTGGGAAAGGTGCTGGCTTGCCTGGATCCCAGGTGGAGAGGAAATAGCAGCCCCCTGGGCTGCTCAGGCGCCCTGCTGAATGCGAGTTCACGTCCTGAGACCTTTTCCAAAGCATGAAGAGGAAAATCTGCCTGGGGCCGTGGGGGAGCAGTGAGTCCACAAAGCAATCTGGTTGTGTTAATCTCTCACGGCACAGCACAATCGAGCTCAGCCCCAGCAAAGTGCTGGGCAAACATTGGTGTCTTTTTTTTAAACTTGTTACAGAAGCGGGAGCTTATCACTCTCTGAGCTACAGTGAGGCTGGTGTGGGACAGCTGGGAGGAGCCTGGCTTTCCTCCTGAGGGCACAGTGCCTCTGGTAAATGGGAATGCCCAGTGCTATTTGAATTTTACACTCTTTTTCCTGCTATTACTGGATTTCCCTATTAAAAGCTGTCCTGGTTAACTGCTCCCCACACCTTCCACCCATAAAAATCCCCGTGCAGACTCCCAGGGGTAAGCTGGTGAGGTTACAGCTGGGCTGCCCTCTGCAAACACCGGGCTCTGGCACCTGCCAGGCTGTTCCTTCCCATTGTGCTGCTCCCTGTGCAATGAGGGAAAATGGAAACAGCTTCTCCCCCGGCAGCTTTGCGACCTGGGGTCTCGTAAAGGCGAGAGCACTTTTAATTAAGAGCTTGTTCCGATTATGCCCAGGCTTTGTTTCCGCCCATGGAGCGGGCCAACCCTCTGAGGTCAGGATGAACTTTGGATACAGAACTTCTGGCACTCGCAGTTAGGAAAGCTGGAGAGTTTCCCCCCGCTGAAGCCAGGCACCTGCAAAGTGTGATGCATGGCTCTCCAGAGGCCAGTTCTCCCGGCCATAACACTGCTGAAAGCAGAACAAACACATTTGTTTCTGGACACAAAATAGCCTTTCTGTTTCCCCCGGCTCTGCAGTGCCCCAGGAGCCCCCTGTTCTCCTCCCAGCTGGGAGATGGAAGGGGCTGATGGACCCTTTGGTAAAGCTTCTCATCCTAGGCTTGGAGTTGAGATTTCTTTAGCTAGACTCTCTCCTTAGACCCTGAACTTGAGCTGACTTGAAAATGAACTCTGAGCCCTCTGTGGAAAGGGAAAGGAGGGCCTGCAAGGAGAGGTTCAAGCTGGAGACCCCTTTCAGCTCCCCTCTCCTGCTGACTCTGTGTGGAAAATGACAGCTCATGTGCCAGGAGCCTTGGACAAAGGGTCTGTACTAGAACCATGAGGGAAAAATTAATTTTATTCTGGCTTGGAGCAGGATTATTGTGGAATCTTTCAGGGTACTGCATCTCTGTCTCGGCACTGTTGCCCTCTGTTTGCTGGATGCCAGTACAGCTGTAATGTTATGGTCAATTAATTAGAACCACTTCCCCTTGTTTTCCCCTTATAAATCACTTGCTCTTTAGTCAGCCTGCAGAGAAAACAAGGGGAGAGTGAAACAAGTCTGAAGTAAAATATGAAGCTCCCTTTTATTCCATATTTCAGACAAAGGTAGGCTGTGGGACAGGCAGGGAATGAGCTTTCTGAGCCAGTGCTCTGTGAATTCACACTCTCTTTATGAGCCTCTTCAGCGCATGAAGTGAAGTTTTTAATGGCTGTGGCTGCTCACTTTGAATGGCTGTGAAGTCTGGGTCACGGCAGAGCAGCACAAATTCCCTTCCTCTTCGCTGCCATCGGAATTAGCTTTTTCCAAAGTGCAAAGCCTGATGAGGGCGGGTCGGCTCGGAGCTTGGCCATGATGAGGATCTTAATCAGGGCTTCAGCCACAGTCTTCACCCTGATTGTGAAGGAAGAACAGGGTGCTGCTTTTGTGTGTGTTTGGCTTTGTCCAAAGCCCTTCTAGAAGTTACCTTTGGTCAGCTCTCTCACTGCCTGGAGATGTTACCTCCATTCTCCAAGGAAAATGGGCCAGACTTGGTGTAGCTGAAGCCGGGTGGGATAAGTCTGGGCTTTTGTACTTAGCTGCTTAGAAGGTTTGTGTGATCTTGGCTTGGGCTCGTTCCTGTCCCACCTGAGGGGGTCTCAACCATGAGTCTCTCCCTATAAAAGGTCCCAGGAATGAACGTGATTTTGTCTGTAAAGATATCAGGGTGTGGATTTGCCTCACAGGCAGGCTGGTGAGTGGATGTGATCCACAATGCTGAGTGGGCAAGGGGGAAAGAACCAACCAAACTCTGCTTTCCAAATATCTGTGGATGGGTCAGCTCAGAGAGCTTGGCAAGCACTGCCTCGAGGTGTGAAATAATCCCCCAGGCTCCTGATCCCACCCAGGCATTGACACAATGTCCGTGGTTATCGTGGGATACAAGCGCTGGGAAAAAGGGAAGGGGCCTCAAGTTGCACCACGGGAGGTTCAGGTTGGATACTGGGGAAATTTCTTCACTGAAAGGGTGGTCAGGCACTGGAACAGGCTGCCTGGAGGTGTTCAGAAATGAAGTAGATATGGCACTTGGAAATTTGGGCGTGGTGGGATTTGGTTGAAGGTTGGATTCAATGATCTTGAAGGTTTTTCCAGCCTCAATGATTCAATAATTCTCTGGCCAGAGCTTTTCCCAGCTCTTTCACACTGCAGCTGTGTGACTTTGTTTTCCAGAAGTTGTTCTTTCCAGCCTTTGTTGGCTTCCCAGATACCTTTGCAAGCCTCCTCCAGCTAAGGCTGAGCCGTGCAGCCATTCCTGCTTTCCAAACCTTTCATCAAAGTGGAAGTCTGGGCACTGTGTGAACTACACTGTTTCTCTTTTATCCCAAATTCAGAAACCTTAAACAAAATAGCCCCTTGGCATTGTTCCTAGGAAACCACTCAGCAGGCAGTTGGAAATAATCATACAGATAATTTACTTGAACACTGCCCATAGGCACATTTTAGTCTTCTCCTCTATTTCTAAAGAAATTGGAAAGAGGGGCAGTGTTACTGTCTTTTGAGAAATAATAGAGGCCCAGGGTTGCAGAGGCAGTAATTCTGGAATTTCTTTTGTAGCATTAAGGGAAAATTTAAAAAAAAAAGAAAAAGAACAATCCGAACTTCAACCTGCAAGTAGCAGTAAGCAAGTGAATTCTGTCCTTCTTTCAGATAGAAAAAGTTCATTAACAATTTTTTTTTGTTTTATACAAGTATCCAGAGGCTATTTTGAGTTCTAGTGAGAGATCTTATTAGGCTCTTGTTTTGAAGCAGGATTAACAGAAATTTGGGAGGGAAGCAGATTTTGGCTGACATGGTTATATTGTTGCAGTCTTCCCCCCCTTCCAAAGTTTTCATCTTCCAAAACTACAGATTTTAATTAAAAAAAAAAAAAAGGGGAGGGGGGGGGGAAATTCTCGGCCTTTCAGCTCTGCAGCACATACAGACAAATAAATTAAAAAGTGGGAGAAGTGGAACTAACCCAATAATCCGTGAAAACCTAATTTCCCTCACAAGCGTCGCTGACGCAAACGTCTCCCCTCTCCCTTCCCCTTCTCCAGTTCGGGGGCAGTGATTGGAGAAATTGGCTAACAAGATCAGAAATTTAATTACCGTTCTGCCTCCCCTTCCCAAGAAATTGGATGTCACACTTCCTTGTAGCCTGTTTTGAAGACATGCTGGGGCTGGTGTTCACATGACTTGAACCTGACTCCCTACCCTCTGCCTCCACCTTCCTCCCCCTATTTCACATGGAAATGTCCACTCAGTGCAGCTAAGCCTTGGATTAGCTGACATGTCAGAGGCCATGGTAAGACACTGCCGGGCCTAAATGGAGACAGTTTGGGTTCCTGGTGTTGGAGCATCAGAGGGGAGAGAGAGGAGCTGGGATGTGCCATGGGACAACATCTCCAGGTGTCTCCCATGTCCCCTTTTTATGCTGGAACAGGCAAAGGGAGTGGACAGGGTCAGAGATAGCTCTGGGTTTGCTCTAATATTTCTCCTCTGGTTTTGCGCCTGGGCCACAGACAGCACAAAGAAAAGTTTTCCCTTCTGTTCAAGCTGTCTCAGATCTACACTCCCAGCTTTTCCCTCCTTGCTCCCAGGCTGAAGCTTTTGCAGGGTTCCTGTGGATGCTGAGGAGCACAGCCTGTCTCTGCCTGGCAGGGCAGAGATGAATGAGGAGCAGAAGAGAGGAAACATGGCTGGCTTTGTAGTGTCAGTTCTATCACCAGGAGGGATCTGGGATGTGTAATTAGCTAAAAAGGAGGCTGTTCTACATAACACAGGCCTGTTGTCCCTAGCCCAGCAGGCCGGGTGACCCAGCCTTTGGTCTCCTGGCTGGCAATGTCACCACAGTCCCCTGGCAGCACTGCAGCCTCGCTGGAGACAGATGCTCTGTTTATTTTTCCATTTGTATTCCCAGCGTGTCCCGGTGCTAACTGTAAGCCTGGCTTAGAAATTTCCTGCAAGCACCTTATCAGATAATGAATAATGATTTATTGAACATATGGGTAAACAGCACAGATAAGATATAAATACACTTCGGAAGAGCAGTTGCATTTGTAAGGATCTGTACCAAACCCGCCCCGGATTCCAGCTCCACTTCCAGCTGCCACAGAGGCATCTCCTGCTTGGGCTGCTTGCATCCCTGCAGGTCCCCATCCATGGGGGAAAAACAAAGGGCAAGGGGCAAGGGCGAAGTCACCTGCCAGGAGATACTCACAGGGCTGTGGGCATTAATTCACTCTGGCTGTAGGAGCCAGGCTGAAGCATAAGCAGGCTGCAGTACTATAGCCAAAATTTGAATTTTGATTTGATTTTAAACAAGATTGAAGATTTGTTCACCCACTTGAAACAAAGCAAGGCTGTGGAAGCAGTGCTGCTCACACAGCTAAACCAGGATGGAGACGAGGCACGGCTGCTCTGTGAGCATGGGCTGGGACCCTAAACCCATGGGAGGGGTGGCGTTGGCTTCTGGAAAATGGGTTCCTGGCACTGAACCCTCCCAGGTGCACAAACCAGCCTGCTGGTGTGCTTGCCCATGCTCTGCCTCCCTGACAGTGGATTCTGTACAGCCTGCAAAGAGCAAAATCAGCTCTGTTAGCAGACGGGGACCTGATTTTTGTTCTGTGGCTGCCTCTGGAGGAAGATGGAGGGCAGGATCCAGCTGTAAATTCAGGGATATGATATGAATGTGATGACAAATGCTGTTTGTGCTGCCCTAGGGTGGAAAGACTCACTTACCTTTCTTTTTTGGAGTAACTCCTTCCCAGCAAACACCGTCTCAGAGGCCATCCTCAGTGAAATGAATGGCTGCCCGTGTGCGCTCATTGAGTCTCCCACACCTTTGCTGCCGAGTTTGCTGGTGAAAAGCCCCTTGGAGATCCAGCACTGCTGTTTTCAGAGTTGTCCAAGAGTTGTGGTAACTCTCCACCCCTGCTTATCCTCTGTGCATCATCTCCTATGTGGCACCCACTGCCTCAGGTGTCCTCTCCCACCTGCCAGGTGTGTGCAGCTCCTCTCTGCAGGAGAGTGCAGGGGAGCTGTCAGCTTGGCCTCTGGATTTATTCTCCCTGCTGCCCTTGAGAGCCACTCCTCCACTCTGTGGCCAAGGGACCTGCCATCAGCCAGCCAGCGTTATTTGCAGCCCTTCCAAGGTCGTGGATAAATGATAGCTGTGCTTTTCTCTCTGTTTAATCGTCAGTCACCAAAGGCAGGGGTGTTCAGATCCTTTAAAGCAGTGGAAAGTCAAACCTCACTGGGTGGGCCAGTAGGATGTGAAGAGTTGTGAAAGACCTGCTAACCTTGAGATGTTTGAACTCAGCCTTGCATTCTGGGGTTGTGATGTCCACCTGGACAAGCAGATAGAAACAATTCTGGATTGCTCAAGCTAGAACGGGACAATTCTGTGAGATGCAGAGGGGGGACAGTTCAAGAGTCCTCTGAGATCATCTTCTGGGTGCAGAAGGTTGGTGCAATTGATGAGTATGGGAATACTGTTAGTTTGAGTTTTCTGTCTTTGGTCCTGCCACCTACGAGCACAAAGATGTTTTCTAATTCTCTGCAATAGTGGTTGGGGCACTCCTCAAGGCTTTTGTGGTGACTTGGGGTATCATTTCCTTTTATGATCTGGAGAGTTTCCAGTGGTTCAACTTTTCTCTTGCTCCCTCCTGGCTGTGCTCATCACCCTCTTGCTTTATCCCAGCAGGCCTGGCTCATCATCGTATGACTTCTGGGCTAAATGGTAAAGGACAAAAGCCCAGGCACCAGAGCCTGATACAGCTTTGTGTGATCCAATCTGTTGGTGAGTACAGCCATGGTGAGAATTTGATTTGCATACATTTCCTACCCGGAATTCCTCTGGAGCTACTGGGAGTCACCATAGCTAACACAGGCTCTGAGCTGTGGGGTTTATGTGCATGCAGAAAATACCCCCATTTGCTTTCTTGGAAAGAGATTTACTGGAGCATTTTCTGTCTTTTTGTTCACCTCCCTCCTCCTTTCCCTGCCCATTGGGGGATTTCGTGCTGCTGTGGAGACTCTTTGATCTGAGTTAATTCTTTGACGAAGCTTCACAAGACGATAGGAAAACAGAGCACTGCTCTGGGGAGAATCCTTCCTGCTCAAAAAACAAAAGGTGGGAATCGTGCTAGCTCGGTGAGTTGGTGCAGCCCACAGGCAAAGAGCCTCCCTTGCTGCTCCTGGGGATGTACTGCAGGGGTGGACACCAGGATGCGGATTCTGCTCTGAGCTGGGGGGAAATGTGGGAAAGGCTGGATGCCGGAGGGTTGTTCGGATCAGCATGGGGGGAATCAGGGTGAATAATCATCAAAGAGAATGTGGGGAGTTGCCTGGTGGAGGGACATGGGCCCCATGGGAAGAGGTTTAGGGACAACGCCATGGCCTCAGCCAGTTTGCAGTGTGGCCCTTGTTGTGTCTCAGCCAGAGCCGGGGCTGCTGTTAGAGGCACGTCTGGAAGTTTTTAAGCCCAGCTCTTCTTTCCCAGGGCTTGTTGGCTTTGCCATACAAATCAAAGTGGATGTAGCCATGGATTTGGCTGCTGCCACACCAGACTCCTATAGCTGATCCTCACCTTGGAGAAGCATCCACCAAACGAAGCTGTATGTGCCAGGGACCGCCCGGAACCACGGGATCAGCTCCCGTGGGAAAGTCACCAAGCTGCCTCTTGTTGGCCTTGGTGTCCCCTCCTTCCCCTTCCTGTGGCTGCTGCCCTGTTAATTGATTACTGCCCTGTTCAGCCGTGGCTTGTGGAGCTGAATGCGCCAAGTTAAGGCGCGAGAGTGGAGAAAGGGAGCAGTGATTCTGAGCACTGGGCTCCCATCTGAAAGATTACTGCACAATCTAATGAGCTCATTAATTTCATTTCATTAACCAAACACTGCTTGTGGAGAATGGCAAATATTTAAAGAAGCGCAGCAGGGTCAGAAACACATTTAATTAATGTTGTCACGTGGTGCTGAGAACAGGAGGGGGGAATAAATCCTGATGCCATACATTAACATCCATGGCGACTTCTCTTTTATATTTAATGTGCTGCTTGGGTGAAAGGCCTGCCTGGCCCCTGTGAGCACAGTGCCTGAGCAGCTGAGTGTGTTTCCCCTTCCTCCCGGGGTTCACAGAAGCCAGGCAGTGCTGTTATCCCGTTTAGAAGGGAAGGCTACCAACAAGAGATGGGGGCTCCATCATGGAGTGTGATGCTGGTTTCCCTGTGGTCCATCTCCTTGCTAGGCCATGCCTACTGTGATTATCACACTAAACTAGTGATATCCGGAGCTTATCGGCTTCCTTTTCAGCCAGCTGGACACCGTGGGTGCCTCAGTGGGAGAGAAATCTGAAGTGCACAAAAATGATAGGGAAGAGAGGGTCGAATCCTCTCTCAACCCCTTTGAAGTTTGGTGCACTTGGCTGTTTGTAGGAACTGATATCAGTCACAGAGGTTACCAAGTGGATTTTCATCCTCTTCTCCCCCATCTCTAAGGGAATTTGTATCTGAGTTTTTTTGGTGCAAACTGTCTGCATATTTATTAATCTGTTGTGGAGGTGGGCTTTGCTAAAATCTCATTTTGATGTGGGGGAGGACATCTCATTTATGGTTCTTCTGTAAGGGCTGCTGTGAGGCATCTGAGGAAAACCACAGATTGCTTTTCTGATTGTCCTGGTACACTCTGCTTCTTCGGGAAAATTGAATTAGGATGGATACCTGGATTGCACCTGAAGGTCTGGGTTTCTCACTGGCAAATTATTTCTGTGGTTCCAGTTCAAGGAGCATCCCAGCTAAAACAATCTTGGAGGGAGTAGAGCTGAAGTCTGGCAGCGCTCTCGTGTTTCTGAGTGTACTTTGTGCCATACTGGGACACTGTTAGCTCTGCTAAAGGGCCCTGCTGTTGAGAGGGCCAGGAGATGGCCCTAATTTAGGGTAAGTGGTCAGCTGAGCTTGCCTGGGATCTTAATAGGGCCAAGAGTGCAGTACCATGAAAATCTGCTTGGCCAAGGAATTGTAAAACCCAACCTGCCTCGGGGGACCCCTTCATCCTGCCAGCAAACCTCAGGGCTTTACCCACTCCTTCGCAAGGCTCTCCTTGGAGCAGGGCTGTGTCTGTGTGGGCAGGACCACTTTTACCTTGCAACAAAAGCAAATGCCCTGTGCTTGGCAATATTCCTCGGTGGCAATTCCAGCAAGTACTGGTAATGCAGTATTGATGGTGGGGGGGCTTCAAAACGGGGGTGCAGCCCGGCTGGGCAGGTGGGGAACAGGCAGGGCCAGGAGGGCTCTCATTAATTCATAGCTGGAGGAAGCTGCTGGGCTCAAAGGCTGAGCATAAATTGTCCATGATTTAGTCCTTCAGTGACAGCTTTCTCCTCAGAGTCTGGTGCTTCCACAGGCAATTCCAAGCAGTAGGTGAAGGAAAGAGCAGGAGGAGCTGGTGTCCTTTGGCTCTGCTCTGTGGCAGCTCTCCCATTACCCCATCACTCACCCCTCGCCTTGTCATTACCTGATTCCTCTTTATTGCAATAAAATGAAGCCGTGCTTCGGGCTCCCGAGTTCATCCTCCAGCACGCAGCACTAACCCGGGTGGCTCGAGGCCAGGTGCTTCCGACAGACTCAGCTGCTGAGAGCAGCTCTGGGAGAAACCTGCTGCAAGGATGGAGGGGGGGGTGGCTGCCTGGAGCTGAGAGGTCTCAGCACCACTCTGGAAGCACTCACACCATTGGGTGCCAAGAGAATGAGGGATTTCTCCCCCTGTGCTGGGCACCCAGCCGTGCTGGTGGCCCAGTAGAATCCCTTAGGGAATGCCAAGGGTCGGCTGCTGTTACTGCTCCCTACGGAAGAGCCCACAGTGCCCATCGCTGCGTAAAGGCTGGAGAGAGGCAGAAACATCTGATGTGAATTCCTGGTGGTTGTTTGGTTCCAACCTTTCGGCTCGCCTCCGGGGAGAGCAATGGATGAGTGGAGCCTGTGTCCTTGGCTTTAATTAAACGTCCCAGGGAGCCTGGGGCCTGTGCTGGATGAGTGCAATTGGTGCCCGGGAGTCAGAGAGTGACAATTTCCATGGTGAGTGGGTTGGAATGTCCTTCCCATTCCTGACATATGGCTCTTGAGCAGGCCCAGCTTGTGCTTTGCGCTTGGGTGGGTGGTCCCAATATCCAGCTCAGCATGGGAAGAGGCAAAATCCCTGGCTTTTCCTTGGGAAGAGCACTAGCCCCGTGTGACCTGGGGGAAGGTCCCTGCAGGTCCGGCCCAGCCATAGGACAATGGTGTTTGCCTGGGCTGAAGTCAGGGGCGGGAGCAGGCGGTGAGAACTGTGGGGAACCTGGCAGGGCTCAGCCAGGTTTGGGCAGCCTTGCCAAGCTTTGGAGTGGGGCGGCCGGAAGTGTTTCCGTGCTCTTTGTGACCCTCATGGCCCTTTCCCAGGAGGATCTGTCTTTGTCCTGGTTTTGAAGCCATGAGCAAGACGCTCACTGCATTCTGCCAAACCTCTTCTCATGCCCATGAAGAAAATGCCTTCTTCTGCCTAGAATCACTGGAACAAAACTTCAGGTGGCTGAGGAAGGAGCTGTGCCCTTCAGCCACTGCCTCAAGGGTCAGGCTTTACTGCTCTGCCCTTTGCAGGGATTAAAGTAGCACTTCCCTGTGGCTTCCTGGCTCCTGAAAAAGCCAGGTCACACCAGGGATGTGACAGATTGGCTGCTGACCTGGAAGGATATCAAATGGAAGGATTTAGCTTCTGGAGCGGGGTTGTCCAAGGAAGTCATGGGTGCAGAACCAAAAAACCTTCCAAATACCAATGCTGTCTGTTCTGCTGCTCTTCAGAGGGAGGAACTGGAGTGAAAGAGCACCTGACAGCAAAATGCTCCCTGAACCACAACTATTTCCCAGAAATCCTATTCCCAGCCTCTTTGAGGAAGTGTTTGACCATCTTTGAAGATGCTTTCTAGTTCACTGGTGTCATCTGTCAACAGATTTTCTTGCCCTACGCTCTGAGATTTGGCCCATGACCAGAAGTCTCCTTACCCCTTTTATACTCCAGATCCTTGAATCCCTGACAACCGGCCAGCTCAGGGAAGTGGAAAAATCTTTTCTTTTAAACCTTTCTAGCAATACTGACAAATCAGAATGCTCACGGGATCAGGAAAAACCAGTTTTACCAGTAGGAAACCAAGAGGTAAAATGTCAAACCAAAAATGTGGAATTTGACAGAACTTAATATTTTAATGTAGTTATTATTTTTGTCTCTTCAGGGTGAGAGAGATTTCCTGCTCATGAGCTGAAAGCCAAAGATTTTTTTCCCAGCTCCGGCAGTGGCACCTTCTGCTGTCAGAATTGACGGTTCAGATTATCAAGATACTTCAGGCTTCAATACTTATGCTCCCTTAATTGAGATATTACAGTTACTATGGATTTTTTTAGTACATCCTTTGCTTTTTGTTGTTTTCCATGGTTCAGTGGTTGTTTCTGTGGGTGAACTTAGAGTTCTACCCAGAAGGTAAACAGAAATCCCTAAATAAATAAAAAAAATGAAATAAAGTGTGTTTAAATATAAATCTGTCAAAATCAGACACTTCTTTCTCTGCAGCAGCTTTGAAGGGAAACAATTGATGGCCAGGATGTGCATCCAAAGGGGGAAGCGAGGGGGCTGGGCGGAATATCCCCCTCGTGGCTGTCAGGGTGGGATCCGGCCGCCCAGGGGCTGGGTGTCCATCGGGGGTGTGGAGACAGACCCATGGACTGTGGAGAAAAACCACACAGGGAAGTCGTGACTCAGCTGAACTCTTGAACAAAAATCCAACAAGATTCCATGGATTTCACCCTTTTGTGGCGGGGGGAATGTAAAAGGAATGTTCTTTTTTGCTGTTTGGCCCAAGCCTTTACTTGTCCTCTAAGTCAACTCGGTAGAAGATGTCCCCAGAAGATCCAGTTTCTCTGCTCCTGGGAGATGTGCACCTAAAGACACAGACAGCTTCTGGAATTCTTATCCTTGCTGAAAGTCATAGAAACTGTATTTCCAACAAAAACTTGGCTCACTTTTGGTGGTCACTCAGTCCATAAAACATCGTGCTTCCCTTCCCCAGCTCTTCCCTTGCAAATCTTCCCTTGCTTCCTCTTCTCCTTAGGCACTCTGGCAGTCATTCCAATTCATGGAATGTTGGGCTGTGGCTGAAGTATTTAAATCTTTTTTATCAAGGAAGAAAAAAAAAATTATTTTTGTTTCTCATGGAAAAGTTGAGACAAAAAAATGGTTTTCATTAGAAATTCCCACGGGGAAGGAATAGCAGACGGAATCCTGTTCTCTGAGTAACTCTTGTTTCAAACACTAAGGCAGAGTGAATCTTTTATAAGCTGTTTTAAAGGAGGGATTGTAAACAGAATTGTCCATGAAAATGGAGAATGTCTTGCACATCCTAAAAAGTGCTGGGCTGTTGTTGCGCAGGAGCAGCTCCCGCTCCACCTCCTCTGATTAAACACCAACACACTGAGTTTAAGCAAAGCCTCCAGGCAGCTTTCCATATTCATAAGACAAGGGCTTTACCAGGAAAGGCGGCTTTTTGGGGGAATGTCAATATGAATATTACAGTCTCTCTGCTCCTTGTATTGTCCCCTAAATCGTCAGAGCGAAATTGTAGGAGATAATGTACAATTATGCTGTCACTGAAGTGTGCAGGAGCTCCGTTTGCAAGAGCTTTGGAGAGAGATCCTTCTAGGAAAGGCAGGGCTGCCTGCTCCCACCTCTGCTGGGCTTCAGAGATGGGCTGAAAGCTGCATTTCACTCTGTGTGTGTGTGTGACACTGTCTGAGCCTCAGGAGTGATGTGTTCTCCTTGTCCTCTTCAGCCATGGAAGCATGGCAGATGTTGGGAGAGGACCTTCCAGAGGAGCAAGAAAAGGAGATGTTAATAACTTTCAGGAATGACTCAGGATGACTCAGAGACATTTTGTGCCATCCTAAGGGCAGGAAACACATCTCCTGCTCCTCTAGCTGGTATGGATTGGTTTTGTGTGGGTGGAGAGCTTGGGGAACCCATCTTGCCTGGCTCCTCTTTGCACAAGGACCAGATTTAGGGTGCAGATTTGGGTGAAGGAAGATCTGGGCTTGGGAGTGAGGGTTTGCACACTGCTGCAGTTTTGGAGAGGGAACCCTTCTCTCATCCCCTGCCGTGTTTTTTGGTTTAAGTCACTGATAAGTTCTGTGCAGGACTCTGAGGTGACAAAGTGGAGGCGAGGCTGTGACATTTTGCAGCCCTGGGGACAGACTCCTCTTACCTCTTTTGTTTTTGTGAGTGATGTCCCCACTTAGGAGAAAATATTATTTTTCACTCAATTTATTAATAATTTCCCCCATGTAAACATGCTCAGTATTTAAATCCCATGCTCTGGAATGGCCAGAGCCGCTGAGCCTGGGACAGCACTGATAAGAGCAGGAGAACATGGTGGTTTAGGTGCCCTGCTGGTGCTGGGATGGGTCAGCCTCCTCCTTGCCACTGGGGATTGCAAGAGTCTGTCCTCTGAGCTGTTCCAGCTGGAACAAGGATGGTTCTGGGGTTGCATTTGTTTGGGATCCCTATGGAGTTGCAGTAGGTGTCCATTGCAGGGATTGCTGACCCACAAGGTCTCTTTCACCTCTTTATTCCCTCACTCTGAGAAGATAAAATCCACTTATGATATACAGGCCCATTTGTACAACAGCATGGAGCCAGGCTAGTGCCTGCTGGGGTTGGGATCACACAAGTTTGGGATGAAGCCCCTTCTCAGCAGTGCGGTGCCAGAGGGTTGGGAAGACCTTGCAGAGAGGGACTCCTCTGCCCCGTGCCAGGCATGCCAAGCTTCCTGGGGCTCACTTGAACCTCGCTCTCTCCTTTTCCCAGGGCAGGGAGCTGACTTGCTCACTTGTGAGGTGCTGGGGGAAGGCTGGGCTCCAAACCCTGGCTCCTGGTGAGCCAAGACGAAGGAGCACGGAGGAGTGGTGGATAAGAAAAGCCTCCTGTTGCCAAGCAGAGCAGTTTTATTGCAAGTCTTAACGGTATTTATTGTGCTTTCCAAGAACCCTAGAGCCAGATTTTGTGCAGTTCAGCTGTCGCTAAAAGGCAAATGTACAGTTCTGGCCCTCCTGGCCTTGTTGACATCCTGGAAAATGAGATTCCTGAGCGGCAAAGAGCCAGCAGCAAATACCCCTCCCCAAAGCATGCTGTCTTCAGAGCCCAGAGCAAAACCTGGCACTTGGGAAGCTGTGCTTGGGTTCATTGGTACTGATCATCTGTCCAAATTCTTCCTCACTTGTTCAGGCTGTCTCTGAGACCCACAAGGCTTGGCCTGAAAATCTCTTATTCAATGGCATTGATCGAGTGGTAGCGAGCTGTTTCATTTAATTGTTCTCTCTTTGTTTCCCTGGGAGTTTTCACTCCTTTCCTGACACAAAAGCCTGTCCTTGCTGGTCAGGGTATCCCCAGGTGGGGTCTCCTGGCTGGCAGGGCTGGATGTGGCTGGGGAACATCTCTGGGAAGGGCATGAGGAGAGGAGCATGGCCCTATCAGCCCTGTGTTTCACCGAGCAGTCTTTGTGCTGACGGGAGAAGAATAGTGGGACTGTACGTCTGTGGCGTTTTCCCAAGGGATGTGGGACAAGGGGATGTCCAGGGAGCAGTCACAGTGAGCCCGAGACCGCTGCTGGGCATCAGGAGAAGCCTTTGCCTGAGAAAAAATGTCTGCTCCCCTCTTCTGCCCATTTATTTATTTTTTTTTTTTTTTTTCACCCCCGTTCCCAGTAAGATAATTAAATCAGAGGTTATGATTGCGGCTGGGGAGGGAGAAGTGTCAGACCGCCGTCCCGGGGTGGGGTCGTTGTACCTTCCTTCCTCCCTCCCACAAATGCCACCCCTGAGCAGGCATCCGGCCTCTCTCCTCTTTCTGTTTAATTTCCGAATAAATAATTGCAGCGGCGGAGAATAAATCAAGCGTCTCTGGCTGCGCGGACGCTTTGAGCCGGCTCGTTCCCGTCCCTTTATCCCTGGCAAGGCGTGCAGCATTCCTCCCTGTTCCCCTTCCCTCCCGCTGCCTATTGTCCGCCCCAGCGCCAGCCTGCAGACCTGCCCCCTCCTTCAATTCCCTGCTGCGGGATGCTGTCCCGGGCCACACAAGTGAAAGCATTCCCGAGGCTGAACAAGGCTCCCGAGGGAGGGCAGGCAGTGGGAACGGCACAGGGGGGCCATTTATTATTCTTTACAGACTCGGGCGACTGCACTCTCTGGGGGAAGATTTCTCTGGGATGGTTTTGTGGTTTTCCTTCCAGTGCCGAGCTATTATTGAAAGATGTCGGGAGCACAGGGTGGGGGTGTGTGTGAGTGGGGATGCATGACAGGGCTTTGGAGCAATCAGGTGTAGATTTATGGTCCTTTTTCCCCCAGAGCCAACAGGTATTGGAAAGATTTCCTGGTTCATGTCAGTTAAAATCAGCAGCCAGGGCTGTTGTCCTGGCCATGCAGTGGTGTGGAGATGCTTTTTTCAATGCAGCCAGGACTTCTGACAGCATTGGTTCACACAACAAGGAACAAAACTTTTTCCTGACCCAACTACAGAGGCAAGAGGCGGGATCTGAGGATATCAGGAACAGCCTGGGATGCTGGAGGCTCCCTCAGGGATTTGTTGTATTTCTCAGCCTGCTGCTGATCTCTGTTTTACCCCAAGCAGAGCTTGTCAGTGCCCAGCACCTCTCACGCAGTGCCTGAGAAAGTATAGCTGCAGTTAGCTGCCAGTGGGGCCAGTCCAGGTGTCAATCCTTCGGCAGCTGGATTTCCCCAAGGCCTGTCAGATGTGACCGTTCAGTGCAGGTGCCACTCTACACATGAGACTTGTCAGACACATCTGACATCATCTCAGAGCAGCTGGGAGGGGTGTGAGGCTGTCCTTCCTACAGCAGAGGCTGTTTGCATCCTGCACCCTTCCCAGGGGCAGTTCCCCATCCCAGCCAGCTTCTGGTCTGTCCTGCACTATCCATGCTGTGCTGCTGTGTGCTGCTCATGCCTTAAACGCTTCTTCCGTAGCTGTTGGATGGGAGCCACAGCAGGAGAGAGGGGTGGCCACTGCCTGTGGAATGGAAGCAAATGGGAATTTGTGTCTGCAGCTTCCCGGGGTGCTCCTGCTAATGCTGGGGTCATATGTGGTGTTACTGCAGCACCAAATGCAAGGGAGAAATAAACAGGATTGGGAGATTTGTCCTAGAGAGCTGGAGAGGGACTTCTGGCAAGGACGTGAAGTGACAGGTCAAGGGGAGATGTCTTAATGCTGAAAAGGGCAGGTTTGGATGGGATATTGGCAAGGAACCCTGTGAGGGTGGTGAGGCCCTGGCACAGGGTGCCCAGAGAAGCTGTGGCTGCCCCTGGATCCCTGGAAGTGTCCAAGACTAGTTTAGATGCGGCATGGAGCAACCTGGGACAGTTGAAGGTCCTTAAAGTCCCTTCCAACCCAAACCATTATCAAATTCCATGATTTGTGAGCTGAAAAGGGATTGTGATTGTGTGAGGCCGTGTGACACTCAGCCAGATATGTGCTGCTGGCTGCCCTTCCTAGACACCAGCCATGCCCCCGTGGAGAATCCTTTAATGGACTGGTGATTGCTCCAAGCGCTGTAGAATGTATGGAACAGGGCCAGGAAAAGAGCCCCGGGACAGGGGAAAGGGCACATGGAGACTTTTGCACCGATACTGATCCACCCCAGGTGAGGGATATTCAGATACTGGAGGAGAGATGACAACAGCAAAAGAAAGTATTTGCTCTGGGAGCACCTCTGCTCATGAGTAGGCAGGAGCCAATCCCAGCAAGGAGTTGGTCTCTCCGAAACCTAGGCATGCTCCTGCAGCTGGGCCCCAGCCACCTGCCAGGCTGGAATGGCAGGCTGGGAATGATATGGTCTGACAGTGGGTCTGTGGCCCAAACCTCCCTGGACCTCAACAGAGCAGCTCGTTGCGCCTCACTCAGGAGAAGGAGAGAAATACTTGTCTCTAATCTCTATTCCTACTCCAGGGCTTTGCATCCAATTTTGCAAAAAAACTGTATAAAATCTGATATTGCTGGATGGTGTTCTCTGGGAGTTGCATCTAAATCTAGAAACACTCTGTAAAAACACTCTGCATAAATTTCTTTCTTTTAATTATTTTTTTTACCCTGAGCCAATCGGTTTTGGGTGAAGTTCTGAGCCACATTAGACTTCAGCTTCAGGAAGCAGAAGAAATGCATGATGTCATCAATTGTGTGCCGTCACATGCTCTTGAAATGCCATCAGACTTGCTAAATATTCAGTGTATATTTTCTGTCTCAACAGACTGTGTTGGCTGAAACTGCTTATGCAAATGAAAAGCTGTACCTCTTCAATAGATCGTTAGGAGCTGATCCTGAATAATTGGGGTTGAACGGAGCAGTAGGTGGGAGAAGTCAGTAGAGGCAATAATTAATCAAGTGGCTTCTTGTCTGGGCTGGCTGTGGATCCCAGAAAACCCTCTGTGAAGACAGGACAGGCTCCATGGAGCCTGATGTTCCTTCCCAACCATTGCAAATGCCTTGCAGGAGCCCGAGTTATGCAAAAACCTTTTTTTAGATTTTGCCCAGCAACTCCCAAGGGAAGCCTGTTAGAAAGTCTCAGCATGTGTTTCTAAACTCCAGCTTATATTAATTCCCAGCTGCTTTGTTCATCAACGGAATGGACTCTTCCCCCTATTTTCCTCCCTCCCTTTTTCCTTCTCCAGCCCTCCAAGTATTTCCAGACCCCAGCCATGTCCCTTCTTGGCTTTTGTTTTGCTGGACTAAGTGAGCTGAGCTCTTTTCATCTCCCCTCAAAAGGCAAAGCTGTTCCTTGTATCACCCTCCATTTTTGTAGGTCTTTTTGATCTGGAGTGGACCCAGTCTCCCAAATCAGAGCTTTGAAAGACGACAGCGCCCTTTCCATGGAGATGTTGGATGCTGGGAGCGAGAGCAAGGAGCCCACGTCCCAACCACAAGCCCCAGAGGGAAGCACAGCACTGCCAGAAACAAGAAGCAAGGAACTCATTTCACACTCAGGCAAGTCCCTGATAAAGGAAGAATTTTTCCTGTTGTAAAATGGGATCTATCAAAAAAACCCATAGAATTGATTCATCTGGGTGACTGTTAAGAGTTAATCGATAAAATAACAGTTCCCACCTTTTTATGAGAAATTAGCTGATTAGAAACTTGATTAATGGGATGATTTTTCATGAGTGTAATTAAAGCACTGCATGGCTTCTCGTGTAATTGATATTTAATGCTTACATGGAAAGCTGCTTTTCTATAAGGAACAGTGTTGGGTTGTAATTTTTTTCAATTAAGCACCTGTGGGTTTGGCAGAGGAGAGGCCAAGGGGCTCATCAACAATGGGGAAGGAGGGAGAAGAGGATGGGATGCAACTGGCCAGGACATTCCTAGAGAAATGGGAAAATTTCCATGTTTCTGGGCCACGCACTGATAGTGCAGATGGATTGAGGTCTATAAGCAGGAGAGATGGTGGGTTTTCTTCTGAGAACAGAGGTCTGATGAGTCTAAGCTTCAAAGAACCAACAGAAAATCCAGACACAGCACTCCAGCTTCTCTTGGAGGATGATAGGAAAGCAGGGAGTCATCCCTCCAGTATCCCTCTGTCACTGAGAAGTTCGAGGAAACTTGGTAAAAGTATGGTGGTGCTTCTTCTCCTGTTGTTCTGTTCCAGGTTTGGCATTGAGGAGTCTTCCTCAGCCAGGAGTAGTGCCTTTGTGTGTGCTTGTCCAGGAGGAACTTCCCTCATGGGCTTTGTCTGTGAAATCTTGGACCGTTTCCCAACACAGACAGTGAAGCCTCAGCAAAGCTGGAGGATTTTTCTGGAAGATCTGCCCCAATCCAATGGGAAAGAGTATCTATCTTGTGTTCCCAGTGCATCAGAATCCATAACTTCTGTGGTCTTCCCTGGCCTTGAGGTCCCTTAACTCTCCAGCTAAAATGAATGTGTTGGATGTCATAGAATCCCAGAATAGGTGAGTTTGGAAGGGACCACAGTGGGTCCTGTGGTCCTGGAATATCCTCAGTGAAGGAGACTCCCCACTCTCTCTGGACAATCTGTTCAGTGCTCAGTCACTGCACAGGAAAAGTTCTTCCTCCTCTTCATCTGGAGCTTCCTGGGCACCAGTTTGTGCTCATTGCCTCTTGTCCTTGTGTCCCTGTCCCTTTGCCTTGTGGCTTCTCTGGCAGTGCTTGTGGCCTGTGCTCATGTGAAAAAGACCCGGTCCAAAATCTGGGACAGGCTCTTGACAATTTTAGCAGTTTTTTGGCAACAATGAAGGATGTGAAGAGATGTGATGGAGATACAGAGCATTGCCAAGTGTCCACACTCACAGTTTTAGGCTGTAGCTCATACTGAGTTATTTGATCTTAGATCCCTGGAGGAGCTGACAAGAAAAATGGAGAGAGATTGTTTACAAGAGTCTGGAGTACCAGGACATGGGGAATGGCTTCTCACTGCCAGAGAGTAGGTTTAGACTGGATGGTGGGAAGGAATTCTTCCCTGTGAGGGTGGTGAGGCCCTGGCACAGGGTGCCCAGAGAAGCTATGGCTGCCCCTGGATCCCTGGAAGTGTCCAAGGCCAGGCTGGATGGGGCTCGGAGCAACCTGGGCCAGTGGAAGGTGTCCCTGCCCATGGCAGGGGATAGAACTGTATGAGCTTTAAGGTCCTTTCCAACCCAGGCCATTCCGTGATTCTCTGACATCCCGTATGGACCTCCTCCACTAAAGAGAAGATGTTTGGTCCTGCCTACCATGCCCTCGGTCCCTTTTAACTAGCAGCATTAGTCCAGATTTCCTTCCCTGAAAGAGGTTTCCAGCCCTCACTGCAGGGAAGCTGTGAGGGATCACACCAGTGGGTGAACCTGAGGCTCAGTCCTCTGGAAAAGCAACTCCAAATCTCCTCCCATCCCAGATTTCGTCTGTATGTTGGGCAGCACGGCGGCAGCTGTGCTGTGAGATCGGGAACCTGCCACTGATACATTATGAACATTTTGTTTTGTTTCCCTTTTCCTTGGAGCAAGAGTAGTTGGAAGGTGGAAAGATGGTGCTAAATTGTGTTTCTTGCACGTCTGCTGAATTACAACATGTCTGAGTGACCTCCCCGAAGAGTCAGACAAGCCTTGGCACAACATCATAACTCTCAGGCACTCAGAAATGCACACAAACACTCTGGTGCACCGGCAGGAATTCCAGACCTCACATGCTGGGTGATGGATGCTGCTGGGGGGCCCAGCAGCTGCCCACATCCACAGAAGAAGGCCTTTCCTCTTTTGTCCGGGAACAAAATGTTAATGAATTCCTCTGGAATGGCAGAGGAATCAGCGGTGGGTTTTAAAGCTGATCGCCCTGACTGCTTCTGAGAGAGATGCTCTGGAAATCCTTGATGGCCCAGGCCAATCTGCAGCCTCTTTTTGCCTTGCAGTCAGCCAAACAGCGAGAAAGCTTTAGCACAGAAAGTTTGCCTGTCATTTTTATTCTAAAGCTATGGAATGTGTGGGATATGCCAAATCTGCTTTGTTAGGATTCCATTAAATCCTCTTTTTTTCCTTTTTATTTTAAGCTGAGCATGCATACAAATAATTATTTTCTCTAATTGTAAACCAGAAATGTTTTTACTCTGGCTTCGTATGACATTCTTTAAAAAGTAAGCTCCACCAAACAAACACTTTTATCCTGAAGCATCATCTCTGAGTGCTGAATTCTTGTTTTGGTAAAAAATATTTCCTTGTCTCACTGCAGGCTTGGAAATGGCAGAATTTTTGAGGGTTGTGGTGTATGATTCAAATCCCAAAATGTCTGTTTCTGGGAAAGGGTGGAGCCTCCTGGTATTCCTGCAGCTCATTCCAAGGGCAAACTGGGGAGGGAAGCTTTCCATTGAAACGGCGTTGTGCTGTTAACCCTGGTGTGAGCACAGTGAACGAGCCCAGGGAGAAACAGTCCCTTTGGACTGAAATTAGGTCTCATCTAGGAATATGAATTAAAATTGTGGCAAATTTAGTCAGGGCGTAACTGCAATTATTTGGTTCCATTCAGCATCCCTCCCTGGCTGGCATTGCTACAAGAGCTCACTGTTATTGGTGGAGAGACCACTTCCACATCCCAGAGTTTTCTTCTTAATCTTATTTGGATAGCTGGCAGATGGACAGGCTGCCACTGCCTCTCTCTGCGTGGCTGGCACAAGAAGAGTCTCAGTACTCCTTACTCTGGAGTCTGGGCTCAGACCAGAGCAGGCTTTGAAATGGGTCGGGATCCCACAGTTTGTTTGCCAAAGCTTGGCTTGGGATGGCGGTTTTGCAAGGGGGGAAACTTGGCTGAAACAGCCCCAAGTGTAACCCCAGCTGCGTGGAAATGTCACCTGCAAAGCAGCCTGTGGCAGTGTCTGCAGCTGCCAGGATTTGGGCACAGGTCTGTCTGTGGGGGCTCGTGTTGGGCTGGGGCGCTGCGGGAGCTGTGCTGCAGCGGGAGAAACCCTCGCTGGGGAAAGTGTTACTGGTACGAGCCCTCGCCAGTTATCCATCAACTGCTGATGGGAAACAGGTTCAGCCATCTCCCTAAAACAATTCCTGAGGGCTTGCATCTCCCACAGAAACTGGGGATGGTGCAGGAGACTGTGCCTCCCCAGATGTGGGATGAGGAGGCTGAGCTGGCTGTCTCAGCTGCTGCTCCTCTTATTTATTGATGTGGCGTCCTTGGGAATGTGGGTCTCCTTGGGCATGTGGGTCTCCTTGGGAATGTGGCTCTCCTTGCTGCTGGAGGACAGGGAGTCATTAAAGTCTTTTGAAGGAGAGCAGGAGAAACTGGAGAGCCCATAGAGCTGGGCTCAGAATTGATCTCCAAGATGTGGTCTGCAATCCTTGCAGTGAGCTCCTGTGTCTGTTGCTTACCTTGATCAAAGTCTTCCAGGGTTTTTCCCCTCATTTTTGGGTTCAGTCCATGGACAGGAGCATTCTGATTCAAAGTCCAGATGTTGGAGAGCAAACGTGTTGCACTGAGATGGCCCAGAGGGCTCATCCAGGTACTTGAATTACTACTCTGTGATTAATTGCCATGAGCCCCTCTGTGCATCTCTTCCCATTTCCATGGCAAGGTTATTCCACAGGAGGTTGCTTGGCTCCATCGGCTGGCACGTGGTCATGGCTGAGCTGTGGGTGCCCTTGGTCCAGTAAAACCTCTGTGTGTTTGCTCTGCTGCCATTTTTTGAGGGCCAGCTCAGAACAATTTGGGCACAGCTCAAGTTTTCCTTGGGAGAATGTGGCAGGGACAGGACAGGTTGCCCGGCCCCACACTTCCAGCACAGCCACGCTCACTAGTGCTTTGGCAATGAGCAGGGAATTTCTCACTTATCACAACACAGAGAGAGGGAAGAATAAATTAATTATAAAAATTAAAAAAAAAGTCCAACTACTTTTCATTTTCCAAAGTGCCCATTTTGTTGACTACTCCTCCAAATTATCGTCTCGTTGGATTTCTTCTGTTTCCTCGATGCTGTTGTTGTTCTGTGGATTCCACGTCACTCAGCAAATGTCTCCCATCTCCTTCCAGCCAACTTGCACAATACATTACAATTACACAATTATGCTGTTGTAATCAAATAATTAAGTTGCACATTAAACACGCATTAGAGCTCACAAAGGAAGGAGCTTCACACATGGGCATGGAATAGGAGGGAGTGAGCCAGGCAGAATTGGTGCTAATTGCATCTTGCTTTCAGTGACTCAGGGACTCCAGGTTTTTGGTCTCAGACAGCAAAATGGCACTGGACTGAGGCTGCTGAGGTTTAAATAAGCAGGCAGGTTTAGTGGGTGACTTCCCTGTGGAGAGAAACAAGACTTGGTGACCAAACACACCCAGAAAGAAAAAGGGAATAATTTGGAAGCCCGTTGGATTCCAGTCTATTGAAATCCACTTTAACTGAAGCTCAGGATCAGCTCTCCCAGGAAAAGGAGGACACTTCTCCCTCACCAGGGTGGGACTCATCTGGTCGGGCAGGAGAAGGCTGTGAAGTCTTTGGGATGGGATTATTTTAGCAGTGGGGTTGGGATGTCTTTGGGATGGTGTTATTTTAGCAGCGGTAGGGCAGGAGTGAATGAGTTGGTGGATAAGTCATAGATGTGGGTGTATTCTCCCTTTTTTTTGTTTGTTGATAGAGGAAAAATAACACCCAACAGACCCAAATCAGTGTTCTGGCCTCATCCTGACTCTAATTTGATCCCACTCAGACCTCGTGGTAGGGGGCAGTTGGGATTCTCCATTCAGGGTAGATCCAAGGGGCAAAAGCTGTGGTGCCACTGCTCCTCAATCAAACCCTTCAGGATGAGCTCTAGAACAAAAGGGAGCCCTGGGCTGGTTGTGCCATGACTAAAAAGCAGAACTCTGATTTTTCACACAGATTTGAGTGAATTTTTCAAAGGATTCTGTGTGAGTGTTGGACAAAACCCCTCTTTTAATGTCTACCATAGCTGGGAGGTGGCAGAAGGAGCTGAGGTGACATGGTTGCTTTCCCACCAGGTTTCAGAAGTGGGCTGGAGAACAACCTGTAGACTTCAGCTGCATTTCTGCAGCAGTGAGTGCAGTCTAGGGAAACTAGAGATCAAATCAGAGTAGGAGTTGCAGGCTTGGAGGAAGGACTCTGGAGAATGAGAGCAAATGTGTGCCCAGTCTGATACGCCGAGTTAAAGGCATCTGTGTGGTCAGTCTTTGCAAGTAGGATCACAGTCCCTTCCTAAAGACTTCGGTTATTAAACTTCTAAGAATTTTGAATTCTCATTTTGAATGGGATCTTTATTCTTGTAATTAAAAACCAATGTTTGTGCTCAGTAATTGCGCAGAGGGGAGAGGGAACATTCTCTGCTGCATGAATCAACAGTGGAAGGGGAAGAGTGTTTATAAATCACGAACCAGCAAGTTGCAGCAGCCTGGAAGGCTTCCTCCTTCCAGGGACCTATAGGATGATGGGTCTTTCCTCTCAGGAGACCCAAGTGGCTGAGGGCAGCAGGAGCCAGCAGGGAAGTGAGGAGATCAGTAGAGGTCCATCAGGCCCCTCTGGAACTGCTCCCATCACTCCACACCAGCCACTAAGGGAGTGTGCAGAGCTTTCCTGGGATTCCCACCATGCCACTGTTGTGTCCTATTCTCTGTTCCAGGGTCCTGCTGGAGCTGTGGTCTCTCTCCTTGTCCCCACACAAACTGCGCCTATCCCAGGTGATCACGTGGAAAAAGGTCACAGCAGCATCTCCGCTCCAGGGGCTGGGATGTGGGGTAGGAACACAGAAACTCCAGCCACACTTTGGCACCATACTTTTCCCTAAAAATGAGAAGAAAAGATTCAGCCCTGCAGAATTTTCATAAATCCCTGCTTTGAGCACACATATTCATGCTTTAAAAAAAAAAAAAAAATTGCTGAGCTTTAGGAAAAAAACTCTTTGATGTATTAAATCTGATTGACTGGGTTCCTGGAGCATGTATAGACTTCACACAATGCAAATGGTGTTGATTAGATAAGATGGTGTTTAAAAGGAAAAAAAGCCCAGCCATAGAAAGAAGATGCAATTAGATTAGCAGATCCAAGGCTGTAAGTGGAGATCGAATGGGCTATAAACAATTTAAGGCTTGGGAGAAGGCCAGTGTTGCTGAGTGTTCATTTATAGTCCAGTGTGCTGGCTCTTTAATCCAAGAGGAGAAAGTAAGGAAGAAGACGAAAAAATTCTGGGAAGGGTGATTTTTCACACTGAGACCTCATCAGGTCATCTTCAAAGATTTCTGAGCATCTCTGCATCCACCTAATATTGTATGTATGCTTAAAAGAATGGATATATCTGTACATAGCCACTGAAACCTCAGAGCTGTGTGTTTATTCAGCCCTCCTACCCCTCCTGACTGTGTGTGTGCATCTGTCACATCTAAATCATGTTCTTGTGTCCACATCCAGGTGAATTGCAGGAGATCCCCAAGCGAGCCACCGAGGCACCTCTTGCTCTTGCACCTTGAATGTGGCTTTAAAAAAAACACTCCCAATCACTGCTCATTGAGGTTTTCATTTGCATGCAGTCAATGAAGCCTCCTTAAAAATTTCTGAGTTTTTCTGGATGCATGAATTCATTGCTTGGGTCCTTTGAGCTTTGCTGGCTGGAGAGGGATGCTGGAGGCTCATGTGAGTATTCCTGTTTTCCTACAGCAGTGCTTCTGGGAGTCGAGTGTTTATGTAACTCCTATTAAAGAAAAAAGGGATTCTGAGGAGAAAGAAAGAAAAAAAGACTGGGAGCTGAGGTTGAATTTACTCTGAGGTTATGAAATCAGACCAAGTGCCCATCCCCTGGCTTTTTGGCTAGTGAGTGATGGGACTGAATTCCCACAAGGTGGCTGTGAAGATGTCCATGGGGGCAGATCTTCATGTCCCTGCTGTCTGAAATATTCATGAACTTCCTTTCAGAGAAAAAAAATCCCAGCAAACAGTAAATAATTGTCTGATTCATGGAACCAGGAATACTCACTTTCTTCTAGGGATGGTTTTGGCTTTTGTTTAACAGCACCTACAAATCTGAAATACCAGAACCCGTTGCAGAGGGGAATTTCTGGTTGCCTGAAAGGTTTTGATCTCCTCTGTAAATCTGTGGGGAGAGACATTTTTCTCACTGTTCTGTATTTCCCACCCTGATTTCTAACCTGTCTCCTCATTTGTTTTATGTCCCTGTCCTTCACTGCAGGATGGCATCACCTCCTAATATAGCGGAGTCTGCCAATTCTGTTACTTGCTCTTTACTTCTTTTTCCAGCTCGTTAATGAAGAGGTGACAACAGATGGGTCTGGGAGTGATCTCTGCTGAGCCCACCAGGCACATCTCCCCTTCCTGACATGCTGCTGTTTGTCACTTTGCCTGGTTTATGTTTCCTTTCTCCCTTCCTGAAGCACACGCCTTTTCTCATGTCCAAGTGAATTCGAACAGAGCATCAGAGTCATCTTTCCTGGGATGCTGGCTCAAATGCATTTCCAAAGATGAAATACAGTTTTCTGCTTCGGCTGGATGGAAGAATGGAGCATGCTGGACCAGGTAGGGGCTGAAAAATCAGTGGTCTGATTATTTCAGGCCACGTTTGTTGTTGAGGATGGCGGAGCCTTGGGAACCCTCTCTGGCATGTGTCCCCATCCTGGTGGTCTCTGGTCTCAGTAGGGGCACTGGCTGCAGCTCTTGGCCACAAGCAGCTGGCAAGGTCTGACAGGGACACCAGGCATGCTCCTCAGTGTCCCCCTTGCAGGGAGTGGCTGTCCCAGGGGAGTGGCAGGCAGGGAACCTCTCTGTCCTACAGAAAGAAGCTACAACTGGGAGGAACTGGAGGTCTTGGAGCAAACAAAGCTAAGAGGAAATGTTCTAACACAGTTCACCCACCCATCATATCCCAGCTGAGAACTTCATCTCTTGAGGGACTGGTCTGTGACCCCTTGCCTTGAGAGGCCCCTTTGGGATGTGGTTGCCACCAGCAAGGGAGCACATGGCAATAAATTTCGTATGACAGGTCTCAAATAGAAGTGTGGCTCGGCTTTCCACCCCTCCCTTGGCTGGGACAAAGCTCGGGCACAGGGAGGAAGCCTTTGTCTGTCCCTCCTCGGGGCCAGCAGGATGTCCCACAGTGGCTGTGCTCCAGAATGGCCTCTGCTTGCACTCTGGCAGAGCCGGGGTTTACCTTATGGCATCTGATGATTTTCCCTCCTCCCTAATTGGTTCCGTTAATTTATTGTGGACAGGAGCTTGTTCTGCCAAGTGCTAATTGCAAAGGTTATTGTTTCTGCCCTTTTCAGAGCACAGCAGGAAACCCCTCAATTCCATCACATGAAAAACAAGACAGAAGATGCCAAAAGTTTTTGGGCTGGATGTGCGCCTATCACCCCATGCGGTGTTGGTGCCACAGAGCATGGGCTGCCATTTCCTTCCCTTTGCAGGGGGAAGCCCCCTGTCCATGGGATGGGGGCTTGGGCTCCTCCTTGCCCTCATGAAACCTCCCCTGTATCACAGGTGTCCTTCATCCTCTGACCAGTTTGGGCCTGGGTTTGGGAGGTAGGATGGGTGCATCCCGAAGGCTGGAAGCTGGTGAAATGATGCCATTCCCTGTGTGGGAATTCTTCCTGTCCCTGGGCATGTCTAGCAGCATCTTTCCAAGGAGCAAGCCTGGGCTGGCACAAGGTGGTGGCTCCTTGTCCCCCACTGTGGTTTCTTGTGGCGTCTGATGCTGCCTTCTCCACCCCGTGGGTGAATCTCTGTTGTTCCCAGGTTATCCGAGCTGGCTGTAGCCCATCCTTCCCCTGGTGAAGGGAGCCAGGCACTCAGGAATCTGGAAGGGTTTTCCTGGCTACGGAAGTTGGGCACTTTGGGTAAAGTGGGATGTCTCAAAGCCAAGCTTTATTCTAGCATGGGAAAGGAGGAACAGTTACTGCTGGGCCATTTGCTGCCAGGGCTTCAGCATCTGCCTGGATTAATCTGGATTTCATGGTGGCAGCAGCCATTTAGCCCAAGTGCCTAGCATCACAGTTCTGGTGGATTTTGGAAGGGAAAAGTCCGGAGTCTTTCAGGGGGGTTTCTGCCAAGCTGTAAAGCTCATCCTGGCTCTCCACACTGCTGAAAAGCTGGTGGAACCCTTCCTCCTTCGTGGGGCCATACAGGCCATGGTGTTCCTGCCACACCTGTGAGCATCCTTTCCCTGTGCTTTCCACAGCCTCTGTCCCCTGGGGCTCTGTATTTGCCCTCCCAGGCTTTGTTCCCACTGCAGGGTTTACTCTGGCTCATTTCCTCTTTATCTCATATCATGGCTGGTGTTTGTTTTTGTTCAGCAGCTCAGAAGCTTTTGGAAGTGAGTGTTTATAAACAGAGGGATGTTTGGGACCACATTTGGATCCAGCAGCAGACTCCAGGGGTATTTTATACAGATTATGGGAATGACTTTGTGCTGTTTCTTCCCTGCCCTCTGGCCCAGTATCCTTTTTGTTCACTCTTTTCCAAAATGCTCAAGCTTTCCCCTCCTCTCCAGCTCTCCTTGGTCTCACTCCCAGCGGGTACCCAAGGTGAACCACCCCTCACTGGGCAGATATGCACAGACTAACAGATTAATGACAGACATTTCATTCTGTTCCAGTCTACTCTAATGAAACATGATAAATGTTTTATCCTAAGTTTTACCAGCATTCTGTTTCCCCTATACAGAAAGCCTGGCTGGCACCTGTGGGCAGCACTTGCATGTGAAAGAAGCACCGTTACAATCTAGATTTCAGGGAAGCAGTGCATATATCAAATTTAAAGGCACTTTTGAGTTTAAGATATAAAGGCAAATTACATTTTATCGTGTGACTTTAATGGCTGAGGAGCTTTGCAGGCAGCGAGGTGGCTGGTGGCAGCTCAGGCAGTATGTAGGACACCGTGCCAGCCATATGTGTCGCCATATCTCACACACAGCCTCGCAAGTCATTGCTTTTTATTGAAGGCAGGAATTTGCCAGGATGTCAAGGCTGTCTTCTGCACTTTTGAAGAAGTGCCATGCTGTCTGTAATCCCCAAAGGCTGGTGACAGGAGGGCAGCAGGCAGGGCCCCGCCAGGTATCTCCTGTGCTCTGTGCCCCCTGTGGGGGAACCGAGGCTGGGCTCCACTTCAGCACGTGCCCTTTCCTCTCCATAATGAAGAGTCACTTTTTATTCCTGTGTGCCAGGCTTCTTTCCTTCTGCCTTCATCCTCATGCTTTCCATCTGTCCTTCTGCCTAGCTATCCTTCCTCACGAATTCACATATCTTTTCTTCCCAAATTTTGGCTGAGCCTCCCTGCCTTTGTGTTGGGTGCTTTGTGAAGGCTCGTGCTAATTCCTGGCCAGCATGAAAGCCTGACCTCTTACGGGACCAAATGCTGCAGCATTTTTTTCACGCTGTTGGCCAGAGGACAGACTCCATGGATGTGTATCTTCCAGATATCCCAGGGCTTTTCCTGGGGCTCAGTGTGTGCTCTGAAAGCTGCTTGAAGGAGAAAGACAGCTCCATGTGGTGCATTAAATGGGTGTAGTTTCACATGCCTCAAACCGAGCAAGAATGCTGCTAGTAAAAAAGTCCAATCACAAAGGAATCTTTCTTGGTTATTCAATTTGTGCAATATCTTATTAGAGGGGAAAACCAACTGTTATCTGCCCAGGAAAGGTTAATATAATAATAAGCAGATACTGACTTCTATTGAGATGAACATGATGATTTATTGACCCGAGAGGCAAATATGCAGTGAAGCAAAGCCAGGGTCAATATTCACCAGGAGGAGAATAAATTCTTGCATTTTCTACAATGGTGAGGCCCCACACGTTGGTATCACCAAAACACGTTGGTGTTGGTAGTCGCTTCTTCAGTGAGACAACTAAATGTGGTAGACTTCCAACAGGTATTTCATCGTATTTCTTTAGAGAAAATGTCAATTTAGAACCATTCCCTTCAGATGCTTTTGTCCTTCAAAATGCTTTATGGAGTATTTAAAAGTACTTTTGTAAAAAACAACCAAACAATAAAAGCAACTCCCAAGGGTCACAGCAGTATTGGATTGCCAGATGTATTTCTTGAATAAATGATGTAATTTAATTGCATTTTATTTTGCTTTATTTGAGAAATGCTCGGCTTTCCGCTTCTAAGCCAGGCAACTCCCAGCCTGATCAGAGATGTTTCTGCACACGTTTTCATTTTGATTGCAAGCCCGTTTGTCATTGCTGAAATGCCTCAACTCAGAAATGTCAAGCATCTCTTGTTGTCAGCATGGAGAAAGGCAGCTCAGAATGCTGGCACCTGTTGCAGGGAGCAGCATCCTGCTGCAATGGACCACACAGCCACGGCCGTGGGGGATTTTTGGGAGCAGGGAGGTGCAGCACGTGGGGATACCTGGTGCTTGGTTGGGCTGTGGTGGGCATCACCCTCTACAAGAAGTGTTTCATGAGTTCTCTGCTCCGCCAGAGCTGGTGGCGTCCAAAACCTGATCCCGGGAGATGGTCCCTGTCAGCTGCTCCTCCTGGGTGAGAAACACAAATTCCTATCTTGTAACATGCCGAGGGCTCATTCCACGGGGATGGGCATGGCAGGAATCGTGAACACACCTGGTGGGAGGAGGGAGAGGAATTGTACTTCTCCAACTTGAGCAAAGTGACATGAACAGGGATATTATTTTAGAAAGTTTATCTCTTTTGTATCTATGGTGACAAGATCTTTATCGGGGTAAGACAGACTCCCGGGCTGTCTGCTCCTTGTTATCTCAGGGTAGGATGACAGTATAAGTGTCACGTCTAGAAATGTTATCTCTCCTTTATTATTTCACATGTGAGGGGCTAACTGGAGTGTTATCAGGGTGTTTACAATCAAAACACGTGCAGCTCAAGTGATAAAAGGGAGAACAGACATCTGATCTCCAAGGATATGAAGACAATGCAGCCTTGAGCAGGAGGAGATGGATCTTATTATTGAAAATGGTTTGGCAGGCTGGGAATGGACAAACAAATTCAGATCATAAGCTTGAGGGATGGGCTGGGGGAGAGGTTTACACTCAAACTCCTGCAGAAAATGGAAAAGTGATTGTATCAACAGCAGTCTTGGCTAAAAGAGAAATATTTTCCAACAAAACTTTTATGATTTTTTTTCTTTCTGTACTCTCTTCTCACTTGGAATGTGATATGGAGAGCTGTCAGGACCAGTGAGTGGAATAGAGTTGCTTTAAGCCAGTCAGGATTGAGGAAGCTTAGCCAGGCTTGGAGGGAGGAGAGCAGAGAACTGCCAAGACCACTGCTCAGGGAGTTCATTTTGATTAATTCCTTATCTTGCCCGGGTCAGTGCTGTGTTAATTTAGAGAGTGCACAGACACAGGGTTAGTGGTGACCATAAACCTTATCTGTGATCTCTTTAGGGACAGGGAAGCTAAATCCCTAAAGGGCTTAAGAATCTGACCCTGGGATGCTTCTGCTGCTGGTAATGGAGAGGAGCTCGAAGACGTCCCAGACATCAGATGCTCATTACCCTACAGCCGGAGCACCCCAGGTGCCAAAGGGTGTCAGGTTGTTTATCTAACACCAATAATCCTCAGTAATTAAAAACGGGGTTGTGCAACGCTCCATCCAAATCCAGACCTGACTCCTGGACATTGTTGTGCTCTTGGCTGGGATGGGCTGCCTGGGTTTCTCTGGTGTTGTAGAGGACAGGGGCAGGCACATTCCATGTCTTCCTTCCTCTCAATGCCAACATCCTCCAAGCCAAGCTTTGTGGCTCCTATCCCACAAAAAAAAAAAAAAGGATGACCTTCCATCATCTTTCCTTGCTTGTTTGTCCTGGGAGGTGGTGGCACACAGAGGTTTATGCCCTCATATGGAGAACAAGCAGAGGGCCCGAAGTGGCCTCTGAGCCAGGAGGGGACCCAAGCTGGAGCACAGATTCCAGCACCAAGGTACCCCCTCTCCTTCAGGAAGGAGATGAGGAAGGTAGAGGCGATGTAGATGTGGGCTGGGCATTGTGAGGGCTGGTGGAGGATGAAAATAGTGACATCTGAGCATCTCTGTTGGCCTGGATAAAAATGGGAAGTAAATTCCTGCTATGAAATTATCAGTAAATTCCTACTAAGGGGAGGAAATGAATGTGAACTTGCAGGCAGCGTTGTTGTGCATGGGCCTGTCTGCTTAACTGCACATTCCTCTTGCTTTGAAGACCTCCTAAATCAACCCATTTTCAACCTGAGTGACTCTCACATCCCTCTAAGGACTGACACCACAGGGAGCCCTTCCTCACCTGGGAGGAAAACAAGGCAGCAGCTCCTTTGCCTTGTTTATGAGAAATAATCTCTGGTGGTGGTTTTCTTGAGTGAAACCCCAGCTTTGGAGAGCCCCTGGGGCCACTTTGTACAGTGACAGTGACCCACTGCTCCCTCCTGCCCTTCATCTCTCACACCTTTAATTGCACTTGTGCTTCTGGAGCGGATGGAATTCATTATCCAGCAAACAATGTCCTTTGCAATATCAGCCTTAATTAACTGCTCCCCTCTGTATTTTCCTGCTCTTATCCTCTCCAAATCTCCGTGCTGAGCCAAGCTGATGGCCCCCCACATGCATCAGTGCCAGCCAGTGAGCCATGACCAGATAAGAAGAAATGGAATTCCTTATCTCTTTTTTACAAATACATACACATGCACACACAAACACACAAACCTGGAAAAGGTCAAGGTTACTGGGAAGGGAGAAGGCCCTTCAAGACAACAAAACCCCTTCTCTTTTAAAGTCTCCATAGCAACTGGATGGAGCATCATGGGATGTCGAGATGAGAGAGGACTATTCTTCCCCTACAACACTCTTTCCACTTCATTAGACTCTTTATCAAGTATCTCTGCACTGGGCTGAGTACATTTTTTTGTGTCGGGGAGCAGTGCAGAGGACTCAAAAGCATCCTGACCTTTTCAGTGGGACTTTGGGAGTTCCTTGTGGGAGTTGCATCCTCTTCCCCTGCCTTCCTCCCCCACAGCCCCCTTGTCTCTAGTTCACATGACCTTCTCATCAAAAACCCTGTGCCTGGTGAGGTATGAAGGGTTTCTTTAAAAGGAGAAAGGAGCAGGGAAAAAGAAGAGAAGAGTATGAGAATGTCCTTCGCTGGCTCTGGAGGTGTCAAGACCCCGGCTGTCAGAGCTGTGCATCTGCAGGGAAGATTAATGAGTCTGCTTAGAGGAAATCCAAATAAAATAGAGCAGAATAAATACCAAGTGACTGTGTGGGTGATGAGGGGAAGGGTGAGGAAGGAGCAAGGGAGTGTGACAGGGCAGAAGTAGATATTCCTCAGTCTGGTAAGTGTTTGAATTCCCCACGGAGGAGTGAGTTAGCACAGGAAAGATCTTTGAATTTAGTCCTGTGGTCCTCAAGTGCCAGGGCTGTGTATGGGCCTGTGAGAGCTTATAAAGCACTGGTTGTACTAAGACACAAACACTGGGTATTTTTATCTCCCCTTCCCTAGGAAAGCATTCACCATGGGAAAGAATTTTATGTTCAGCTTCTCAACCCTTGGCCCGCATTGTCTCAAGGTGCTTTGAATTGCTCTGCAGCTGGAGGCACTGGTTGTTCTGAGGAAACATCAGGGTCTGGTTTGTGTTGGGCAGTGTCTTGGAGTGTGGGACAAAGGGATTTAAACCCTTCTATGGATTGAAGGCAGCATGGCAGCAGGAAAGGGGGAATTCTGCCCCTCAGCCCCGCTCAGGTGAGAGCCCACCTGCAGAGCTGCCCCAGCCCTGGGGCCCAGCACAGGAAGGTCGTGGAGCTGCTGGAGAGAGCCCAGAGGAGGCACCAGGATGGTCAGAGGGATGGAGCAGCTCTGCTGGGAGGAAAGGCTGGGAGAGCTGGGATTGTTCAGCCTGGAGAAGGGAAGCTCTGGGGTGACCTCAGTGTGGCCTTCCAGTACCTGAACAAGAAATATGGAGACTGTTTCCTAGGGCCTGGAGTGGGGGAATGGCTTCAAACTGACAGACAGTAGGTTTAGATTAAATATTGGAAAGAAATTTTTCCCTGTGAGGGTGGCGAGGCCCTGGTACAGGGTGCCCAGAGGAGCTGTGGCTGAGCTTCCACATCCCTGGAAGTGTCCAAGGCCAGGTTGGATGGGGCTTGGAGCAACCTGAGATAGTGGAAGATGTCCCTGCCCATGGCAAGGTGTGGAAATGGATGGTCTGTCAGGTCCCTTCCAACCCAGGCTATCCTGTGATTCCATGATTCAGTTGTGGAATCCCACAGGAGAAGCTGGACCTTGGAACTGCCCTTCCTGGGGGAACTGTGACATTGGTGCTACCTTTAGCTTTTAATCCCTTGGATTTTCACTTCTTCGCAGGGAGCCACTGTGTGACAGTCTGCAGGTGAATTTGAGCAGACTTCACACCACGAGCACCCAGCTGAGCATCTTCCCCTCCGGCTCAGGGTCTGCCACTCTGAATGTTTGAATCCATCTAAATCAGACAAGGAGAGGGGCTTGTTACCATGGACAGAGTAGATTCAAAACGGCGTTTGTATAAAGCATCGAGGCTGGACATGCCTGGACTGTGTGCTCCTGAGCTGTAAGATTTACATAGGTGTTTTAGGGAAAATAAATAAAAAAAAAAGCTCTGCACTTTCAGTAGAAGTCAGGCTATGAATATCCCAGTCCCACTGCTTCAACCCTCATGGGAGTAATTTTCAAGTGGGAAATCCCATTAAGTCATAAAGAGCTCTTAAGTAGTTCCCTCTGATGAATTTGTGGCACTCTGCAAGTCCCATAATTCCCAATATCCAGATGAGGAAACTGAGGTTAAGTGACTTAGCCAAGGTCATATAGCAAATCAATAACCACTCCAGCCCTCTCCTGTTCACTCCATGTGTCTCTGCTGTCAGCAAAGGGGATCAATCCTCACCACCACTGTCCCAGCCCCAGCAATGAACACCCAGGCTCTGAAATGTCGGGTTATGTGGAATAAAGAGGCCCTTCTCCATTCAGAGAGCTGGGCTGGAGCAGCAGTCATGGGGCTCCTTCACCCTCCTTGCACCCACAGCTCCCTGAGTGGAGACATCTCCTGATTCCTGCTGCTCCCTGGGAGGAGCTGGGCTTCCCACTGCTGGCACAAACTCCACGAAGTCTGGTGTTTGGGACAGGAGCATCTTTGGTGCGGTTGCACAAAATGGCCTCATGCAAGAGCTGTTGGCTGTGATGGGGGTGAGAGTCCCTGTCAGCCTCTGTGGGAGACTGTTCTTCCGGTTTCCCACTGCTCAACTCTCCCCTTCCATGTTTCAGCTTCCTCTGCTCCTTTCTTGAGCTTGTGGAAGGGAATGTACCAAGAGTTTGGGGATATTTCAGGAGGGGGGATGTGTGTATTCAGTCTAAGCTTGCTTCCTGTGGATTGGTGGTCCCAAGAAAAAGGGTTGTTTTTCCTGGGATCAGGCAGACTGTAATTCTGGGACTCTTAGGTTACTTTTTCCAGTTCACCTGTTTGTTGTCTTCCTCAAGGAATCCCAGATGGTTTGGCTTGGGAGGGACTGTAAAGTCCATTCAGTCCCACCTCCAGGCACACCTTCCACTAGCCCTGGTTGCTCCAAGCCCCATCCAGCCTGGCCTTGGACACTTCCAGGGATCCAGAGGCAGCCACAGCTTCTCTGGGCAGCCTGTGCCAGGGCCTCTCCACCCTCACAGGGAAGGATTTTTCCTGTCTATCTAATCTAAATCTAATCTCTTCAGTTTAAGAGATTTATCCCCTTTATCTCTTGTTCCCTGCACAGCCCTCTGGAGTCACACTGGAATAGGAGATGCTGGATGAGGGCATCTTCCATTTCCCAAGTAGGCATTTCTCCTGGGTCAGTTCCTTGCTTCCCTGTTCTTCTCCTTCAGCTTTTCTGTAGCTAATTCAGAGCTATTTGAATTCCTGGTTCTGCTTTGCTGCGGTGGTAGCTGGTGCTTGACTGTCTGGCTCTGTTCCCTCACCCAGGTAAAAGGTACAAAAGCACAGGGAGTGAACACAGCTGGAATTTTGGGATCGACCCACTGACATCTGGCTTCCCTGTGCTTCCTGGAGTGCCTCCCACAGCCCTGAGAGGCTGGGCCTGAGAGGTTAATGAGAAGTTGTTCTCCATGCCAGGCTCCTTCCTACTTTGCTGTAAGGTCTCTGAAGGGTGGCATGTGCTTCATTTATGTCTCCTTTTTCCTCCTGATCCACACTTCTCTGGGTGTTTGGCGCCTGCCAGACCTCTGGCATCCCCACTCCTGCCCAGCTTAACCTGCAGGAAAGGTGCTCTTGGGAATACTGCAGGTGTAGTTGTCAGGAGGAAGGTCAGCACCCTCCTGCACTATCCCTCATGGATTTACAACTTTCCAGCTCCTCCAGGAATGCCCTGACCCAGTCCAGGGAGCTGCTCCGTGTCACAGCCCCGGTGCTGAGCTGGCACTGGGGGTGCCTTTCCCAGCAGTGGAGAGGGCAGCCTGGCACTGGCACTGGCATGATGGATGGGAGCTCCTGCAGAGGACAGCTTGGTCCTGGAGCTCCTGGAGGCTCTCCAAGCCTGGCTTTGCTGTTGACCAAGTGTTTCACTTGTTTTGATGCTTTTCATGTCTTTGGGCAGTTTGCTGTGTTTGTTTTTGGGGGAAGGTCAGCACTCTCAGCTGATGCTGGGATAATGCTCTGGGAGGGAAGCATCCCTGGAGACAGCTCTCCTTTCAGCAGCACATGGCAAGGCTTGGAGATTTCCCATTCAGTGGGAGGCACAGGAGATATTTTGGACTGCAAGCTGTGGCTTTAAAAAAACCCACCCAGTAGTGATTTGAGGTTTTCTTCTTGAAGCCTTCCTGACTTTGAACATAAATTGCGTCTGTTTTGGTAAGCAGACTTCCAGCAAGCCAGACCAATTCCTGGGATTACTGTGACCACAGGTATAGCTTTTTCTTTTCCATATGGGATGACTTAGGCCCCTGTTTTCTGCCACTGTGTTGTTGGATTTTACCTTCCTCCACATCGTGGCATATTGGAAAGAGCTGCTTGTTTTACAGAGCAGCTGTGTTGTCTTAGTGCAGCTGTAATGTGTGTTTGTCTTGGGGCACAGCAGGACTAGGAAGAGGTTTTATTAGATCATTCCCAAGTCCCAATAATCTCCGAGTCTCTCTCAGGTCTGTGGCTGTCAGCTGTGCTGCTCTCGCTCCGTGGGACGGGGTTGGAAGCTGAAGATGGGAAATCACTTGTGTGTGATCCTTTATCTGCTTCATCTCGGAGTCACCTCTCCATTCCTGGCTGTTTGTAGCAGCCAGAGAGGACTTAATTCTTGTATACCAGACTTTAAACCACAGCTGAAGAGCCTCCAAGGGATCTTCCCCGCCCGGGGTGTTTGTGGGACTGCTGGTGGTTCTGCAGCCTGGATCCTAAGGAGCGTTCCCATCCCATCACCACTGACTGCCAGCATCGGGATCACGGTAAGGCTGCTGCTTCCCTGCTTCCAGAGTGTGTTTTGTGTGTGTCCTGTGGCTACAGCTGGAGTTTGCTGCTTGCTTTTCCTCTTCCCAAGGGAATTAGAGTCTCCTCGGTTCCCTGTGTGTGGATGTGAGCTCTCTGACTGGGGTGAATTCCCCTGTTGCTAGCAAATATTTTATTTTATTGCTGCACTCCCCTGCCTTGCACCTCATCCTATGATGGGCACATTTCTGGATCAGAGATGTCTGTTGCTCTCAGAACGGTTTCCTTTTCCTGCAGTGCATTCCCAGTATATATTGCTACTGTCACATATTGCTGTACTGCTCTCCTCTCACCCAGTGCTGGCTGCAGTGTGCTTGAGAGACACCCCACTCCTTAAACACCAGTTGAGGTTTTCTCTGGCAGAGATAATGTGGGGATCGTGCAGGTCACTCCCTCTTCCAATTCCTTATGTGTATCAGCTGTATATTCGTCTCCTGCAGCTTTTGCATCACGGCTCCATGCGTGAAGTTGTATTTTAGGCTTGTGTAGCATCTCCTGTGCTGACTGTACCACTTGTATTTCGGTCTGTGCTTTCCCTTGGCATACAGCTTAGAACTCCCATTGTCCTTGAGCTGTTGTGACTGGTGGAGTCCTTTTAATTTGTCTGTATTTTGCTGCATCTTTGTTTCCTTCCTCTCAGAGCATCGGGGAGGTCTTTGTTGTCCAGCACGAGCACGGCTGCCATGTGTCACCATGCCTCTGCTTGCTTGTTTGGGAGCTGCTGGTTTCCTAAAACTCAGCCTGGAAAGGGATGCAAATCACATCCTTGGGCTGCTCTGATCATGTTCTCAGTAAATGTGCATTACTGTGTTGTCCCAGCAGCTTCTTGCCCCTTTGTTCGGCTGCTTTCAGCAATTCTTACAGAGTTAAGGGAATACACAGGAGCTTTCTGTTTCCTCAGTTCTTTCAAACAAGTCTCTATTGAGGGAATTTCCTGCTGCTTTTTACTTAATTGTGGGGTTTTTTCTGTTGTTCCCAAAGGCCACCCAGGGAGCTGTACATCATGGACCTGGACACACACCACAGTGGGTAATGGATGTGACCCCCAAAACTGGAAAAGCTGACAAAGTGAAAACTCTGTCCCAGTCTGAAGGCTCTGGACTAGAGGAGGTAGACTTTCTCCATCAGGGGCAAACCAGGCAAGCTGTATTTTCTGATTCATCCCAGAGAGCTGCTCCTGGCCTGGCTTGGAGCAGTGTCCTGCATTTTATTTCTCCCTCTGTGCCAACTCGTGTCTTTGCTCTCACACAGGACCCTTGAGTGCTTTCCCTGAGCTACTGCCTGAGCCAGCTTTGCTCAGCTCAGCCTTCAGCAGATCCTGCATCTTGGTGGCATTTCCTGAGGCTTTGGTGTCTTTTGTGCCTGGAACAGGCAAAGCAAAGGGTCTCTCTTTGGAGCTTTGCTCCCTGTGGTGGCTCATTGTGCTGTTTAGCAGAGGGAAGGAGCATTTTGCCTCAGGTCCGCAGGGACAGAGAGGGGCACCTTTAGTATTTGATGTTCCTGTGGGTCAGAACTGCCTTTGTGGAGGGTGTCAGTGGGTTTTCCTCAGCTTGCTGCTGGTGTGCTGTGCTGCTCTTGGTACACGGTGCAGGCTTTCCCCAGCAGCGTTTGCCGGCGCTTTGTTCTCTCCCTTATCCAGCCCCTCAGGTAATTGCCTAGTTTCCCCACAGTGAGCTAAAGAGCCTCTTATTGCTGAGCACAGCCCCTTTCATTGCTGCTGCTCAGGGCCAGGCTTTGGGGTTCAGCCCTACCGCTGTTTCTTTGGGTTTCTTCCTTGCCACGTTCACACCTTTCCACTTCCATGTACCTGCAGGAGCCGACTGCTTCTGACAACGAGTTCAGTCTCCAAACATAAAAGAAGAGAAAGTCAGGACAGAAAGGCATTGGAGCTTTCTTCTTCCTCCACACCTGCTGTTCCCGCTCGTCAGGCACTTCCAAAGAGGAGAGTTCTCCAAGTTCCCAGTCATTACCCTTTACATAAGCATAATATAGTGCTGCACTTCCTACAGGGAAGCTATCTATTGTAGCAATCTGTAAAACAAAAGCTGGATTGCTCCTTCTCCCATTGCTCCCAGAATCAAAAAGCTGCCTGCTGTTCCTCAAATGGGAAGGCTGAAAGCCTTCATCAGAGGGTAGTTCATTTTTACACGACATTTTTACACTCAAGCAAAACTGAAAGCAAGGCGTAATTTGAAACAGCCATGCTCGCTGTTAGAGCAGAACCACACAAATAAAATGCCTGGGATGATGGAGTTGAATATGTTGCAGTCAGAAAAATGACAGTTTGCAGGGAACAAGGAAAACTAGATGGATGAATGGGAATTAGTGAGGAGCAGACTTCCAAGGCAGACAAATCAAATTGAGAGCGTGGATCATTAGATTCAAAAGAAGCAGGTAAGGAGTGCACTAAATTGTGCCTTAAATAACAAACCAAGGGCCTCAGCCTCCAGGGAGAGTGGATGGAACAGGAGCTTCAGATATGGGAGTGGCTCCCAGGCATGTCCTGGCCACTGGGGAGGGTGACCTCGCCCAGCTCACTGTGCGTCCTTTGCATCAGCTTCTGTGCTGTGGGACATGGCAGGCACTGGACATAAAACAAAAAATGCTTTGGAGATCTGCAGATGTGCCCAGCTCCAAAGGAGACTGCTGAAGGCTTCCTGGATGGCCTGTCCTGGCACCTGGCACCTTCCAGGGCTATCACTGATATCTATTGTATGGAGCTGGTTCTTTGCCCTTTTGTTTGTTTGTTTTTCCCTTCCCCCAGAAGGTGAAGGGATATACAAGGGGAGAAATTACCGAGTTGCTGGATTTTTAAAAATTGACTGTGCATGATTGTACCCAAGGAAGTGGGGTGGAAGAAATACGCTTCACATACAGCAGCTCTTTGCGGATGTGAGAAAGTGTGGCATGGTTTGGACCTGCCTGGGAACAGCTGAGCTGGGGGAATTAGTGTATTTTAAAAATGAAGTTCATGTTTTTCTTGGACAAACTTTCAGGTCACTGTAACACAGAACGGAAGGTCACAGTTCTTTAAGAAGATTATGAAATGCCCCAGATGCTCAGTGTGATAGTCTAGACAAGGCAGCTGAGGGAGAGATGCTGAAGGAGGTTCCTCAGATTGGTACAGGAAAGAAAAGCCCTCAGGATGGAAAACTGCACACAGGGATTCCCTCGGTGCTTCTGCCTGGGCACTCCTGCAGAGACTGGTCCCAGCTGAGTTCCGCTCAAGGATAAAACTCATGGTCACAGGGAAACCACGCCATTGGAATCCCATGTGGCTGATTCCCCCATTTCAACTGAGGTGGAAATTTCACTGGATCTCACAGAGACTTATGGACGTGTAAGGAATGATAAGGAAAGTTCTCCAGCAGGAGCTGAAAAGCACCACCCTTGCTGGGGGTATGAGCCAACATGTGCTTTACAATAGGCAAAATTGATCTGATCATTCCCATAAGAACCATAGAATCATAAAATCATGGAACGGTTTGGGTTGGAAGGAACCTTAAAGCTCAGCCCATTCCACTCGCTGCCATGGGCAGGGACACCTTCCACTGTCCCAGGCTGCTCCAAGCCCTGCCCAACCTGGCCTTGGACACTTCCAGGGATCCAAGGGCAGCCACAGCTTCTCTGGGCAACCTGTGCCAGGGCCATATTATAAACCTGATATTAGTGCTGTGTAATTGAGGGAAAGGCATCCCCTGTTGTGCCAGGCTATCCATCGTTATCCCAGGTTTAGCCACATGAACCTGTTACTGAGCAGCATTGATCTGAACATGGCAGTTGTGAGGATTCTTCTCCCTGTAATTCCTTAATTAATAGTTTCTTTATTTTATCAAAGGCTTTTTTGTTGAAGATGTTCAGCATGTCCAGGGATTTCCTGTTCCCTTGGCAGCCTCCCAGATTTCACCCTGCCATCAATCCCATCACAATTTGTTTGCCATGGAAAGTATTCCCCTGCTGGTTCAGTTGTGGTTCCTTCCAGCAGCTCTTAAGAAAACCTTTGCCCATCCTTTCCTTCATTTTTTTTTCCCCATTTTCCTTTTAGCTTTGGTTATTTGCAGCAGGCTCTGTGGCAGCTGTAAATGTTAGTTAAAGCCTTATTGATGCCTGGTGTTTTCCAGCTGCCTGGTTCAGCAGTTTATTTGGGTCTCTGGTGATGTTTAGAGATGCATTTCCTCTCATCTCTCCCAGCTATATTTTACTGTTTGCTCATTTGCTTGATGACAGTTTGCTGCTGGGTTTTGGAAGGGCTTTGCAGTGCATTATCTTGTGAGTTAATCCTGACCTGCTTCCTCGGCTCCAGCAGCTGCCCTGGCACGTCCTGAGCCGGACGCTGCCGCTGTCAGGAATTTTCTGCCAGGTTTTTGCTGTTAATACTTTTGGCCATTGCTCTATGTCATTCATGTCTGGATTATGTTCCTCTGTGATATCCTGAGGGCAAGATGAGATGTGTCACTGCACAAGGGATCAGCCTCTGTCCTGTTGGGGAGGTTCCTGAGGGTTGGAGAAGGTCCAGCCCACGGGGTTTGTCCAGGATGGTTCTTGCTATGAATCCACATTCTGTGATTTTTGAGCTGTCCTAGGAGACTGCTTCACCTTTTTCAGGATGATTTAAGAGGATGTGCTGTTCAGGATTCCCACTTGAGTGTTATTTATTAGTTTTGTAGTGTCTTCCAGGCTGCTTTCTTCAGTGTAGTGTTGATTCCTTGGGGACAAAGGAAACAAAGGCAGGAAAATGCTCGCAGGAGGGATAAAACAGGAGTCTGACTGATACCTTCTCTCTCTCTCCACGGTGTTTTTTCACAGATCAAAAATCAATTAAGGACAAATTTCACTGGGAACTCTTTAAACAATGTGATATTTCATTAGAGATTATTGCAGGATCTTTAACATTTGCAGTCCAGGTGTGAATTACAAAATTAGCCGGATTCCTTTAATGATTTCCTCCGAGGTAACATTCCTCCAAGCACCCTGTGCCTGGAGCAAGCTGTGCAGCTGCTGCTGGAGAAGGGGTGTTTATTGCCTCCCCCCACATCCTGATGGAGGCACAAGACTGAAGGAATGGTTTTGATTGTGACAGCAGCCTGGCTGGGCACAGGGCTGTGGCCTAGAAGATGAGAACTGAAGGAAATAAGAGTGGACTGTTGTAGGAGAGGTAGAGAGGGGCTTTAAGATGAGCAGATTTGGTTTTTTTTTCCCAATCCCTTCTTGAGCTGTTACCAGCACAAGCTTGTGCCTTTGTGAGATTTCCCTATGGTTTTCCAGCTCCTTCCCTTGTTCCTGGATCTGTCCCTGCTGCCATTTAAACCCCGTAACTCCGAGACAGAAGCACTCTGGATGTGCCAGTGAGTTTTCACTGGCATCTGGATTCCTTGGGACACATCACTCCTTCCAAACCCTTTCCCTGCTGAAGGCACAAAGAGCTGAGCACTGTGACTTCTGCTCCAGTGCAACGCCCTCTCCATCATTAATCCTGCCTGGAACTTGCCCTTTTCAGGGCCCATTCCCTCCCTCGTCCATCTTACCTTATTCACAGCCTGGTTATTGATCCTTATTTGGGGCTCATCTGTCTTAGTGAGCTCGGGGAGCCACCCCTGGGAGGAAGAGGAGCACCTTTCATTGCTCTCAGGGTGCTGCAGTTGGGTGGGAGGGAAATAGGTGAGTTTTGGGATGCACCACTACAGGTTTGATCCAGTGGTTGCATTTCCCAAGTGCCGACTGCTCTCCCCACCGAAACACCTGCTTTTCTTGAAGATGCTGCTTTTCCCTGCAAATTTTCCTTTCCTCTTCTCCTAAAACCATCACAGCTGCAACAGCCCCATTACAGGAGCTCAGCCTCTCCTCCCTCTCCCTTGAAGTCACTAAGAGCAGGATTAGTCCTCAGGGCTGCCTGTGGAACCACTCTGCCGGCCTTTTCCCATTTCTTGTCCCCCCACCTCAGCTTTCCCTGCACTCTTCTCTCTCCGGACAACTCTGCCCTGCCCCAGGAGAGCACGGAGGGTTCCTTTGCTCACTGCAGTGAGGAAAGGCAGCTGACAAAACCCCACCCTCTGCACAGACCCACTGACCGTAATTGCTTTCTGGGAGAACAGGAGGGAGAGGCAAACAGTTCTGATACTTTCCTTGAATACTCTCTTGGGCCCTAATTATTTTCAGCTTAGGATATTTTCCGTGTCAGGGAAGGCTCATCTGTCTAATAATCCTTGCTGGATTTCACTTCCAAGTACTTGCCCAGCCCTGCCTTGAGCTGCATGTAAACTTTCCAACCCCCTTTCCTCATAACCATCCTCCCTGATTTGCTGCGGATCTCTTTGATTGCTTCCCTCTAATGGTCCTTGCTCTGGGGCTGGACAAGGTGGTTGAGGAGCAGTTGTGTACCTGAAGGGAGGTTGTGGCAAGGTGAGGTCAGGCTCTGCTCCCAGGCAGTGACAGGAAAAGAGCAAATGCCCTTGAGCTGTGCCAGCTTGGACACCAGGAGGAATTTCTTCATGGAAAAGCTTGTTAAACATTGGAAAGGGCTGGCCAGGAAGGTTTGAAGTCCCCATCCCTGGTGGTGTCCAAGGGATGCCTGGATGTGGCACTCAGAGCTCTGGGATGGGTGACAGGGTGGGGATCAGGCACAGCTTGGACTCGCTGGTCTTGGGGGACTTTTCCAACCTCAATGATCCTGGGATTCTGTGATCCTCTCCTGCTCCCCCAGTGACTCAAGATTTTTGAATCCCCCTCACCTGTCTCTTTTCTAGGCTGCAGCATCCCAACCCATTGGGTTGCTCTTCATAGCAAAGCCATTCCAGACCTTATAAAGTTCTTGCTGTCCTTCCGGGAAACTTTCCTGCTGTATTCCTCCTGCTTTGCCCTGCTGGAGCCATGCAGGGACACATCCAAGTAGCTCACCTGGAGAGTTTTGGGATACTTCATGTTGCTTGAATGAGCTGCATGTTTTGGAGGAGCTGGCCCTTACTTGTGAACATTTTTTGTTACAGGAACCTTTTCAGCAAAATGCCAGTTATTATGAATCCTGAAAGAACACTCTCTGCAGCTTCCAATTACAATCCTGGCTGCATCTGACTCAAACGGTGTCTACTATTCAGGGTGCATTTGAAAATGCATTTTGGGAGGTGTCTTTCATTTCATTTGTAGTGCCTAACATTATCCCTAATGCTGGAGGAAATTAAAAATGCTTCCTGCTTAGAAGCAATAAGTTGAAATGAAAATGTGCTGTGTGCTGGTCCATGGCAACATCACCAAAATGTCTGGCTGTGGTGCCAGGTGCTGCTTGTGAGTTCAGCTGTGCCCAGGATGACCTGGTGTATCTCTGGTGGCCTTTGAGATGGGACAGCTGAGTGACCAAGCTGGGTCTGCTCCGGGGAATCTCCTGAAACTGCTCAGTATATCCAATGTTTACCCAGATAATTTAGTTCAGATGGGGTGATGAGGTCATGTGCACAGAGCTGTGTCCAGTTCTGGGCCCCTCAGTACAAGAGAGACAGCAAAGGGCTGGAGCTTGTCCAGGGAAGCGAATGGAGCTGGGGAAGGGCTGGAGCACCAGGAGTGGCTGAGGGAGCTGGGAAAGGGGCTCAGCCTGGAGAAAAGGAGGTTCAGGGGGAACCTTCTGGCTCTGCACAAGGAGGGGATAGCTCGGGGGTTTGGGCTCTGCTCCCAGGGAACAGGGACAGGACAAGGGGAAATGGCCTCAGGCTGTGTCAGGGGAGGTTTAGGTTGGACATCAGGAGGAATTTCTTCATTGTCAGGGTGGTCAGGCCTTGGCAGGGGCTGCCCAAGGAGGTTTGGGGTCCCCATCCCTGGAGGTGTCCAAGGAATGCCTGGACATGGCACTCAGAGCTCTGGGCTGGTGACAAGGTGAGGATTGGTCACAGGTTGGACCTGATGGTCCTGGAGGGCTTTTACAACCTTAATAATTCCATAATGTGCCATTCATTCTCTTTGCCTTTTGGAAGTCCAACGAAGTGCAAGGGGTAAAGGCTCAGGAGGATTTGGTTTTGGGAGCTGCGGTTTCAGTACTTGGGAATCTCTGGTTAACCCTGTCACAAGCACTGGCTTCATATCAGCCGCTGGAATGTTGTTCCACCTCTGCTGAATTATCCAGATCTCATGGAATAGTGTATATTGGCTGAGAGAAAGGAGTCAGCCCAACATAAAACGTGTCCTGACGCAGTCTGAGCAGATTTGGCCAACAGTGAGAGCCTGAACTGGGCCAGTACCTTGTGTCCTGTACAAAGGGCACTGGGACAGAATTGACAATTCCATCCATGATGGGAAGCCTGTGGGTGCTTCCCTGTGCCTGTGTTTGTATTTTCACCTTCCTGACAGGAACGTGCACAAGTAGATAAAAACTTGCTCTAGTGGATTCCAGCATTAAGTCAAGAGACTATTGGATTTTTTCAAGGGCTCACACAACTCTCTTAAAAAGCAGCTTGTTATGTGTTGGTTTGGAGCCCTTTTGTTCAGCCTCAGGTGTTTTTATTCCTTCAGGGTATTTACTGAAAGGACAAGACGAAAATGACTCAAGGTGGCATCATGCAAAAAATTCAGTGTTCAGCACAAGAGTGCTACATTTTGGCTTTTCCTCCAGCAGAAGTGGGATACCTTGCCCCTCTTTTGAGTCAAGTGTCAGATTAGAAGAGTAGAAAGTGAAAGAATAATGCCTCTAAATCAAAATCACGCTGGAAGAAAACACTGCACTGCACAATTGTCCTTCTCTGTGTGAGGGAGAGGTGGTAAGAGAAGGTACCATGTGTGACCATGGGTTAGTTGTGTTCTTTGATGCTCTCATGGCATCAGTGAGGATGAAGAGACACGGAAACATGAACAGAACTTTAAATACTTACTGTAATTGAATACTGTCAATGAAATTAATCCATTTGAGTTGTACCTGTTTATGCAATAACAGTGTTTTATTTTTTCTTCTCCCTTTTTCCTTTTCTTTGTGGTTTTTTGTTTGTTTGTTTGTTTGTTTTAATTTTTGTTTTGTCCTGTTTTGTTTTGTTTTAAGGTGCATATTTTTAATGGGTCTAATAAAGGATTTTAATGAATCTCTGGGGAATATTCCTAACTTGGTTTATAATTCTGAATCCTGAAAGCTGCTTGGCTGGGGAACTCCATAAACTCTTACATTTATTTGAAATCTCTATCCTGGAGCCTTGCCTTGGTATGGATGATGCATTTAAACTGAGGGGAGGCAGAACAAGAAGAGCTGACCTCGTGTTTTGCACAATGGATTTTGCAGGCAGAGATTTAATAAGGGGAATTCAATATTTTCTATTCAAGGTACTGTTATCCATATGCCACTTTTCAAAACCTGCATCTTCCTGCAAATATCTCACTGTTCTTGTAGGCTTGTCTTGAGGTTTGATTTTTGCCTGGAAAGGGAAGGCAAAGTTAAGGTTGTTTATGATGTTTAGCTCTGACTGCAGCATCTCATTTGTTGCCTTGACTTGTTCAGGGGGTTTTCAGCACCACCTCATTAATGAATCTTCTGCTTTTGTACATGTACTGCTCTTCCAAGGCTCTCTTTTAGGCAGGTAAAGGCAATTCTGGTGCATTCATCTGGGCAGTGATGAGAGCTGGGGGTGCTCAGCCTGGAGAAGAGAAGGCTCCAAGGAAAACTGAGAGACCATTCCAGTGCCTAAGGGGCTCCAGGAGAGCTGGAGAGGGACTTAGAACAAGGGACAGGATAAGAGGGGATGGCTTTCAGAGAGTAGATTTGGATGGGATATTGGGCAGAAATTCCTCCCTGTGAGGGTGGTGAGGCCCTGACACAGGGTGCCCAGAGCAGCTGTGGCTGCCCCATCCCTGGGAGTGTCCAAGGCCAGGTTGGGACTTGGAGCAACCTGGGACAGTGGAAGGTGCCCCTGCCTGTGGCAGGGTGTGGAATGGAATGAGTGTAAGGGCCTTTCCAGCCCAAGCCATTTTGGGATTCTATGTGCATGTGAACCCAAATTCTGCTCGTTTTCACCCCAAAGCGGCCAAGACATTAAAGCTCTCACAAGGGCAGCCATTTGTGGTTAAAACAAGGTGAGACAGAGAGCTTGTGGATGTGATTAAAAACATTTCATCAGGTACGGCACCATCCTAGTCCTGATGTCCAGACTCGGAGAGGGGAGAGCCTTGATCTGGTGCCTCCCATGATGGGCTGAGCAATGGGATGTGCAGCCAGCACTGACATCCAGGATCTGCAATGCCCTGCTCAGTCCTCAGGGATGCCGTTTGTTCCTCTGTTCGGGCCTTGCTTCCCTCCAGCTTGTTTAAATGTGGATAATCTCCCTGGTACAGTGGGTATTTGTTGTTGGACTTAGCCAAAGCTCTGGCAAAGCTCGGGGTGAAGGCAGGAGCAGCTGCTGAGTTGTTCCTCTGCTAGTTTCACTCAGCCCCCCTTGCCTTGTGCTCTTGTGCTCACTCACCTCTTTATTTTCCTTCCTTTCCCTTCACTGCCGTCCCTTTGCTGTCTTTATTCCCTCTCCTTTTACCTTCCCTGTTCCTGGCACCTGCCACCCCGATTGTGGAGCCACACTGGGAAGTGCCACTGCCCAAACACTGGGGACATTTGGTACTGGGTAGGACAGATGCAGCCAACAAAATGCAGGTTATTTATTATTCCAGGCTTTTGATAGCCAACATGGTCAGCTAGGACCTTCTGCTGCTCCTTCCTCTCCTTTAGGTGAAGGGGACAAGTGAGGCTCTGGAGAGTATTCTTGGCTTGTCCGGATGTTGTAGGGAGACCCTTGGAGCAATCACGTGAAAGCGGGTGGCTTGTGAGAGTCCTGCCCTCTGAGCCCCTCTCTGTGCAGGACCTGAGCGCGCAGGCTGTGAGGGAAGAGCTGCAGCAGGAGCCTTCTGGGATGGGGTGCTGCATATTCACACTGATTTTCACACCCTCTTTTCTCAGCTCTGGTCATGTGAACACATTAAATACGAACACAGGCGCCTCTTTGAGAGGTTTCAGCACCTCGGGCTTTTGCCAGCCCTGCAGGTGAGTGAAAGCTTCCTCCCTCCCCAGCTCTCCGTGGGGACCAGCTCCCTGCTGCCAGGGTAGCAGCCCTCCCCACGCTAATTGGGGCCCTCATCAAAAGGAGGGAGTTTCCAGACCAGCAGGATTCAGGCAGGGCTGGGGCTGGAGGGCACAGCTGCCCCTTCCCTTTTGTCCCCCTGCCCCTCCCGCCTTTCCTTTTGTCTCTCTCCTCTCCGCTTCTTTTCCTTTGGGAAAGGAATGCTTTGTTTTGAGGCCAAAAATGCAAACGTGCTGCCCTGAGCAGGAGAGGTGTCTCCCAGACTCCAAGTGACTCTGGAGAGGCACACGGGCAGGGCTCTGCTGCTGGAGGGGACAGTGTGGCACTGGTGTTGGGAACGGGGGGGAAGGGGAATGTTCCCCAGCACGGAGCAAGTCCTCTCCACAGCCAGTCCTCCAGGAAAGGCTGGAAACCTGGTGCAATTCCCAACTCCTCCAGTCTCTGTCTCAGCATCTCTTGACATAATCTTTGATTCCTCATTTGAAGATGATCTCTGGTGCTGTGCCCAAAACAGGGTGTTTAGTTTGGCCATTGCCGTTGGTCCCAGTGGCATCAAACCTGTGCATAGATCTTTTGTATCGTTTGGGGAAGTTTTTAGCACTGTGCTGGGGAATTTACTGGTTATTTCTCTTTCAGACTCCCTTTTCAACACAATCCAAATGGAAATGCATCCTCAGAGCACCCCCAGTTTTGGTAGTACTCCTAACATTCCCTGCTTCTCCTTTTTGCAGGGCTGTAGTGATTGTTGAGATGGTGGGGTTCTGTGTCCTGCCACAGAGCAACCCCTTTCCAGACACCAAACCTCTTCAAGGTTTGTCTGGGATATAGGAAATATCCACCCCCTGATGGTCTTGAGGGGCTGAACTGCATAAAAACTCACCACAGATTTCAGATTTTGGGCTCCAACTCTCGTATCTCTACTGAGATACCCTCCACACCTTCTAGGTACCAAAGTCATTGGATTTATCCAGATTTTTGGAATGTCCCACGCAGCCACATCAGTTCTGTCAGCACTAGCTCGGGTCTCCTGATCACACAGCTCCAGCTGTGCCCAGAGAGAAGTTGTTCCCTGTTCCTAATGTCACCTGCCAGTTTGCTTCCCAGAGCTCCTGGGGACCAAGTGTGGTTTCCTGTGCATCCAGTCCAGCACAAAAGGTTGAGGGAGGCACAGGAAAGAGGGATGACATACGGAGAGATGGCTCTGAGCTGTGAGAGAACCAACAATTCCTTATTGATCAGCTCCAAAGGTGTTTGGAAGCAGCTTTTGGCCAGGGAGCTCTGCTCCAGGGCAGTGCTGAGCGAGCACTTGCACCAGGAAAATGAGATTTTCTTAGGGAGGAAGACAAGGGCAGATCTCACCCCAGCTTTGCTGTCTGTCAGGAAAAGGGCAGGATTTCACTCATCCTGGTGCTGACAGCCGTGTTATTAAGGGCGTGAGAGGGGGTGATGAAGCCTGGGCTCTCTCCCTGCCCCCAGGCCAGGCTGTGGTGAAGAATGACAGCAGCAGCTCAGAGCTGCAAGGCTGAGCTTATTCTGGGCACTGAACCCCTCTCTGCACCAAATTTACTGAGGGCTGGGCTGGGGCAAACTGGGACAGTGCTGCCCACCGTTGGAAACCACCTCCCAATTCCACAGGGATGCACAGAAAGGCTTTTCCCAGACCAGAGCTGTTCCTTCCAGCCTTCAAAATTCATGGCTGGGGAGGTCAGGGAGGCAAATGCCACCATTGGGCTGCATAAAGGGCTGGATGATTTTATGGCCAATAATAACATTTGTAGTTATACAAGACATGCTAAGATAGGGCTAATCAATTCTCATGCTGCAGGTCAGCAGCTGATTGCTGCAGGGGTCAGCAAGGAATTATTTCCTTGCCATTTACAGCTTTATTTAATTGGCCAGATGCATTAAGGGCCTTTTAATTATTTTTTTTCTCTTCTATTCTCTGAAGCATATGGAATTAAGCACTTCCAGGGACAAGGCTCTGCACTGGTAGGGCACCACTGCCTTGTCTGGGAGGGCAAATCATGATCCCTTTTAAGGCTGGGATTTTGCTGGATGTTATCAGGGTGGGTTTCATTCCAGCAGGGGATATTTCAGCAGGGCTTCCTGGTAACTCAGAGGAAAACTCATTTGGCTCTTCAAAGCCAATCCTGTGATCAGGATCTGCTCTGAGTCTGAGTCCAGAGCGGGATGGGAATTTTCCACTGCTGTGCTCGTTACACAGGCACAGCAATTTCTGTAATTGTTGATTTTAGCTTCACTTTCAAAACCGCAACAAAACCACTGGGAAAAATCCAAATTGAAGAGCTTTGTTTTGAGTCGAATTCTTTGCTTTAAATGAAACCTGCAGTTAGGAGCCAATGCAGCATTGGAGGGTTTCTGCCAGGGCAGGTTTCGGGGCAAAGCCTGGAGATGCTCTGTGCCCTGGCATGGACTGTCCTCTTTGCAGCGATTTGTCCAGAAGCATCATTCCCTTTCATCAGGAAAGAGAACAGCTTCCATCCATTTCAGCGAAAAATGCCTTTTCCTCTTCAGAGAAAATCTACAAAAGAATTTTTCATTTCAGCTGCTTTCCCCTGAAAACTTGCTTTTTTTCCAGGGAGGATTTTTAAAAATTAATTTTCTCATTTGATTTAAAAAAAAAAAAAAAAGAAAAAAAAGAAAGAAACAAGCAGCAAATTTGGGCTGTTTGAAATAGTCTTTTCAAATTAGAAGCCCCAGCTGCTGTGTGGGACTTTCAGAGAAGCTGAAATTTGGTTTGGATTGGAGCATCATAATCCTCAGATCAAATTTCTTCTCTATTTTTTTTTTTATTATTTTTATTGTGTGTTTTACAAATTCTAGGAATTGCTGACCTTTTGTCTGACTTTTGAGAGGGAAAGACATAAAAGCTCTCCCCTTCTCTTGCAGGACAGCAATTCTATTTTAGTTTTAGTCCCTGTTTTAACTGGACACATTTGTTAGGACGGAAAGCTCTGCTAGGGAACAGGCTGGCACTGCCATGTGTGTCCAATCCTGCATTATTTACTGCAATTTCCCTGATTTTTAGCCACTTTTCTCTTTCTGCCTTCTTTCTGCATATCCAGAAGGATTGTCACTGTCCTGCTCTCAAGATGAGACTGATGGTGAGAAAGGCAACCCCACCCCTGTCCTCAAGCAATCTCATGCTGGAGTATCTCTGAGGTGCCTAATGAGGTGATTAGAATGATTAGGATAATGAAGCAGTGATGTGAGATCCGGTGTTATCCACTGGGACTTAGACCAAGGCACAGGAGACTGGAGGATAGAGCCAGGTAGGAAAGAGGAGGGTGGAGCCCAGGCTGTGGCGCTGGGGAGGGAAGGACTCACCTGGACCAGGGTCTGGGATCCTCTCGAGGCAGTGCCGCCTTGTGCAGTCCTTGCTTCCTTTCTGGCTGCAGTCAGAGAAACTCAGATTATTCCCGCTCCTTCAAATCCTGCCCTGAGAGCGAGCTGCGGTCTTGTGGGGAGTCAGACCCTTCCTGCCAGCTGGACTAGGTGAGGAGTCTCCATCTCACATCTGCAACGTGGAAAAATCCATACCCAGGGATAAAAAGGCCCAATGAGCCCCGTACAAACTCCACACTGAGCGCAAAATCGATGTTCATTGCACTTTGTGTGTCTCTGCCCAGGGTTTGACTTTGGCCAGGATGGAAAGGGTTGCAGGCAGCTCGAAGCAGACAAGATTTTAACAGGCAGGAGAGCATTCCAAGGGCATTGTCCTGGCTGAAGGCAAGACCCCGCTGGGCTGCTCCGCTCCAGCGCCTCGCAGGGAGATGTGTCCTTCTGTCCTGGCTCCTGTCCCCACCTGTCCCAGCACATCAGGACTCTTGGGCACTTATTGTCACTTCTTATCTCCGAGGGGGGCTGCCCCTTCCCCCCAGGCTCACAGCAGGGGTTGGATTTGGAAGCAGAATTCCCAGGAAGCAGTGACACTCGCAAGGTCGAGCTGTCACCCTGTGGCTGGCAGAGCTGCTGGGCTGTGTCTCCATCTACAGCAGTCACACCTCTCCTTTTTGCCTCTTAAGAGACAGCAATGAATTAATAGAAGGTTATTAATTAGATTAACTGTAAAACTTGCATGAATCGCCGCCTTCTAGATCCCAGTCCGTAATCATTTGCCTTCCATGACCAATTAGATGGGGCCAGTTAAGGTTTTATCCTTTTTCAATATCGAGAAATCATTATTGTCATTGCCTGAACACAGACTGGGCAGCGCGGGGTTCACCTGCTACAACCCAGACTTAGGAAAAATGCCCTTGGAAAATGGTTAATGAATTCCTCCAGTTGTGCTTTGCTGAGCACTAGGGGCTTTAGGATTACATTCATTTGCTGGCCAAAACCTCCTGCAAAAAGCTTTGCAGAACCCGTGGGTGGGGGGATCTTGGCTGGGTTTCATCAGTACCCCCAGCTCTGCCCTTATTTTGAATTGAATATTCAAATTAGAGCTGGATTCAGTAGAGCTGGTTTAGTGGGGGAGGAGAGAGAGAAATTCAAACCTGTTCTCCCAACTGGGAGAAAAAGAATCTGAAACTAAAAATGCAAGTCAGTTCTTCATTTTGATGCTGCATAACTGTCTGTGTGGATGGGAGAAGCAACAGGACCATAATTGCAGGCAAAATCTCTATTTCCTCTAATTGTTCCCGTAACTTGATTTACTTTGGAAATACTCAGTGAATGCTTCCCTTATTTACTGTCTCTCCTCACTGCTATCACTTTCTCTTCCTTGACTGATGAAGCACATTCATAATTTCTCTCCATTTGGTGTGGACAGATCCAGTTGGTCTTGGCAGCAGCTTGCACAGATAAGGAGCATAAAGTTTAATATCAATCTAGAACTGAATGAGTGATTTATGAGGGAGAGGCTGTGTGAAACCAGAGACACATCAGATGAATCTTGGATTTCAAGAGCAAGGAGGAAAATCTGAGCATGGTGAAGTTCTTCTGTAGACAGGAAAAGGAAGATGTTGGGAGATGGGAGAAGCCAGTGGGAGTGTGTCTCTCCTTGGTCTTTAGACCCTCAAGGCTCTGGTGGAATACCTCCAGGGGAATTTCCAAGTGGCTTAAGGGCTTCACTTGGGCATCCAGGCTTAACTAAGGTGGCACGTGGGGTACAGTATTTCCCCCAACACTCCAATGGACACACATGCACAAGTTTGATCCGTGTCTGTTGGGATGGGAGGGAATACAGACTGATTTCCATGGCATCCTGACAGGATGCTGCTACCTGGCTCTCCTCAGCATCCCTTTTCCTGCCTTTTCTGCACAACTCAGGATCTTTACGACTGGAGCTGCTCCCCCCAGCTCCTGCTTCTGGAAGTAGGCACAAAGCCCCTGGCTTCCCACCCAGGTGTGTTCCTTGCTCAGCTGGTTCTTCTCTTCTTTCCCACCTATTTTCTGAGGACTTTCCATGGAGCTTGGACACCTGGGCTCAGCTACAGCTCAGAACTGCTGTCCTCCCTCACCCACGTGTGCTGAGGAGGAAAGGAAGCTCTAACACCTGCTTTAATTTCCTCAGGTCTCCCTCCAGCTGCTGCCTCACAGCTCCAAGGCCTCCCACCTCAATCCAAACTAACCAGTTTTTGGCCACAACTCCAAATCTATTCCGGATCTTATTTCCCATGTGTTCTGTGTAATGTTTTGTCTCTGGACAATTTTTCCTTTTAATTTTGCAGTGAAAATTACCTAAGCTGGCTGAATGAAGTGTTTCAGAGCTGACTTGTTGATTGCAAGCCAGAGCTGAGAGCTGCCTTATAGAGATGTTTTCTTCGGGAATAATCAGCCCAAAGCCGGTCTCGGAGGAGGGTCGCAGATGAGAGCTATCGACAGAGGGGTTTATGGAACACGAGGCTTGCTCTTCAATTTCAATGCAGATAAAATCTGCCAAGAGAAGTGGAGCCTTCCCTTGTCACTTCTGCAGAGAGAGATTTTATTAACACCAATTGCATGGAAACAGGGGGCGGCCACAGTGCCCCCATGGAGATAAAAAGACATTAATGCACTTAGGCTGTGACAGCAGAGAGCAGCTGGGTTTGGTTTATGTTCCTCTGGACTCCAGGGGGACTTCTGCACGAGCAGGGCGGGACTTTGGGGCCGAGTTCAATGGCTGATCCCTCCAGCAGGGATTTCCATTGGGTGGGAAGGCCGGGAAGGAGCAGGAGCAGCCCAGGATGCAGAGTGTGGGTGGCAAGGTCTCCAGTGGCCTCAGCTCTGTGGCAGTGTGGGTAAGGTGTAAGACCTCAGGATCGCTGGAAATGGGATGTCAAGTCCGAGATGGACAGGTGATCCCGGGAAAATCCTGCCTGGATGCTGTGGTGGCTGGGTGCTGGCATCCCAAAGCCCTGGGAGCATGTGTGGGGGTGTTCCTACTGCTCACCCGCCAGAGCTCCAGTCACAGCCCTGGGTTCTGTATCCTGGTTTTCTCTTTCCAACAGAGTCATTTTTGCTGTCTCATGTTACTGTTGCACCTGGGGCTGAGCCTTAGCCTGGCCCACACAATGGCTGTGGGAAGCTTTGGGAAAGGATTGTCCTTGATGCGGGACAGACATCCGCGTCCCACCCCAGAGTCCTGCACCCATCGTAGTTTCTCTTACAGGATCCCTGAGCAGGAGAAGGGCTGTGGCCCATTTCCAAGCCCCGTGCCCTGGTGCTCCACAGGGTGTAGTTTTGCTGAGGCTTCCCATTTCCAGCTCAGTCCCAAGCTCCCCTCATTCCATGGGCCAGGGTTTTTGGAAAGGCCAGGAATTTAAAGCCCCACTTCATGTACCGCTCCTGCCCAGCACAGCTGACTCTGGGGATGGATGGAGGGATGGATGGATGGATCCCCCAGTCCTGGGTAGGAATTGGACAACGCTCCCTGCCTGGCTGCCTGATCCAGCAGCCCAGCTCCTTCAAGCAAAGAGACCATTCTGATGAGCCTGCAGCCAGTTCCCTGCATTTTGGAGCTCCTGGATCCTGCTGGTGGGGGTGGGAGCCACTGCTGGAAATGCTTTCTCCTTCTTGGTCATCTAATTTGGAGCTTTCCAACAAATAGGCTGCTCGACATTTTTTGATGTAAAGGTCAACATCGTCTGGTAGACTCAAGGATTTTAAGATAAGTGGAGGAAATGGCATGGGGTAGGCTGATTTCATAATGATCCTAATCCTGTGTCTGATCTCTGATAATGATGGTAACCCCATCAATGTATGCTCATATCACTGCAAGCAGGGCTTGGATCATCTCGGCAGAACCGATGCCTCTTAGCACAGAGTGGCTTTGCTGGAGACTTTAACTTGTGCAAGAGCTGCCACACAGAATGCAGAAAAGGAAGCTTAAATTGTTTTCAGGAAAAAAAATCAATCAGAGCAAGTGTTTTTGGCTAAATAAGGTCGCAGTCTCCTGAGTCAGCTTTCCTAAAGCTGTTGGTGTTTGCTGATGAATTATTGTGGTGATGAGCACACAGCTGACACACCAGCCAAAGTGCAGTTATGGGTGGAGACTAATTTCAGAAAACACCTTTAAATTCCACAAATCCTTTAATTCAGGCAGGCCAGGACTGCCCTTTTTGTGGTGCTACTGAGGAAGCTGTGAGGTTGGGGAAACCTCTGTGCTTTGGGAAAGGTGAGAAGTGGTTTAGCACAGGGATTCCCTCCATCCTTCCAGACTGTGGGGAACAGATATTGAAGCATCTTTCGTGCTGTGCATTTTGGAGATGTTTTCTGGCCATTGTGTGTTTTTTTAAGAAGTGCTGAAGGGAGAGCAGAAGGGAGTTTAGGAGGAAGTTCTGCCTCTGTAGATCCTGGCAGTGCTATGTCAGCGATCTGTTGCACAGCACACACAGGGCTGATGTCCAGAGAGAAATGCAGATCCACAGTTCACTTGGAATTCCTTGGAGGACTCTCACAGCAGAGCTCTGCAGTATCCAAGGATGTCTGGGGAAATCAGAGCCGCCAGAACCTGGTTTCCAGTCTGCCCTTTTGCTTTGCTGTCTCTTGTGAATGCTACTTAAATCTTTCCCAAGTTAGAGATAAGTTAATTACATGTTCCTCTGCTCCTGAAGGATCCCAGTGCCTGGATTACATTTTGCTCCCAGATTTCTGACTTCTAATCTGATATATGGCATCAGTTCTCAGGGAGCCAGAGATGCAGAGAACTTGCATTTCTCCTGTGCCCTTGAAATGCCTGGTTGTTTTTTGACTCCAGAGCTCTCTATGTGACATTTGCCTAACAAGGCTCTCCTGGGGCTGCTTTCCCCTTGACACAATTTGTCTCTGGGGATTGTCATGTGCCTCCCGTGGTCCCACAACCTTTTTCTCTTTGGTCTCTGATCTCTGGCAGGCCTGTGCTGAGAGCTGATTGCCATCTCTCCTCAGGTGGATCACTTATTGCTCTGTAACTGGCTCAAGCCAAGGGGCTGGAGATATTGAATTCCTTTGATAAGATGCCAAAGTGACACACTGATATCTGAGCCAAAGCACTGAGTAAATGCTTTTCCCCTCTCTGACTGTGGTAGACTCCCAAATCCCAGCAGAAGCAACTTCTTTCTATTACTCAGCCGTTTGCCAGCAGGAATTATCTGCCCTAGCAGGAGATAGTTTGTGTTCTCTGTGTTTGTTAGGCTCCCGCTATTGCTCGCTCTCAGTAGCGCGAGGCATAAAACTCCTTCCAGGTGACATTTGCAGGAAAAAATCAATTGTTTATCAACATCCCAGCAATCAATAAATGCAGTGATAGGTGCAACTGTCTCTATTGGAGCTGAACCTTGATTGCTGAGAGGCCACATTTGCTGCTAAGCCCTCCTGGGCCTGAAGCTGGGCTGGAGCTGGGGGACCGAAGCCCGGAGCCAGATCAATGGAGAGTTTCCTGCTGCTGTGCTGAGCCCTTCCCTCCTCAGGGTGCTGGTGCTGGTTGCTCCTGTGCTCATTCTCTGTGCACTGTGCTGCTGGAGAGAGCTCTGGAGCTGTTCATACACACACGGTCCCTCAGAGCCGCGGAGGATCTGCTCTCCGGGTGTTTCTACTGAAGAGATGAACCACAGCACAAGGTGCTCACTCTAGAGGAATTCATCACTATTTTGAAGACTTAAGTGTCTGTCTATCTTCACTAAGCCTTTTTCTGAAGAACCCTATATTGTATTTTGTTCCCAGATTCTCTTGGCATCTGACCTTGGTGCTGGACCAGATGGGCCTGGAGGAAGATCTCCCACAGGGTTTAGGTGCTCCTGCTGTGCCTGGTAATAACCTTAAATTCAGCTACACTGGTGAAAAGGCCAGCCTGGAGCAACCTGGTCTAGTGGAAGGAATTCCTGTCCTTGGGACTTGGATGATCTTTAAGGACCTTTCCAACCCAAGCCTTTCCATGATTTTGTGATGAGCATCTCCAGACATCCATCCCCTTCCTTCTCTGCTACCCCTGTCCAGTTGGTCCCTTTCCCTGGGACGCCTGCAGCCTTTCCCTCTCGCTTGAAGCTGTTTCTTGATGTCTTATCAAAGGAGACAACTTAAAGATGTCCCTGTCTGCAGAGTGTTCCTGAGCCTGAGCTTTCCCAGAGCTGGAGTTCTTCCTGAGCCAGAGCTCCAGGATTGTTTCAACAGCACTCTCAGGGACAGGATGGGACTGCTGAGGCATCAGTGCAGGGCCAGGAGTTGGGGGCTGGATAACACTTGTGGGTCCCTTCCAACTCAGGAGATTGGAATCTCAGGAGATCATCCAGTTTTGAGATGTCCTTGTGGCCAAGATATCCCATCACAAAGAAATATGGATAGGACTGGAAGAGTTAACATCAGCAGCTCCCAGACACGCTGGAGAGTTACATCATGTTGCTGTGGAAACTAACTTTGTGAAAGCATGGTGATGTATGGGAAAGCTTTGGGTCAGCGGGTAATAAATTCTCTTTAAAAAGTGATTTTTTCCCCATCTGCTGATGTAAACATCATTAAGAGAAATGACGGCTGAGAGATGGATTTCTTTTTATATCAATTTTCAGACAAAGAAAATAATTTTTTTTTATAATAAAAAAGTTGCTGGAAATCAGAGAGTGCTATAAATAATGAAATAAAGAAAAAGCACCGGTGATGGAACAGAAATTTTCCCTGGTGATTGGTTTACAGCTCTCTGTGATTTAATGGGAACTTGCAGTTGCCTGTGGGAAGCTGCAGCAAAGCCCTGGATGGGCTCCATAAGATGATGCTTTTCAAATTTTAGCATGAATCCCGAACTTGGAGGGCTTGGGAGCACCCTTGTCCTGGAAGTCCCCTCTCATCTGCATTTCCCTACTGCCATTGAGGGGTAAGTTTCCAACCTGCCACTCGGATTCTCATGAAGGTGTGGGGTTTTGGGGTTTATTTTCCACCCTTTTGGATGCAGGAGGGTCTGAGGTGAAGCAGCAGAAGTATCTCAGGTTACCAAAGCAGTGTCACAGACCCAGCAAACCGCAAGGGTGCCACTGGGAATGCAGACAAGGGTGTCACGGTGATGAATGGGGTAATTAATGAGCAATTAATGTGCTTCAGAGCATGGCTCCAGCTTTTCTCCCAGCCAGGCACTCAGCACTGATCTGCTTCCTCTGGTGATCTGGGCTCGGAGCAGCTCGAATGATGGGGATGATGTTTCCAGATCTCCCCTTGATGCCACCAGGATGCAGCTCTGCACTGGCACAGCCCTGAGTCTGCTTTAGAGGGAAGGAAATTCCAGGGTGGGTTTTTCACTAATTGACGGGACTTAAAAGGATTCTGTGGGTCTTCCTTGATATGAGAGCTCTGAAGTGGCCTCCTTTGGCAGCTTCTCCATTCCCATTCCAAACTGCCTGAAAGCTGGCCCAGGTGCAAATACTCCACCTGGCATCCCAAATTCATGTTTCCTTGGCCTGCAGCATTGTTCCCAGCTCATCCTTCTGCCTCTTTCCTCTCCTGGCTCAGTCTGGATTTTTCCATGCCCTTCAGCACTCCCTGTTAACCCCATTGTCCACCTCTCCTGGGTGGGTTCTCTTAGTTTCATCAGAGTCCACCAAGATGTTGTACTTTTGTCTAGACCTGAGCAAGAAGTGCATTTCCCGTTTCAGGGAAAAGTTACGGAGTTTAATTTAAATGTATTTTTTGTTCTGACATGTCCCTATGAAACCATTAAAAGTTGTTTACATATATTGAGTTGTTTTTGGCATTTAAAGCAATTGGATAACAAGAAAAACTTCTAAGTGAAAAGGTGTTTTAGAATTAATATCAAAGTATTTCATGCCCTCAAAATAATGAAACATGATGTTTTGATGTTGTCAAAACACTCTGGTAATTTTTTGTTTAGAAGCAAGAATGTGTTGGCTTTGACATGCCCAGGTGAGTTGTTCCTTTTGCAGGAAATCAACGTTCTGATGGAAAATCCTGAGGGAGCTCAGGTAAGAGCAGCCAAACCTTGCTCACTTGTGTAATAACATCCCTTTCACTCCTCAGCCTCAGGGCTTGTGCTCTAAGAGCAGTCCCAGGGGCCGGTAATTAATTGGTGTAGCTAATTTGGGGATGGAGAGGGAATATGACAGCAAAACAGGAGGAATCTGCAATGTCTGTGAGGGAGGGAGTGGCCATGGGTTGCTGGAGAGCCAAAGTAGCTCAGAGGACATCATTGTCCTAATAGAGTAATAAAAATAAATGAATGTGGTAAAAATGCTGAACAGGTCAAGAGGAGGCAGGAGGTTCCACAGCTTGGACACGGCAGAGGTGATTTTGATTTTTGTCATAGATGGATGAAAACATGAGGGAAATGAGACCTTTAAAAAGCAAAGGAGAGTAAAAAGAGATGTGTGAGATTGCAAGGGACCTCATCCCTGACAGCACACACACGTGTGTGTCCCTCGAGCCTGGTGGTTTGGGTTCGGCAGTGGTTTGGGTTGTCTCTGTTTATGAAGGTGCACCTCTGGGAAGCTGCCTGGGCTGTTCCCACAGCTGATGCTTGGCATTCTTACCCTTCCACGGAGAGAATTTGCCTCAGGAAAATGCTCCTCTCAGTGCTGGGCTGGACTGGCTGCAGGTTGGCCACAGCTGTGAGTGTGGAGGTGACTCAGGGCCACGGTGCTGCCCTTGCACCATGTTGGAGGCCCAGTCATGTCACCATGTGCTGCTCCTCCAACATTTGTGTCACCTGTACTCTTTGCTGGCACTAAACTCATGGTTTCCTTCCTAGATCATGGGGAAAAATCTCCAGCATCCCCTCAGCTGGGAGCAGAGCTTTCCCTGAGGAGCCCTGAGCAGAAGGACTTGTGGGTGTGGGGGATGAGGAGCTCCGTGTGACCCAACTGTGCTCCCCCCGTACCCTGGGCTGGTCCCTAGCGTGAGCAGCAGGAAAGGGATTGGGATTCTGCCCCTCTGCCCCGCTCAGGTGAGAGCCCACCTGCAGAGCTGCCCCAGCCCCAGGGCTCATAGCATCAGAAGGATGTGGAGCTGCTGGAGTGAATCCAGAGGAGGTCACAGAATGCTCCAAGGGCTCGAGGTTCTCTGCTCTTGTGCCAGGCTGGGAGAGCTGGGAGTGTTCACCTGGAGATGAGAAGATTCCAGGGAGACCTTAGAGCCCCTTCCAGTGCCTTAAAGGGGCTCCAGGAGAGGGACTATGGACAACATACGGTGTGACAGGACAAGGGGGAGTGGCTTCAAACTGAAAGATGGGAAATTTATCTTAGATAGAGAAAAGAAATTCTTCCCTGTGAGGGTGGTGAGGCCCTGGCACAGGTTGCCCAGAGAAGTTGTGACTGCTCCTGGATCCCTGGAAGTGTCCAAGGCCAGGTTGGACAGGGCTTGGAGTAACCTGGGCTAGTGGAAGGTGTCTCTGCCCATGGCAGGGAGTGGAATGAGATGGTCTTTAAGGTGCCTCCCAACCCCAAACACTTCTGGGATCCTACGATTCATTCTATAATTCTGTGATTCATTCCATGAACCCCACCTGAGATCCTGCTTCCAGAGTGAGATTTCCTCTGCTTTGGAGGGGTCAGGATTTCAAGTCAAGGCTCCCAATTCAATTTCCTCTGTTTTGCCCAACCAGCAAAATTCCAGGCTGGGGAAATTGTTGGAGCTGTGGTTTTAACATGACAGCAGTGACGAGAGGGCGAATGATGTTTCTGTCAGTGCACTGAAGGCCATTGTGCGCTATTGATTTTTGTATTTGTTTGGTTTTTGTTGGTGTTTTTTGTAGCAGAACACTCCATTCAAAGCAGTGTAAAACACTCCATTAAATATTAATGCTTTCCCCCACTTCTTTCCTCTGTGTACACATCTCCTTCTGTTTTCCCAGGTCCCCATCCTGCTGGACAGCTGGAGCATGTTCCCACAAATGATCAGCAGGTTGAGGATGCTGCATAAAACACTCAGCAGTGCCCCTTTAACATGGAAGCAACTTGACTTTTATTGCCAGTGCTGAAAGCATCTACAAATGTAGATTTAGCATCAGCCTCCAGGCTTAAGATACAGCTGTTATATTTTCCTTTCTTCTTTTAATTTTTTTCCCCGTCTCCTTTGCACTAATGTAATGCTTATTTAGGAACTGCAGCCATCTGTGGCTGCTAGGGATGGCACTGTTAAATTTGCTGTTGCTCTCTTTCCCCAGGTTTGATGAGGCTCTCAGTGCACAGAGAATTCCCCAGGACAGCAGAGACTTGTTTTGATTGCTGGGTTTTTTTTTTAAACACCTCCCAAAGACATTGTTCACAGGGCTCTGTCTGTACTGGAAAAAGGTGGTCAGCTGGAGAGCTGAGATCCTGCCTTGTTATGGGTTAATGAGGTGAGATTATGAAGGACCAGCCAGCAAAAGAAGCTGATGAAATTAGAGGGGATGGCAAATAAAAAGGGAGGGAAGGAGGAAGGGCTGGGACCAGAGCTCTTCCTGTTCCTTACAGCAGCCTGTGGTTGATGGTGAGATGATTCATGTGGGAATTGGGTCTCCTGCAGTACTCAAGGGAATTCTTTTGTATTTTTCCAGTGAAATGCTGTGCCTCAGCAGATGGACAGGGTTCTATCCCGGGTGGGCTGGGCACAGCAGGATGGATGCCAGCAGGGATTTGGCTCTTCGTGTCAGGAAAGGCAAGTTGGCTTCTGCCTGTTTTGTCCCTGAGTTGCCTTCAAATGCCTCATGTTCACCCTTGTGAGGGAAGGTAAATCTTAAAAATTGCTACAAAGAGAAAGGAAAATATCTCTCCTTTGGGCAAAGCCCTGTAGAGAGAGCTGCTCTAGATGTCCTACAAGTGATTTACCTTTTAATTTCCCTCTCTTTGATTTTGTTTAGTGTTCTTTCTGTCACCTGCTCCCTTAAATTGTCCTCTGTGGGAACCACAGCTCCTCTTTGCACTCTGGAGCCCCTTCACTGTGCATACCCTCTTCATGGGAAGGTTAATAATGAGTTTATCAGAAAATACTTTCATCTCATGGAAAATCAGAGGACCCACAGAGGGGAGGTGCTGCTTTATGGTCTATAGGAGCTGAGATGGGTTGTGTTTGACCAGAAATCCTTTGGCTGCATCTCTTTGAGTACCCAGGCCCATTCCTTGCCCCTGCCCATACTTGTCCTACAAAGCAGGCTGGCTCCAGGCTGTTTGAAATGGCTTTGCCACCTCCCAGGATGGGATGAGGTGTTCAAAATTGTGATGGTTTGTCCTGTTCAAAGCCAGGGCAGGGACTGCTGCAGCCATCAGGGGGGGAGGTGGTTGAGTTCCAGGTATCAGAAAAGTCAGTTTATCTTTCTAGGCTGCCTGAAGGCCCCTGTGCGCCTGAGGTCCCACACTCACTGGAAGCTCCTTAGCTGTCCCCAAGACTGATGGCTCTCCCCTCTTCAAATCCAGGCAGTCCAGAGCACAGGATCATGCCTGGCATGTTCCAAACCAGTCCCTGGGATGTCCCAGGGCATGCTCCTGAGCTGGAGGTGAGGATGGGTACCTGCACTGCTGAAGGCACAACCCCCCTCTCCCGAGAACCTGGCACCATGGTCCTGCAGCTGTCAGCATGATGAATAGATGTTGTGTTTTATTTCCTGCTTTATCAAATACTAATTATGTAGATGATAATTCTCAGCATCACAGTTCCTTTTGGCTCATTTGTTTTTCACTCTCCAGAGCAAGAATAGGGGATTTTCCCATCCCCCCTCACCTCCCATTCTTGAAATTCTGCTTTAATTGCTTCTCTTTGGCTTTTGCTTAAGGTTTCCTGCTCCAAACAGGTCAGTGTATTGATCCTGCACTTTGATAAGGTCAGCAGAGATCAGCTGTGACATTTCCAGGAGATTTGCTCCTCCCCTAATGGGCTTAGTCATCAGAGTTTTCCAGGGGACAGGGCAGGGGAGAGACTGAATTTCAACTCTTACATATGTTTATTTGGGCAGGCCTGGAAGGTTCTGAGTAGTGGGATCACTTGACAGACCAAAGGATGTGCTGTCCAGGTTATGAACTCTGTGTCTGGTACCCACCATCGTCACTAAATGTCACGGAAACCCTGTGTGACTGGGTGAGGTGGCACCCGCTGATCCCAAAGGGCACAGAACAAGGTGACCCCCACTCCTGGCACGCCCACAAACCCTGGCTGTGGTGGCTTGAGCCAAGCCCATCTCCGCATTCAGAGGAAGGTGAGGAGATAACAAAAAGAACAAGCAAGCAGCTTCTGCTGGGCCAAATGAGCCTGGGGGACGAAAATAAATCAATTCCTTCCTGAGGTCTTGGGGAGTGAGGCTGGAGTACAACTTCATGGGGAGTGCAAGGCTGAGCGGCAGATTACCCAGAATTTCCTGTTCTTGTCATGGCTGAGGCGACAAGGAAGGGAGCAGGGACACGGAGGGATGCCCTGAGCCACCCAGGCCCGCTCCTTCTGCTCTTGTCTCCCAGGAGCTGGACTAAAGCCTGGCTGTAAAGGAGTTATCTACTACAGCAGCATCCAAGGAGGAGGATCCACACCCTTGTGAGGTCCTCCAGTGTCCCTCCTTGCAGGGAAATTGGGCTGTATTTTGGGAATTATCTGACCTGAGCTTCCAGGCATTGAATCTCATCATCTTGTCAAAATCCTGGGAAGTCCTCTGCAAGCCAGGATATTTCCATGTTGATGCCTACACATCTTGGGATTGTTTTAAGCAACTCTTTGGCAAACTGAGGAAGCTGAACTGAGTTCAGAATTTTTCCAGCTCTCAGCTGCGTGTATGGAATTATTTGAAATGCTCTCCTAGGCCTCCCCTCCCTATGTGGACACCCCGTATCTCCTGGAAAAGCTCTACAAACCCAGAGCTGTGCTACGCTTTTCACAAGAGCTCTCACATCCTCTAAAATGCTGGAGGGGGGTTATTTTTTTCCTGTAAAGTCATGCAAATGTGGGTGAAATAGGGGAAAATGTAGGGTAAGAGAAGAAGAAAATGCAAATGTCTGGTCAGATCCTGGTCCCTGCTTGGATGAATATTCACTTACTCCAGGGACAGCATCTTTGGTCCTGCTGCAGTCGGTGCTTTCTGAGGTAATCTCTCACATTGGAAGTAGCTGTCATTTGCATTCCTGCTTCCCAGAGGTGTTATCTTGCACTGGCTTGCATCAGACTACATTTTTCCACAGTGATGTACCTCAGCAGTGAAAAGGGGGTGAGCAGCTTGTGGTGGTCAAGTGACTGTGTCTGGCTGAGCAAAACGCCCCGCGTGTTGTCACCCTTTCCAGCCACATGTGGCTGTTTATCCTCCTGAATCCCTGCTTGGCCACACGGATCAAGGGCCCCTCCATTGGGGCAGATCTTGTTGACACTTGATAGGAAAAGGTGAGAAAAATGTATTTAGTGGCTCTGTAAGGGGCCATGAATCCTGCCCCTTGTACGTGGGCTCATTTAACCCACACTGTGACCTGCCCTGTTCTCCTTGTTACTTACTTGTGACCTCCCTTTCTGCTGTCTATAAACATTGCGAGCGAAGAGAATCACTCCAGCAAATGGTGGATAAAATGCTGAATGATGTGGACAGAGAGCAGAGCACTGGAATTGATCTAAACTGCCTGGATGTCCCTCCAGATACTGGAGCAAAAGCTTTTTTTCTGGGTATTTTAGGCTATGAAGTGAGGCCATAAAGTTTTCAGGGTGTCCCAGGTAGTGACAGAGTGATTCAATCAGGCTCTCTTATCAGATTCTCTGTCTCCTGCTTGTCTTCCCCTCTCCCTTCTCCATCTCTTCTCTAGAGGGCTGGATCGCTCAGGTGGGCAGCTCAGCCTGGAGCAGATAATTCCAAACGATGAGGTAACTTAAAAATTCAGCTGTTTAATGAAGCTTGTGGTCCCCAGATGCTTCCCTGTGCAGCCCTGCACAACCCAGGGGGGTTACTATGTGTTGCCTATCCTGTGCACTCAGGATTCTTCTCCATGGAAGATTTCCAAGGTGTCAGCCTGTGAGACACTCCTGGCTCTGCTCTTGGAAGCACAAGGGAGACACGTGCCAACCTGGGCCCGCAGAGGGAGGCTGAGGCTAAGTCACCCACTGCAGTCACTTTAACTGGCTTTTTCCCACCTGGGCCTGAATTACCTCAAGGAACAGAAGAGGTTTTTGCTATTCAGTCTGTGGTGCAATCCTTCTCCCTGGAAATCCTGAGTAGCGCAGCAGAGGTGGGGCAGAATGGAGCAGATCCTCTGCAATCAGGGATGTCACCAGAGCCTGCAGATGGATTAGGTCCCGTGCCATACCCAGGTTAATCTTTTCAAACACTGTTTCCAGGAAAGAAACAATATTCAGTCATATTTAAGTAAGATCCAAGATTGGGGATAAATTCCTTAGGCCTTGGAGTGGATGGAGGGGGACAGTGGGGTCCTCAGAAGTGGATTTGAGATGTAGCGTTGTTTCTGTTTCTGTCCTGGGGTATTGTATGAGTTAGGGCAATCACAGGGCTCCCAACACTCAGAGGTTCAGTCACCTTGGTGTCACCTGCTGTGAGGGCACCCTGGGCCCCGTCGAGGACCTTCCCTGTGCTCCTGGATGCTGTGGCATGGCATGAGCTGACTGGACGTGGACTTGCAGAGAGCAGAGTGCAGGATGGGGTTTGGAAAGCTTTGGGGAGCAGTGCAGGATGGGGTTTGGAAAGCTCTGGGACACTGCCCCGCCATGTGTGTCTTGGGGCTGGGTGTTGGCAGGGCTGCTCACCACCCCCTGCCGAAAAACATCTGCAGGCAGCAGGGATCTGCCTCTTTTCCCATTCTTTTCTCCTACCCTACTGCTCCTGTTCAGCTCCTTCGCTGCACAAACCCTTCTGGGTGTGTGTCCTTCAAACCCTTCCCCTTAAACACTTAGTCATCACTTAGCTAAACTACTGTATACAAATATAGCTCTTTTGATCTTCCTACGTAAATCAATACCTGCTGTCCTTTCATCTTTGTAGGGGCTTTCTCTGACTTCTCTCCAATTTACTGTCTTTAAAATGGAGTCGTCTTTCCTGCCTGATTCTCCCCAGTTTTCAGATTTCCTGAAGCCCCTACACCTGCAGGAAATCCTGGTGGCTCCCTGCCACCTCCACTGCCTTCAAGTGGTAAGAGTGCTTTGTACAGAGCATCTCTTGTCCCCTTGGATTGCTGTGGCTCTTCCTCAGCTTGTTCTGGAAGCGAAGCAGCCCACACTCGTGCTCCCAAGGAACTGGGAAGGGCACAAGCCAGTCTTGACTGTCTGTGCCATTCTGGGCTGAAGGAAAGTTGTCCCATTTGGGTTATGGAAAGGAATTCCTGCAGCCATTGGCCAGGTGGCTGAACCCAACATTGTCACAATAGAGCGAATGCCCAGAGAAGCTGTGGCTGCCCCGCTTCCCCCTGGAAGTGCCCAAGGCCAGCTTGGACAGGGCTTGGAGCAACCTGGGATGGTGGGAGGTGTCCCTGCCGATGGCAGGGGGTGGCACTGGAGGAGCTTTAACGTCCCCTCCAGCCCAAACCATTCTGGGATTCTGTGAAATATGGGACATAGGGACAAAGAAGCCCAGGATGAAGGAAGGGAAAGGAGCTTCAAATAGCAGCTATCTATCCCTTCAAAGCAGGGAATGTGGGCATTCCTTCCCGAGCTAACCCTGCCTGGCTGCCCCTCGGGCTCTGATGCAAGGCTTCAGCCAGGCTTCACGGGAAGCCAGACCTGGGACAGCGATCCAAGGCACACGTGGGGCAGTGGCAGTGTCAGTCCTGCGCCAGGGATGGATGGGCTGCCTGGCTGGAGCCGTGGGAGCAGCAGGAGTGCCCTGCTGGGGTACGGCGGGAGGCGATGCTGGGCCGTGATTGAGTGCAGGTGTCACAGCCCGGGCCCGGCTCACACTTCATCCCAAGTGTTTGGTCTGTTGGTTATGTTACAGCTGGTAAATAAAACTGTCAGGGAAATGGGCTGGAGCATGTGACCGTGGCTTTAGGGCAAGAATTAAGTCTCTCAGTAGGATTTGAAGAGGCTATTGTGCAATGCCTTCCCCTTTCCTTACCTCTGGATACCCTGAGACCATTCCAGCTCTGGACTGGGAACGCTGGGAAAGTCATTAAAGCCATTACAGTAAAAAGTCTTCTCCCTCCCCCCTTCAAATGAAAGGTTTATAATAGCAATAAACCCTTGATTTTAGCATCTCGTTATGGGTCAAATAAAAGCTGGTCAGGAGCAGGAGACAGAATCTCATCCCTCTGCTCATCCCCTCTGGATAAATGTAGTACTGCTGCCATGGGCCATATAGCTTAATTAGCCACTCTTCTCTGCTGTTCCTTAGGAAAAATACTTTGCAAAGCCTAGGCAGGCTGTCCGTGTCATATTTCCCATGTTCCTAGAGGTGTTAATGAATTCATTAATCACTTAATGGCAAGGAGGGTCTTTAGGGACCGGCATCGCAATTTACTGTTCCCAGGAGGAAGAGGCTCTGTCACTGATCTAGAGTTTCAGCTCCACTAATTTGTGCCAGCAGAGCCACTGAGCTCCTTTCTGCAGTCCTTGGAGTCCACACAGACCTCCCGGTGGGGGCATGGCAGCAGAGCATGGAGTGACAGGGCCGGGAATTTGCTAGACAAGGTCTTGTGCTGGATGATGTCCTGGCTCTGTAGCATCCAGAGGCTGAGCAGGGCAAAGGAAACCTCTCCCCACCCTCCTGCTTGTGTTCTTTGCTTTTTTCTTTTCCACCAGGACAGCCTTCCTGAAAAACCACTGGAAAGGGTTCTCCATGCAATAGGCTTGGAAGTACATCCTGAGCCTCAGAGGCTGCTTGCTGACTTACAGGAAATCCAAACTCTGGCAGCAGGGCTGTGTAATGTGGCCTGGGATTGCAGGCTCTGCTGTGAAATGAGTCTGTGAATCTTTTCTAACTGAAGAGCGTCAGGGGGATGTATTTTGACTGAAACTGTCAGTTGAGATGTGAATTTGAGTGTTTGCATTTCTGTGCTGCAGAAAATGTTGATTATTTCAGTCTCTCGCCCTCGTTGCGGGAGAGCAGCGGATGCCAGAGTTCCCAACAAAACGGCTCTTTTGGCTTCTTTCTGATCACACAGCAGAGCAGGGAGGGGAGGAGGTGAACAGAGCCCTCCTCTCTGCTAATTCCCTTCCACCAGCCTGTCATCACTTTGCAATTGCACCTTTTGGAAGGATTTTTTTCTCCCTGCTTTTCTGTTCTCCCATTTAACTTCTGCTCTGATTTCTCTCTCCATCTTTCCTCTCAGTCTGTTGCCTTCCCAGACTGAGGGCCAAGGGAAGCAGTGGAAGTGTGTAAGACAAGGGGTAGCAGGGCCATGCATGGGGCTGTCCATGTGCAGGCATTTTCTCCCCATCCCTGATTCCTCCTGGGATTCATTCCCTGCCGTGGGGCTCTTTGTTCAATAGCTGTTGTGAGGACGTGTGAGATGAAAGGCGGGACAGAAGCTACATGTTGGCCCGGGAGAGGAGAAAGGAGGGAGAGAAAGCAGGAGTACAAACCCACTTCATTGGAGCAAACACAAAGGGAGGCAATTTCAATAAATGCCAGATGGTCCAAGTGAACCAGAGCCATGGAGAGCCCTCCATGGCCAACTGTTTGCTTTGGCAGGGAGCCTTCGGCTTTCAAATGAGAGCCTCCCAGGCACCCTCTTCTTTTCCTTGGCTTTCCTCAACCCCTCTGCTCATCCTCTGGACCCCTCCTCCTACTCCCTTTGATGTCTTTCCCGGCCTCCCACCCCCTGCTGCTGCCCATGGCTCACGTTGCCCCTCAGATGCTGATGTGTGGAAGCACGAAGGTGTTCCCAGCGTGCGTGGGGATCCAGCCTCCTTCCAGCACCACGAGCTCTCCCTGCCCAACAGCAGGCCTGGGGAATGTGGGAGCTGGACGCACGTTCCTGGCCAGGCAGAGAACATGCATCCGGCTGGCGTAGTGGGACGGCGCCTGCACAGGGTGGAGGGAAGACCACTCCCAACACAGCCCTTGGGTGCCCAATTTCTGGGGTCGAATGCAGAAACATTGGTGATCTTGGGAGTCTTTTCCAATCTTAATGATTCCATGGGCATGCGAACGTCTTCCTTCCCTTCTTGGGAGCCTGGGTTGGCCTGTGTTGTTCTGTTTTGGCCAGAATTCCTTCAGGATCCTTGCAAGCAGAGGACTCAGCACACGGAGGGAGGGACTGGGGGTGGTTCGACTCGAGCAACACCACCTGAGATGTTGCTCCAGACACTGCAACATTCCAGGAGGGCCCTGGAACACCACAGGAGGAGAGATCCAGCCACCGAGGGGCTCTTTTATTTTCTCTCTACATTCAAAACATTTATTATTCCAAATTGCCTTCTGCATATTCTACAGTAATTGTGAGTGATGTTCGTCACGTCATCTCCACATTCTTGTTCCTAACAGGAGTGCCATCATTATTCCAATCATTAGCAGAATGTCCAGAGCTGCTGGGGCTGGGGCTGCTTCTGTTCTCTCCAACCTCCCACGCTCTATCTTTCCTACAGCAAATATTGTTGGGATGTTAGAGTTGAACCTGAGGGGGAGAAAGGGGAACAGAGATAACAGGAAGAAGAATTGGTTGGAGGGATGCTGGTGTCAGGATCAGAGTGCTGTGCTCCTGGATGCTGCTCATGGAATATCAGTAGAAATTAGAGGAAAAACACCATTTCCCCACTTGTCTGGGCTGTCTTAGCTCTGCTCCTGGCAGCACAGTCCAAGACCTCTCCCTTCAATCCATCTAGCTTGGACCTGAAGAAGTGCTTCTGCTCTGATGATGGGGATCTGTGGATGAAGAGGAAAGGCTGGAATTCAGCTGGCAGCCCTCAGCTACTGGGAGTCCAGTGATGAGCAGCCCTGGTGGCAGAAATTCTGGATCCACTGGTGGCAGAAATTCTGGATCTACTGGGTCTCTCCCATTCCCTGCACAGTGGTGCCCGCCTCAGCAGCAGCTGGGAGCCCCAGCAGAAATTCTGGGACCACCAGGTCTCCCTTGATAAACAAAAGACAGATAGGTAGGTTATGTTTTTCCATAAAAATATTTTTGATGTGACTTCCCTCTGAACATTTGGCAACACTGAAACCTTTGGAAATTCATTCAGATTTCCCTCATTTCTGGGCTGGGGTGTGTGAGGGAGATTGTACTCCCCCCGAAATCCTGCTTTACCTCAATGCCCTCTGTTCAGCTTTCCTAAGGAAAATGGTGAACTTCCTATTTCAAGTCCCACGTCCATTTCTCTGGAAATCTCACCAAACTCTTTACAGACTCAGGGACCAAATACAGAGTTTTACTTAAGCTGAGTATTAGGTTTCATTCAAACCCAAATGAAAAGAAAAAGGAAATAAGAGAACCGTATTCTTTATTTACCTATTTTCCTTCTGCTTTTGGAAACCTTGGGGAAACCAGAACTCTTGAGCTCTCTAGGAGATTCCAGAGGGAAGGACTTACTAGCTTGGAATATAAAAGAATGTACACAAACCAGAAAAAACCCTTTGTTTGTTTTTTTTCCCCAAAAAATATTGGGGTTTTGCACCACAGTGCAAAAATTGTCCCATTCTCCCAAGGTCTGGCTTCTCGGTTTTAATTTTCTCAGATTTAAAACCAGTTTACATCTTTGCAGGACAACCACGTTCTTGGTACTTTTAACTACAGATTTCACATTGATTGTCCTTGTTTTTTATAGGAAGCTGGGGAAAAATTATTTATGGGCATATTTTCCTCCTTTCTAAATGCAAATTATTAATTCAAGTGAAGAAGTATAATTGTTTCCTGATATTAGGTATTTTTAGGTGTGCTCACATCTGAATGCTAGCAAGGAGGCCTTTTTCCATTACCCTTTGGAAAGAAAAACAAATTTCAATGGGATTGTATTTGTTGAATACTGATTAAAGGAACTGAACAGAATTTCAAGTTTCCATGGGAAATAAAGTATCAAATGTGACTTGGTGAGTGAAACTATTGCCTGAGTCTTAGAAGTTTATTATCAGATAAATCATAGCTATGATAAAAGACAATTTGTAATGCAGATGATGGAATAATGTTCTTTATCGGGAAAAAGGAATTTCTTGTGTTCTCCCAAACTCGGAATACAGAAGGAGTAGTAATGGACACACATAATGAATGACCCAAATCAGCTACAAAAAAAGTCATCTGTGTATATCCAATTACCCCAAAACATGAGATTTAAAATTATTAAAGGTTGTCTTTCAGTTTTGAGCAAAGTCAAAAGAAAAGGTGATTTCTGTGGGAGTCACATTGTCCCTGGAACTGATGCTACAGACACAAAATTAGGTTGGTTTGGGTGATCCCACAGGCCAGATCCACAAATTCTTGGTCCAGCCCTTCAAGTTCTTCAGGTTTGGGACATTGTCATTGAGAGCTGTGGTTGCCATGCAGCAAACCTGTCCCATCCCATCCCTCGTGTGTGACCTACCGTGGGTTCTGACACCTCCCAGCTGGATTTCGGCTCCCTGGGTGCCATTAACTCCCACAACCAACCCACAGAGCCCGCGGGGCCAGGACATCAGCCATCTCCTGGTGGCTGAAACTCTGGTTAGGGTGGTGACAGTGATGGGAGGTGGGGGAAAGAGGGAAGCTGTGAGTAACATCTGCCGTGGATCCATAGGAAGCAGGACTGGTTGGAGGGAAGGCAGCAAACTGCAGTGCTCTGGTGATGCACTTCAGCCTCCAGAAAGCTCAAATTGATCTTTAGTGCAAGGAGTCCAACTCCTGAATTCAATAAATCCTTCTATAGATTGTCAGATTTATCTTGGACTGGGGTGGGGTGAACTTGTGTCCCTGTCTGGACAACAGGCTGCTCCCAAGGCCACTATCCCTGCCCTCCCGAGAGAAAACATAATGAAAGGCTTGAAGGTTGAGATAAGGACAGGGAGAGATCACTCACCAGTTGCCATCGTGGGCAAACCAGACTCAAGTTTGGAATACAAATGGAATTTATTACCCTGCAAATCAACCCCCAGTGCTCAAAAGGAGACAAGACCACTGGGGATTTTTGTCTGCATTTGAAGACCCTCCACTGCTGTCCTGAATGCCCCCTGCCAGGCAAAATAGGGCCTACAACCCAGAAAAACCTGAGCAGAACCTCTGAAGGAGGCTGGACTTGGTGACTTCAGTGTCCTGTGCCCACCCAGGACAGACACACTGCTAAGGACCCATGCTGAACTCAACAGGATAAAGATGGGATAAGGACAGGGATTGAGACGGGGCCTGGGTGCCTGGGAGCTGCTGCTGCTCTTGTTTATGCTGAGTCTCTCTGCGGGGGTTGTTCTCCAGTTTGTCTCAGCATGATGAGAGGCCTTTAAGTGAGAGGCTGTGGTTTACAGAGTCAACAGATTTAGGCAGGCTACGAATATTAATTATTAATTACCGTTGGAGAGCGCTATCCATTAGATTGGTGAAGTAGTTAACAGCTCTGCCTCATCCTCCCCGCAGACACGCTCTCGCTGTCAGATTTCTCCCCCCGACCAAGACCCCAGCGCTAGAATTAGGCCAGAAACTATTTTCCAGTTGAGTGGCTTTTAATGGGCTCTCCAGACGTGTTCTTTGCATCCTGTCAGTGGCTGGATCCTTGGAGAGCAGAGTCACTGGGATTGATTCATTCTTTAAGCGGTATTAGGGTTTTAACTAAGTGGGGCCTGGTGCTGCTGGAGGTTGGGTCTGTTCTCCAGCAGCACCCATTAATTACCCCAGCCCAGGGCAAAGGCCTGCTCTGGAGAAGCCCATTTGGAGGACTACTGAAAGGAGCTGTTTTTCTGATGAGAAGCACAGCTCTGGTCTTTTCTGGGCCATCTCTCGTACAGAAAGTGTCTTCCTAGGGGCCCAGAATATTCCTGGGATCCCGCAGCTGTGGCAGAACGAACCAAGCAGTGCGTGGTGATGGACATGAAGGTTTGGAGATGGCGCCACATCCCAGCTCTCTGCAGATGTTCAGGTGTTCGAATGTCTCCTACAGTGTTTAAAGTCACTGAGGTACTGCTTTACTGCTTCCTTCCGGGGATGTGACACAGCAGCGCATCCTCCCTTAGGGACACCTTCTTGTCTTCTGAAGTTTCCTTCACATGAAGGGACTTGCCATGGGAGAGGAGTGCCATGAGGGGGGGACTTTGGGATGACGTTGGGAGGTTTTCTGGCAGCTTTAAGTGTATGTCTCAGGCTGGGCTGGTGCTGTCTTAGAGGAGGAGTGGAAAAGACGCTTCAAAATCACAAATAAACCCACAGAAAGCTTTGAGTCATTTCTGGTGGCCTCATCACATTCTACAGAGCTGTGTGAGGATCTGGGACCTGCTTCCCAATTCCCCCTCCCTTCCTTCCTTCCTTTCCCCGTGATTCAACCACACAGCTCAGAGCAGTGGAGCTGGGAGCTGAGCAAAGCTCTGCTCATGGGAGCCAACCAAAGGATGAGCCATGAGCCTCCAACTCCTGAACTGCTTGACTTCCTCCACCTCCTGGGACAGAAATTCGGCATAAAGCGCAGTCCTGAGGGGAATCGCTCAGGCAGCAACAAAAAGGGCAGTGCAGAGGAGGCTCCCTCTGCCAGAGGCAGGAATATTGTGATCCGTAAGGAGCTGACTTGTTTCCAAACACCTTGCACGCTTTGTTCGTGCGCTGTATTAAATAGCCGGCAGAATTTGATTCCTCTGGGAAAAAACCCCAAACAAAACTGCCTCCCCACCCCCAGAGTGCAGCCGTGCTGTAATTGGGCTGTGACAAACGTCTCCCGAGCTGGCAAGAGGGGGTGCTTGGAATTCTGACGTGTCCTCAGTCTAGGCAAGACAGTTTGGCAGGGAGAGTCACAGCTGGGTGATTCCAGCTCCCCCAAGCCGGAGCTTTTTTGAGGGAAAACGCTGACAGATCCGCAGGAACAGCGAGCAGGACTCTCCTAATTTATTTTTAATGCCGCGCTGTCTTTAACTGTGCAATTTCCTCCAGGGTGTTTGCTTTGAGATTGCGGGATAATTACATCGCAGAAACCAGGCTAATTACAGTTAACAGCCTGAAAAAGCGAAGGCCCCCATTTCCCACCCACCCCTCCTGTCCCGGCTTTTTCTAGCGTGGCTCCTCGCTGCGCCGGACCGGGACCGCGATGGGAGGCTCGGCGGCGGGAGCTCACCCGGGCTGCCGGAGGGACGGGAGGATGGCCCGTGGGCAGTGTGTCAGTGCCCTCTGTTGGGACCTGCCCGCCCAGCCGGCCACCAGCCAGATGCTCGGCTGAGAACGGTGGAAGTGGTCCCGAATTTTCCAAGCCTCGCCAAACTGGACCTGAATCCAGCAGTGTGCGATGCATGCAGTTATCACGTCTGTGTTTTTACCTTCATTCAGCCATTCCCTACATCCAGCACTGTGCAATGGGTGCAGATATCTCCGTGTGTGTTTTCTGCCTCCATTTATCCATTCCCTACATCCAGCACTGTGCAATGGGTGCAGACATCTCCATGTGTGTTTTCTGCCTCCATTCAGCCATTCCCTACATCCAGCACTGTGCAATGGGTGCAGATATCTCCGTGTGTGTTTTCTGCCTCCATTTATCCATTCCCTACATCCAGCACTGCGCAATGTGTGCAGATATCTCCATGTGTGTTTTCTGCCTCCATTCAGCCATTCCCTACATCCAGCACTGCGCAATGTGTGCAGATATCTCCGTGTGTGTTTTGTACCTCCATTCAGCCATTCCCTACATCCAGCGCTGTGTAATGCGTGCAGATATCTCCATGTGTGTTTTCTCCCTCCATTTATCCACTCCCATTATCACCTTCAATTACTCAATGACAGGCCAGGCATGGACGGAGTGTTGGCATTCCCTCGGGCTGAGATTGAGGTGGGGATCCTCTGGCCAGGCCTTCCACTACCTTCCCATTGAAAGATCCTTCCCCTTGCTGCCGCTTTTTATTCTGCATTTAACACAGGTAAGTGTGGTGAACTATGGCTCTTGCAGGGTCGTTAATGCCTTTATTTTAGCCCAAATGCCGGGGAAAAAAAGTGCCTCCAAAAATCCAGCCCGAACCTGACAAATGTTCGGGCTTGGTTTCTCATGAGACAAGAGCAGCGTCTGCTCTGCGACGTGTCCTTGTTTCTGTCTCTATCAGCTGGGCTAATAAAAGCTCCTCGTGTTTCCTGCAGGCCTTCCTGCCGTGATTTATGGGTTTGGGCTGGGCCCAGGAGCCCCCATGGCTGTCAGAGACACAGAGGGGTGGGAAGGACGCTGATTTTAATTGAGGCAGCGCAGTCAGAGCTCCCAAGGCAGTCGGGATGTGCTGTCCCCAGCAGCCCAAGGAGAGCCAGGCTGTGCTCCAGATCCTCAGGGTGGTCCTGCAGGGCCTGGCTCTCCTTGCTGAGCTGAGCTGCCCAGCCCATGTTTCAGAAATCACTCTGAGAGCTGCAAAGGCTCATCCTGCCCTGACCATCACTTGCTGGATCACACCATGGTGGGCAATTCCATAGGGAATGACAGCAAAGGGCCCTGGAGCAATGCAGCCCCCCTTGCCACCTTCAGCAGCTCGGATGCTGCTCCCATGTTTGCCCCCCACGTTTTCACACGATCTGACCCCTAATTGTGGCAGTCTTGAAAAAGAATTCATTTTGCCTTCTGGGGTTCCCCATCAGGGATTAATTTAATGATTTCTTTTTCTTTCCCATTGTTTGTTTTTAACGATTAAGGTGATAGTTATAAATTGTTAACAAGTTCTGGTAGAAATGCGATCCCTGGGAACTTCTTTTGCACTGAATAAAATAACAGGGAGATTGATTTAGCAAAGCCGGTTGAGTTGCTGTGTCTTCAAAGATTATCTTGGTTCTGCATGAAAGGCCAGATTTTTGAGCAGCATTTCGGCCTAACTGAAGTCAGGTGCTTAAGCACCTTCAAAATAAGAGAAGCCTCTGTCTGTGGGGAGCGATAATATTGTGTGTTAAACCAGCCAGTGTATAAGAACTTCCTTTTTTTGGCTGGGCGATTTTTTCAGGTGAATCCTTTCCCCTGGCAAAGCGCTGAGCTGGCACAGAGGGATTATTTGATGAAAAAAAGCCCTTTCTCTGCTGGGAACAGCCCATTTCCCTGGAAGCCACTGGGGCTGGCGAGGGTTGATGCTGGTGACATCTCCATGGGATGCTTGATCTGAGGGCCGTGGCTTTGCACAGAGCAGAACCTGTGGGGTTGCCTTGGCTCTTTTTTCTTTGCTTTCCTTGTGCTGAGTATTTGCTGAGCTCCAAAGCATTTACTCCTGGCAATTATTCTGATGAGGCAGGGGGTTATTTGAAAACTGCGAACGGAGGTTTCTGGGGAAATGTCTTCAAAGGCTGATCTCCTTTCAATGGAGGTTGTAATTGTTTAATGATTTTCTATATGGATTTCCGTGTGGGCTGCTGCAGGACAGGCAGGGCTGGGTTGTCAGCAGAGAACATCTGCTCGTGCTTCGCCCTCTCTTCCCCTGGAAGGCTGGTCAGCTGCCTTCTGAGCAATACTGGAGATTTTTGATTTATATTTCCCTTGGCTTTCCTGCTCTGTCTCAGACCCAAACCTCAATCCTGACGTGTTTTTTTTCCAATTAAATCAGCTGTCTTTCCCACATGCTCTGGCATCCTTGGGCTGCAGGGCTGCAGTGATGCTGCTTTAACAACCAGAACTGGGCTGCGGAAGGACCAGCAGGTCCTGCCCTCTTCTACTGCAGCTGATGAAGCATCTTGTCCCTCTTGAATGCTGAAAAACCAGCATTGTCTATCCCCTAATTCCTTGGATGGGCAGAAGCCTTATTCGAGTTTCTGGTTTCCCACCTAAATTTATCAATGAGTGAGTTGTGACCTTTTGCTGATGTTCTTTCAGCTTGAACAGCACTTTCTCTTCCTTCATGTTAAACCTCCTGGTACATGGGAAGAGAACAATTTTATCACCTCTTCCCCTTCATTTTCTTCCGCTAACAAGTCAGGTTTTCTTGCCACCTTTACTCTGATGAGCCTTGGAGACAGTTCCAGGCTGAGCTCACCAGCCTTTACCCCAGTTTTGGGTGACAAAGCTTGCACAGGGCCTTCCATGCAAGTCACCAGACAGGGTACAGCAGCTCTTGGCCCACCCAAGGCAGGTGTTTAATGGGGCTGCTTGCAACATCTCTGTGTTTGAGGAATGGGATTTTAAAAGGCTTGATCCCTTTCTCAGTGGAGTCGCAGTTGAAATTCCCATTGATTGCTGAGATGTGTGTCCTGGACTTAATAAATCTTGTTGCTCAGTGCCAGGAGTGGTGAACTCCTCTTGACAGGGTAAATCCCATGCCAAGGGTGTTGATGTGCCTGATGGAGAGCCGAGGGCAGCAGGAGTTCAGAGGAGATGGTGGAAGTGTGATACCAGGGATGGGTCCCCTTCTCCTGCTCTGTTTGCTTTTCTCAAGGAATAAAGAGCATGAAAAATTTGTTAACTTTTTTTTTAGAAAAGAAAGAACAAGACAAAATTGTCCTCTTAGCTCCTTGGAACAATCCTGAGCAGGCAGAGGTATTTGGGGCACAGGTGGGTCTGAGTCCGAGGTGTCTGAGTCCTTTCACAGAACAGGGGGAGTGGGTGATCCTGGGCAGCACAGGAGGATTCTGAGCAGCCGCATCACTTCAAGGTGTCCCTGCTCATGCCAGGGTCCTTGGACTAGAGGGCCTTTAAAGATCTCTCTAACCCAAACCATTCCACGATTCTGTGCTCCTTCCCTCCAGCCATGACACTCAATGCTGGGAACTGCGCTAGAGTCCCGGGGCTGGCTGGAGATCAACCAGAGATCCTGTCTGCTGGAAACACAGTCCGCCTGTTTCCTGATCCGAGCCCCATAACATAAAGCAGATGTAAAGGTCTAGCAGGGATCAGGAAATCTTTTGTGTGTGAGGTGGAGGCAACGCTGCGTGCCCGGGGAACCTGCGAGAAGGGAAAACGGGATGCCCCTGGGGCAGCAGAGACCCGGCTCTGCTGGGGAAGGGCCACTGCGCCTGCTGCAAAGCCTGACCTGGCTTTCTGGAGCGGTCAAACAGTGTCTGCGGCCCGTCCTCCCCCGTGCGCACGGCCGGTGGGATGCTGCGCCCGGCGCTCCCCGGCTCCAGCTCGATGCTAAAGGAGGTGCCGGAATTCTGCCCGCGCCGCCTCCCGCGGCGCCGAGCTGCCAGTCGCTAAACAAAGCCGGGGAAAATCAGGCGCAAGCTGTGCAATTTGCAGATGATCTGTGTACCTGCTAGCTCCGAACAGATGTTTTCCTTCGCGTGACCATTTGTGAGCTGCTTCCCTGTCACAGGCTGTGGTAGCTGCGGCGCTCGGGAGTGAGTGATATCTTACACCTGCACGGAGCAGCGTTCCTGCCATAAACCTGCTTTGCAATTCCAGAAATCTCCCATTACAGAGTTTTATGCCCGGTGCAAACAACGGCAAAATAAGGCTGTTTAGTATTTTTGACAGAGTCTTTAGAAAAAAAGCGCTGGAAGCTAAGAACTGCGGGAGCCGGATGGGATCTGCATAACTCCGTGTCCTCTCCGAGGAGCGGGTGTTGCGAAGGGAAGCGCAGCAGAAGGCAAACCTGCCTCGTGTTGGATCTGCTCATCATCTCCTCTAGCTGGAGGTGGCCTGCAATATTAATATCCCTTTCAGCAGAGATGTTGGTATTTAGCTGGCGTAACTCCGGCTATTCTTGTTATCCACGCACATTCCTGCTTCCTCTCCGAAATGTCACGGATTCTTGGCCACGACAACTTCCCGTGGAAGTTAGCTCCAGGCTTTAATTCTGCCTTGTGCAAAGGCCGGGTTTCGTGCTGCAGGGCTGTGCCAGGGGGGTGTCAGCAGCACAGAATCGCTGCCTCAGTCCTTGCAGGGGGCAGTCTGGGCAGCACATCAGCGCTGCTGAACTGGAGCAGGCTTGGCTTCAGCTTGGCTTCTCCAAGAGGACTCTAACAGATAAAAGGACTGGAATTCCTCATCTCCCAGGCAGGTTGGCAGGTGTATAGGAATGTGATATCCTCCTCTGGGTTGCCCACGAGGGGAAGGGGGATCTGTCTAGGAGAGGCTGTTGGTTTTTCTTGGCTCCTTCCGAGCTCAGCCAGTGGATCTTCCAACAGTTGTTTGGAATAAATGTACAGCAAAAAGCAAAAGGAGCCAGGAAGAGCCTTATGCTGAAGAGAGGAATTCTGCAGGGTGTTTTTCATGGGATATGCACCCTCCAAAACCACCAATGTCTTTAGGGAGCTCTGGGGTAGAGGGATGGGTGCCCCTCAGTGATGGGAGAAGGATTCTCTTCCCAGGAACCAGCGCTTGCCCTGCTGCAGTGTGGCCACAAACCCAGGAATGCCTTACTCAGCCCCTGTGGAGACAGATAATGCGAGACCCCGGGGCTGGCTCTGGGAAATCTGTTGCTCTGTGCTTTTTTGCAGCGAATTCCCAGGTGGGTTTACCTGCAGAGATCAGTGGGAGCCTGGATTCCCTGCGGGCACCGCCGAACGTCTGTCGGGAACGGCTGCTTGCCATCTGCTGCGGGCTGGGAGCGGGGAGCAGGGAGGTGCCTTCAGGCGCAGCATCCTCCAGGAGAGCTCCCTCTGCAGCAGCAGGATCAGGCCCCTTGCCTGACCACAGTATGAATTTCTTTGCTCCGAGAGAGCAAAACCTCCGTGCGTGGTCCAGGTTTGTTGTGCTGCCCAGGAGCCTCCTGGCCCACGGTGGGAACTTGGTTTGGTGGGGCAAAGGGGATGTGGGGAGTCGGGGGCATCCTTGTCCCCCCCAGCTCATGGCTCCTCTTCCCTCACAGTGTGAACAGCTCTGCTCCCACAAGAAACTCCCGGAGGTTTAGGGTGGCACCAGCCTTTTGGGAGAGTAGAGGTGGGAAATGTGGGGTTTGGGGTGAGGTCTGCCCCAGGCTGAGGAGCAGTTCTGACTGGGGATGTGTGAGGTGGCAGGAGCTGCATCTACAGGGGTCTTGCTTGAGGTATCCAGGGGTATTGGACTTCCAAGGCAGGATAAAACAGCGAGAGAGAGAATGGAAAGGCAGGGGGTATCCCGTGTCACACATTAAAGGCAAACAGGCATTTTCCCATGTGGACCTTCGAAAAACTAGGATAAAAGAAAAGCCAAAAATGTCATCTGAGATGTAGCTCTAAACGAGGGGATTTTCCCAGTCAGCTCAAATCTCCTGTCCCTCTTACTGGAAGGGGCCCGAGGCACCAAGCACTATTTAACGTGGAAATCTGGGGAAGGGGGGGCCTGGCCCCAGGACACTGGCTCTGCCAGGGTGACCCTCCTTTTGTTTGGTGTGCAGAGGGAAATGTTTCCTCTTTTCCTTGCCTGGTTGTCAAATCCATGCCCAGCCCACCGACAAATCCATCTCTTTGGAGATCAATTACAGTGTCTGGCTGCCAAGCCTGGAAAACCAATTAACTCCCAAATTTTATTTTTTTCCTGTTTTAAAGAAGAAAAAAAGTGAAGAAAAGAAAGAGAGACAAGGAGAAACACATTGAAGTGGGGGCATAAATCACCTGGAAAACATTCCAAACATTAAAATAAACAAGGACGAATTCCAACTTCATTTGTCTCTTTTGGAGATTCTGTCACTGATTTATTTTGCTGCTCTGTCTGAGCCTCAGTTTTGTCTTTGCTCATGTTTGGAGTCAGGTGCTGTGTCTGAAGCACAGTCCTGGGGCTGGGTGCTCCTGTGGTGATTCCTGCATGGAGCATCCTCCCTTCTGCTGGGCTGTGATCCCCTCACCTGGGGATTTAGGGGGTTAAACTCTCTCCATCCTGCAGGACATTTGGGAATGGATTAAAACAGATGCACAGCTCTGCCTGGGCTGGTTGTCTGGGAGAGGAGTGTGATCCACCAGGCTTCCCAGGAGGAAATAATTCTGCTTCCCAATCCCAAACTCCTGGCTTTCTGCAGCCTCCCAGAACGGGCTGTTCAGATTGAAGCTCTCTGTCTAAACCTCACTTCCTTGATTTTTCAGGGGACTTACTCTTTTTGACCAACTCTTCTATGTCCTCAGGCCTCCAAAAGCCTTAGAGGAGACTCCTGTTCCCAAAGAGAATGGAATGGTGTCCACGTGGAAATACACTGAAGTACCTGGAGGTGAGCAGGGCCCAGGTGTGTCCCAGGCTGGTGATCTCACAGTGAGATTCAAAGAAAGGTTGGGAAAGGGAAAGAAGCAAAGATGACATATTTATATTTCTGGTTTTGGGAATTGGCCAGCCAAGGGTCTGGCAAGCTCCCAGTGGTACAGCTGCCTTCCAAATCCAGGGGTATGGGTGGTAGTGGTGTGAGGAGAAGCACTTTTGCCTGAGTAAGAGGATTTTCTGTTTCTAAAAAGCCCTTTATTTGGTATTTTTGGGTGGGAATGCAGGCACCTGGCTGTGGTGGTTGGTACCAGAGACAGGTACAGGAGCTGCAAATATGATGCAGCATCTCTGAGGGTTTAGTGGCCATCTGGAGTGGTAGCAAGCTGGGGAAATACCCTGGGACATCCCAGGTGTCACTCCTGGTCTCCAGGCTTGGAGAGCCCCTGTCTCCCTCAGGCAACAGGGATTTGAACCGGGGGCATCTGTGCTGCTGCCTGTCCCCCTCCTGCAAGAAGCTTTAGTTTTCTTTCCGGAGGGGAACGAATGATCCTGGGGTTGGCGTGCTGAGGAATTGCCACCCTTCCTTCAGCTCTATCAGAAACTCTTCAAGAAGCCGTGCACAACCCACCTTACGTGGGATAAATTAGCTCCAACTCCCAACTGAAGGGCTGCTCATTTGGAGAGCTCCTTGTCACCCTGTGTGCCCATGGCTGATCTTCCCTGGTATCCCCCAGCGTTCCCAGACCCCGTGACTGCTGCAGGAAATCCCCCATTAGTGCCTCGCGCCCTGATTGCGGAGCGCTCTGGGGAAATATGGGAAAGGTGGGAGCTCCACGTTCTGCAAACCGCACGGATCCTGCTGCACACCGCGTGCTGGGGACTGGCTCTTCAGCTGAGGGTGGTTTGCAGGGCTGCTGCGGTATCTGTGCTTCCCAGCCTGGCTCTGGAAACAAAATCCTGTCGGCACTGTCAAGGAAACCTGGTGAGAGCTCAGAGTTGTCCAACAGCCTCCAGGCAGCCTGGAGCAAAAGCTCTGACAACTGCAAATCGGAATCCAAATGGAGGTTTTTTTTCCCTCTCCAGTCCAACACTGCTGCAGAATAGAAGGACGGAATCAGGAAAGCCAAAAAGAAAAAGCCAACCCCCAAAAAACTCCCATAAAATCCTCCTGCTATGTCATCCTGCCCAGACCTTCCAGTGACACAGCCTGGGAGTGGATTCATAGAATTCCTGGAAGGTTTGGGTTGGGAGGGACCTTAAAGCCCATCCCATTCCAGGCCCTGCCACGGGCAGGAACAACTTCCACTATCCCAGGTTGCTCCAAGCCCTGTCCAGCCTGGCCTGGGACACTTCCAGGGATCCAGGGACAGCCACAGCTTCTCTGGGCACCCTGTGCCAGGTCTTCCCCACCCTCACAGGGGAGGATTTCTTTCCAATATCCAATTTAAACCTAATTCTTCTGGAGATTGGCCTGTCAGACCAGTGTGTTAGACAAAATCTCCACTCCTTTCATTTCCAAAGCTGACAATGAGCTGCAGTGATGGAAATTGGGAGAAATCCATGTCCAACAGGACAGAGCACGCTCTGGACAGTTCTTTTGCTGGAGATATTTCCCCAAGAAACAATTGTTTTAGACAAAACCCATTACTCAATTTATCAATCTTCAGTTACCCCTCAAATTCCTATATCCCAAATCCATGGGATAGATTGGATAGCCTAACTTGAAATCTGAAAGCAGGTTGGAAATCATTGCTGTGCAAATCGGGTGGAGGGTGGGCTTTTTTCTGTTCCATGGCTCAACTGGGCTTAAATGAATGAATAAAATCCATTCTGGTAGTTCCCAGTGAGGAGTATATTCCTTTGGAAAAGGGTAAAAAATTCCCTCCCAACATTTCATTCATCCCAGAGTGAAGCATTTTGATTGGGGGAACTCAGCTAATTTTTTCCGCCTCAAAATAGGCCAACTTTGAAATATAAAACGTGACATCGGAACTGAAAGTTGAATAGAAATGTTTAGAAAACGTGGGATTATATATCCATATATTTGGAAGTCTAACGAGATTGTGGATGGAAAGAAAGCACCCAGGCTATTTATAATTCAATTAGGCTTAGATTTAGGAGTAGTTCTCGCTCTCTGTAAACTGCATCTCTTTTTCATTTGGAACGATCTCCTTCCTCCATCACAGCCCCTTTTCCCGGCGATGCCTGGGAATATATGGCTGCAGCTGGGAATATATGGCTCTAATAGAGCTGCAATGACTGGAGCTGTACTGTGCCAGCTAACTGCTGTATTTTTCTTTCCCGAGGCTCTCTGGGTGTGTTCGCAAGGGAATATTGACATTTGGGACCAAGGGATGGAGAACTAGGCTGTGAGCTGCTGAAGCTGTTATCAAGGGTATTTATTCCAGCAACTTTCCCCTGCAGGACTTCTCAAGGTTGTGCCTCTTTTCCCCATTCCCCTGTAAGTGTCCCACACCACATTTTCCATTAATTACTAAAATAAATCTAACAAAATGCTCTCCTTCCTGGGCTTTTTTGGTACCTTTCAGTGTTCCTTCACCTCTCTGCACTGCTCTAAGTAGTGAGTCAGTTCCTACTCTCACTCTGGGGCTTGGTTTCCAAACTGTTTATTGAGTAATAAAAAGAGACAATTACAAGTCATTGCCCAGGGATAATGTGCTGATGATTTTATGACTGGACAAAGGGTTGGGACAGCCCACAAATGGTGGTGAGCAGGAAATCTGGGGTCTGCTGCCGACAGAGCCACCCCCGAGGAGATGAGCCCTCACTGCTGACAATCAAAGCTGCTGCAACAACTGCGAGCCATTAAAATTGTTGTGGGGATGGGTGGTGGGATGGGCATTGTTTCTTTCAAAGGAAAAATGATAAAGAACTTTTGGAAGGTGTTTGGAAGTTCATCCTGCCCGGAGCGAGTGTGAGGGACCACCAGCACTGCTCATGTTCAGATCCACACGGCCAACAGCTGGGGCCTGGGGATTCCTGGAAAAACAAAGACTAAAGGGTGTTAATGCTTTCAAGCAAACAGGGATCATCCCAGAGATAACAAAGGGATTAAGTTTCTCCAGGCACTTGAGCAGTGACCCAGCTGTGAAGGTGCTGCTGCAGGGTGACTCTCGGCTTGCTCCCACCTGTAGGATGACATTCCCCATCCCTATCATCCCAAAACCTGGGGATTTCATTATTTCTGTTTTTAAGCCTATATCTGTAGCTAGTCTAGTTCCCACCCACCCAGTGAATTTTCCAGTTTCTCTGTGATTCTGTGGGTAAAACAGGAAATAATTTCAGATTTAAAACGTGCCCCTGACTACTGAACATGGAAAACTGCTGCTATGGAAATGCTCCGAATTGTCAAAAATTCAGGAGTCAACTGCTCACCTCTCTGAAACCACTTCAAGGTGGTGTTCCCATTCCTCTCCAGGAGGAATTCCTGCTCCTCTTCAGGAGCAGAACATCATCTCAGCACTATCTTCTCTCCACTGAAGTGGAGCTCAGTGGATTGACTGGGGAGGGCCCTGGAGAGGCCTCACTCTGCCCATCTCCACAGAGGAGGGATGAGCTGCACCTCTCCCAAACCCACAGCAGATCCAGACCTCAGAGTGGGCAGGAAGCCATGGAACTGGGAGTAGCTGTTTGCAGCTGCCAGGACCTCCCATTTGTGTGGTAGTGATGCAGATAGAATCTCACAAACCGGTTTCCATCCTGCTTTACTGCAGATTTAATGATCAGAGGAAGAACTTGACTGTTTATTAAAACATTAGACAGTAAAGTTTAACAATAGGCAATAAAGGGCTTTGTTTTTCCATCCTTCTGATTGTTAAAGCAATGCCACGTTGGGCTGGAGAGGGAGCTGCTCCCAGTGCCTGAATCCAGAAGGACAGAGTGGGCTGCGATGTGACTGGGCAGGAGGAAGAAGCCGGTGCTTCCATGCGGGGCAAATCCAACATCTGAGGAAGGGCAGGGCCTTATCCCGATGCTGGCTGGGCAGTGACAGGGGCTGGAGCAGCACAGCTGCCTCCAAAGCCTCAGGAATTGTTAATCAGCAGGATTAACTCTGGATCTTGCCAGAGGTGCTGCTTCCTCACCTGCTCCTCTCCCGACCTCCCTGGCAGAGGCATCCCTGTCAGGAGGCCCTGGTGGGAGCCAAGTTCTCCAGCTGCCGCATGGGGATGGAGCATGGGCAGCCCCTGCCAGCTCTTCTGTCCCTGGAGCTGGGTGTGAAAACAGCTTCAGGCATCCACGAGTGGAGCTGACACCCACTGTGAACTGTGGAAGTGGCTCCTTAGGGTGGGAGGGAGGGGTTTGCAATTTCTATGGAGTTTTCTCCTGGTAGCACCTTTTCAGGCTGGTTCCTGTGCTGAGCTGGGTGGCCTGGCTTCTCTTGGAGGCAGAGGAGAAAACCAGGACTTCCTAGGATCGCTCACCCTGTCTAAGGAATGTTCAGTCAGACTCCAGAGGGCCTGCACATGTTCCAGTGGGGCTCCAGGTGAATTTTCGTGGACATGGACAGGAAAATGCACAGAGGAAAATCTTGCCTCAGACCCTAGAACACCCAGTGTGTCCTTCAGCATCCAACTCCTTTGGCTCCTTGCAAGAGAGCCCTGCAAGCTGAGCAGCCCTTGTCCTGGTTTGAAGGATTCCTGTACCTTAGGGAGTTCCTGGAGTCCTGGGCAACCCCAAAGCAAGGCGCCTTCCAGCTGCAGTGTCATTCCTGGGAGAGGTTCCCACCCAGTGGGAGTCTGTGGATCACACTGGAGGGTCAGGGATGTAGGGCAGGTGTAGGAGGAGTTTCTCCCTCCCCCTTGTGCTGTGGTGGGCTGTGAAATCCAGGCCTTGCTTCCCGAGGGAGCTTCAGCCAACAGACCACACCCCAAATGTGAAGGCAAGGCAAGACTTTGTGTCTTTGCTGGGCTTGGAGGGGAAAGAGGGATGCAAAACAGATGGGAACACATCAAGATGAGAAGGAGGGGCTTGATTGTTCATGGTCCTGGCACGAACCAGGATTTGTACAAGCTCAGAACACTTTGGGCACTGAACTCTTCTCTGAGACCTCCAAAAAGACTTTCAAAGTTGCCAGGGGTGAAGGTGAAGTTATGAACCAAGAACCTTCTCCAGTGGAGTCTGAGAAGAGACGATGCCTTTGCACTGGAGGCAGAAATTACTGGTAAAGCTCTCCAGGGATGTGTAGCAGGGCTTTTGCTGCCTTGTGCACAAAAAATTGGGAAGGGGAGCAGGCAGAATAGTAAAATTTGCCAGGACATGGCGCTGCTCAGGACAGAGCCAGCAAAAGGTGACTGCAAAGAAGCTTTGCAGCATAACGAGGGCTCAGGATGATGTAGAACCATGGAATATCCGGAGCTGGAAGGGACACACAGGGATCATCGAGTCCAACTGATGAATTGCTGGCAACTGCACGTGGCGGAAACCAACAGGAGCTGCACCTGTGTGCCCCAAACGAGCTGTCAGCCCTCTGGGAGGAGACTGGAGAGGCATCACAGGCCAGTCCTGGGAATGTCAGCAGGAATATCCACAAAGGCAAGGGCAGCATGAGGACTTACGGGGGGAAATGGAGCAGCAAACAGAGCCTGTCACGATGCCACCAGATCCATCCCGGAGCAGCCGGTGGGTGCTGTGAGCAGTCCTGGTGATCCTGACTCAGGAAGGGTATGAGGGGAAAGCACAGCTACCTGTGGTAGCAGCAGGACCTCAGGGCACAGGAAACCTTGATCTGAGAGACTGAAGGAGCAAAAAATAGGAAGAAAGTGACTTGGAGGAGGCAGATGTGGAGCTGGATGGGTCCTTGCTACGGCCAGGGCTGATGCTGGATAGAGACCCCAGACTTGGCTCCCACCTTTGGCACTTTGGACCTGCGGCAGCACCCAAAACACAGAGCAATGAGGGGACATCAGGGCACCCCTGATCCGAGCCACTGTAGGACAGCAAGTTCCACACTGTTCCCTGTCCTTGTCCTGGCCATTCCCAGCCAACCTCTCCTGCTCGGGGGTAGCAGGAATGTGCCACTGACCATCACACTGTCACCGGGGCTGCACCAGAACACAAACTTCAGCCCTAGGAGACTTAAATGGACTCAGCCTCCCTCCTCAGCCCTGGAAAATCTTCAGGATTAAAGCTCTGACCCCAGCGAAAACAGCTGAGCATTTTCTGGTTGAGTCCAGTGGGCTGGAATTTAATTCCCAGGTTTAAAGCCTCTTTAAAATCAGCTGTGATATATAACCAGTCTTCTCAGCCTCTAAATACCTCAACAAGATTGGCAGCGCTCCAGCAGGGCCATGGGCAGGATTACCTGCAAATCCATAGGTCAGGAGAGAAACTGGGGAGCCCAGCTGGGGCAGAGCGGAGCCGCAGGGCTGGAGTCGCCTCTGTTTGTGGCTGTGGCATGCAGGAAAAGCTGGGAAGCAGGTGAAATCCTTCTCTTTCGAACCCCGGAATTGCTGTTGCATATTCCTGTTTGTGCTCACCCTTCTGGAGGATGTTTTGTACGTATATTTATGTACATACACACACACACACACCTCCCCATGGGAACACAGACCACAGTGCATCTCCTCAGCCTGCAACCCTCTGTAAACTGCAAAAAAAACCAGACAAGAGATGAAAATTAAGTCCCTTATCATTGCTAAATCATTAGAAACTAATATTAGAGCTGCTGGACGATTTTCCCCCTGAACAATCCCCACTCCACGATCCTAATGCGATGATTCTTCCTGTAGCTCTTTACATTCTATTATTTATAAGAAACAATGTTCAGCCCTCCCCTGACAGCATTCGCAGGGCTGCGGAAAGCAGTGCGGCAGAAAGGTGGGAGAACAATTTTGGTGATGTTTCCATAGCTACCTAGCTGCTAAATGTGGTTTATTCCATTTTAAAGTCGCCCAACACACACACACACACACACACAGAGGCATGCACACAGCCCTCCCCTCGCACACGCAGGCACTGGGAATGCAGCCCCTACCTAATCCCTGCTCTGCCTATTCCAGCCTAATCTGCCTGCGATTTGTGTATTTAAAGGGCTGCTTGCTGCCTAAATAAATGGCTGGATACAGCAGGAGGATAAACATATTGTTTCTCGCTCGCTCTCCTCTCCGACGTGTGTGTTCCAGTCGCTCCCTGTAATATTATTACGGATATTTTTCCCCGGCCGTGGTGCGTTGGGAAGTCGGAGGTAGGAGGGTGTCCTCTCGTGGTCTGTGGCATCCCTGCAGCCTCAGAGCCGGGAAAAAGAGAAGGGGGAAAGGGGTACCTTGGAATCGGGGGTGCATTTTAGGGGAAAGCCTCTTTGGCTGGAGTTTCCGAATTCGGGGATTGTGCTTAAAAACATCTCGGCACCTCCCTGGTACCGGGAGGGAAATCCCGCCTGGGCTTGCTGTGCACATCCTTAAGGGAGCAGCTGGGGCCACTGGCCGCACTCAGTTTTCCAAAGCCCATCCCTGGAAACAGGAGGAAAAAGAGGCACGGGGAAGGGGATGGTTGGTCCCAGCTTTCCAGAGCAGAGGAAATCTGCAGGGAGCTGTTGCCCAGCTGGCTGCGCAGATTCTCCCCAGCCCTGCTACCAAAGGAGACCTGGATCTTGGGATCTGCTCCCTCTGGAGAGATTTGCAGGGCTCATCCTGCTGCCTCCGTGGGGCTGAGCCCTCTCCCACCCGCACAGCATTTCCCAGTCCCTTCCAGGTATGTGATTCCCAGTGCTGCACTGGTATGCCCTGGGTCTCTACGAAACGAGGCAGGGAAAAGCTGGAAGCAGGACAAAGAAATAGATGCAGGCAGGGACATCAGGCGGAGAGTCCATCAGAAATCAGGAGAAGACATGCCCAGCAGGAATTCCTGACTCAAGGTTTATCGGAATGTAAATTAGATGTAAATGAGGGGAATGTGCTTTACTCAGAGAGGGGTTCAGCACCGGGAGAGGTTGCCCAGAGAAATTGTGGCTGCTCCATCCCTGGGATTGTCCAAAGCCAGGTTGCACAGGGCTTGGAGCAACCACAGGGAAGGTGTCCCTGCCCATGGCAGGGGCTGGAACTGGATGAGCTTTAAGATCCCTTCCAGCCCGAACAATTTAATGATTCTGTGAATATAAATGAGGAGGATAAGTAACATGCAAATATCTGAGGAGAGCAGCCTGCTGTCCCTGCAGCCTGTGATTCAGCCCCTGTTCCCTCCCGTGCTGTGTCACACCATGACTCCTGCAAATCCCGTGTGACACAGCCACAGTGGTCATTTTTGTCCTCAGCACATGCTGGAGGGGAGCAGCCGCAGCTTTTCCAGGGAATGGCACAAGATTCTTCCCTCTACTGCATCCCGAGGGCCCCTGCGGGCCTCTCCCAGGGATGTTCTACTGTAAATCTGTCCCAGAGAAAAATCTCTCCTGAAGTGCAGGAATTTTGTCACATTTTTTTTTCTTCTTCTGCCTGGCAGAAAAAGGGGAGTGAAAAATGCTACTGAAATCGTGTTTTATTCGTGTTTGTCACCAGGTACAAAGCAAATAAATCACTGGAACGCAAAGGCACCTCTGACCATCCCTCACCTGCTCGTGTGTCCTTTTGTTTTGCAGGTTCCCTCTGCTCCACGGAGTTGCCTGGGGTCTGCCAAGGTGCCAAGCACAGTCAGGCACAGATCCATCCCTCTGGAGTGCCCCAGCTGAACAGGAGGAGGGGAGGGGAGGCAGCAGATTCCTTTGGGATCGCTGGGATTCAGCTCAGCCCCGTGCGGCTCTGCCAGCCCAGCTGCAGAGAGGCTGCATCTGCAGGGATCTCACATCTGGGATAACCTGCCTCAGGAATCAGGCAGCTTTAACAGCCCTGGCTCTATTCCCTCCCAGGCACAGCCCTGACTTCTGGCTTTGCAGGGAAGATGCTCCCACCTTTCTTTGGGAGCCCTTTCCATAGAGCCCAGCACAGATCCAGCCCATTTTGCCATGGATCCGTTCTTCTTCCCAAGCTCGCTCCAGCTGTGAGCAGCTGCAGTGCTGGCTCTCATCCCTCCAGCTGCCCTCCCCGAAGTCACATCCCTTCACAGATCCCATTTCCCACCTGCTTGCTGCATTTATCACACCCTTTTCTGCCAGGAGGGCACAGAACCACAGGGGCTGGGCCAGGCTGGGGAGCTGGACAGAGCCCATCCCAGAAATCCTCTGTGTCCTGGGCTGATCCCCCAGCGTGGGCAGCAGGAAAGGGATTGGGATTCTGCCCCTCAGCCCCGCTCAGGTGAGAGCCCACCTGCAGAGCTGCCCCAGCCCTGGGGCCCAGCACAGGAAGGACGTGGAGCTGCTGGAGAGAGTCCAGAGGAGGCAGCAGGATGGTCAGAGGGATGGAGCAGCTCTGCTGGGAGGACAGGCTGGGAGAGCTGGGATTGTTCAGCCTGGAGAGGAGAAACTTTGGGGTGATCTAATCATGGCCTTCCAGTCCTTGAAAGTTCTGACAAGAAAGATGGAGGGAGAGTATTTCCAAAGGTCTGGAGTGCCAGGACAAAGGGGAATGCCTTCCCATTGATAAAGAGTAGGTTTAGATGGGATATTGGGGAAGAAACTCCTGGCTGTGAGGGAGGTGAGGCCCAGGCACAGGGAAGCTGTGGCTGCCCCTGGATCCCTGGAAGTGTCCAAGGCCAGGCTGGATGGTGCTTGGAGCAGCCTGGAATAGTGGAAGGTGTCTCTGCCCGTGGCAGGGGGTGGAATGGGATGAGTTTTAAGGTCCCTCCCAACCCAACCCATTCCATGATTCTCTGGAAATGAATTGAACTCTTGCCAAGGAAAGCCTCCACAGCCCCTGGATGGATTTTTTTCCTGCACGAGGTGAGATCCAACAGTGGGCCAAGAGATGCCATCACTGATGTCCAGTTTGTGCCCAAGGGATGGACACACTCGTTGGTGACTTGCCTTGGAATTCCGGGACATTTCTCATTATTGCTTTCTGTGGGCCCAGGAGGGGTGGCAATCAGTGGATTCCCTGTGGCCACAGAGCTCTCCTGGGCCATCATTATGGGTGATTATCAGCAATCACCACGTCACCGTTCCCAAGACTGGCTTTGCTGGCTCTGTACTGGCCTCCTTTCCTCTCCAGCCCCCAGCAGGCAGGTGCTGGAGGTGGGGGGGTCTTTGTGGCTCTGTGGTGACAGGGAATATCTGAAGTTTCCTATATCAGCCAGGAATTGCACTGCAGGCCCCTCTCTAGCCAAAACCAGCAGCACAGAAACGTTTCCTGCTGCCTTTCCTGCCTCTGCCAGCACTGGCACCAGGCAGGAGACTCGTGGGACCAGGCAGGACCCTGCTTTGGCTTTCCTGCTGTGGGAAAGGGGCAGGTCTCCATCCGTGTGCCGGGGGAAAAAATGGAAAGCTGCCTCCATTCAGCAAAGTCACAGCTGCCTGAAACATTCCTCCAGCCCTGCTATCTGGATTAAGGAAGGCTGAGGGTTTTTTTTTTTTTTTTTTAATCAGTTCAATGTTTTACAGCTCAAATTCAAATAGGAGCTTAAGAGCTTAAACAATGAAACATAAAGATGTGCTGGCAGGGCTGGGCTGTCTCCTCTCCCGTTTGCAGCTCTGCTTGGCATCAGCCTGGGCAGAAAAAACACCTGTGTCTGGCTACCACAAGCTGAGCAGCCTTTCCAGGCATTTCACTGCCTTGTGGGAGGTAGAACAAGTGGGAAGAGATCAGGGAAGCTGGTGAGTGACCGCTGACAGGGGCCTGGAGTGGCAGGACAAGGGGGAATGTCTTCCCACTGCCAGAGGGCAGGGTTAGGTGGGACATTGGGACGGAATTGTTCTCTGTGAGGGTGATAAGGCCCTGGCACAGGTTGCCCAGAGAAGCTGTGGCTGCCCCTGGATCCCTGGAAGTGTCCAAGGCCAGGTTGGACGGGGCTTCGAGCAGCCTGGGATAGTGGAAGGTGTCCCTGCCCATGGCAGGGGAGGAACAGGGTGAGTTTTAAGGTCCTTTACAATTTAGGACATTCTGTGATGATTCTGTGATTCCAGTGGGGTTGTGCAATCCTGAACCCACTGACCCAATATGTCCAGGAGCCCTTTCCATGCCTTCTCCTTCTACCCTGCTGCCATCCATATCTTTGTTGGGGTCCCCAAGGCATTTGGGGAAGTTGCTCTTGCAGGGCACGTTCAGAGTTGGGGGGACAATGGGCAGGGTGAGGAGTGTGAGTGTGAGGAGCCACACAGGCACTGCCATCCCCAGCCTGCTTCCAGCTGGATGGACCCGCCTGAAAATAATTTTGGCAGGTTTGCCCAGGAAAGCTTTGTTGCTATTCAGTGTTGGCGATCAGGGATGTCTGCTCTTCCACTGGATGCTCCTGAATCCCAGTGAAGCCTTGCTATCCGTTGCCTCCAGCTTGGTCCCTCTTAGTTGGTCTCCTCCACCCTTGACCACCTCTCCCTCTCCCTCTCCCTCTCTCTCCATGCCCAACTCCTGTCACAGAGCAAGAGCTTCCCTCCTTCCACTCCTCAGAGTTACTGTGAGAAGCATCAGTGGTGCAAGAAGCCAAAGGAAGGCCAACAGACAGCTCAGGAGTCAGAAAAGGGGTTTTTCCTGCCCACCACAACCTATGGAAACAGCACTGCCCCTCTGTGTTATCAGGGCAGAGAACTGACCGTGTCTGGACTCTGGATGGAAATACAAGCAGCAGAAAGGATGCTCCTCCACTGGAAGGAGGGAGACTCCTCCCAGACTCCTGGAGTAGATCCCCACCTGGTGCAAATAAAGAAGCACCAGACTGGTTTACACAAGCTGCAGCTGCTGAAAAATGCTTTTCCCAAACCTTTTTTCTGATGGGATTGGTTTTCCTTTCCTATCTTCCTCCAACTCTGAATGCCATCACTAAAATCCACGTCCTGCCCCACCTTGTCCCTTGCAGCCTGTTTGAGGAGCAGCGGGGTGGCTGAGGAAAATCAGGTCTGGAGTCAATTCAGGGCCAGAAACACCGTGCTGCCCTTCCCAGGGATAAAGCTGAGCTGTTCTCCTTGCCAGCACCCCCAGTGCCCTCCTCCAGAGCACTCACCAGGCATCCCTCAGGGGCTGATGGACCAGCAGCTGTCGGATGTGCCAGATGGAGCTGGAAGGAGCCTGTCATCCGAAGGGTTGGCTCTGCAGCAGCTCCTCTGCTGTCCCCACCAGTGCCTTTGGTGTGATGGTGACGTGCGGACAGGGCAGAGACCTGGGCTGGAGACATCACCCCAAAACTCTCTCTTAGGTGAGCTGGTGTTTAAAGCTGTCTCCCTCAAAGTCAGCCATCTGTGCTGTTTTCTCCAGGAGTGATAAACACTTAAGGGTCACCTGCTTTCTTTAATCTCCTCTGGCTCGTATTCATCAGAGCTGCACATCATATTAATTATGTTCCTTTTATTCCTGCCCATGCCAGCACAGAGGGATCATTACTGCTGCTGCTTCCTCTTTTTATTGTCTGGATGCTCACAGTCACCAGCTCTGGAATCCTGGACCACGAGAGGACACTTTGCTGATCACCTTCCTTCATTAAGAAAACTTAATTTTAGTGCTGATGGGAAATTGGATTAAAGAAAATAAACTGCCCAAAAACAGCCATAAGGTTTCTTGTTGGATTAAATATTAAAATTAATAATCCACTGCTCCATTCAGCTCTGTATTTATGTTAATATTTAATTCAATAACAGCCCGTGGTTCAGAACATTTTCCCATTTGTTTAAAGCTCCAGTCGAAATTGCAATTTCTGCCTAAATTGGAGCAATATGGAGTAAACTGGGTTATGCTAATGAGAAGGAATGGCAGCTCCCAAAATCCTTTACCTAGTGGTGGAGGCAGGGGGGCTTCAGCAGCGGGAGGGGGAGTGCGTGGTGAGGCAGCAGGGAATGTAAACCCTGCTGGATGCAGGGAAGGCTGGCAGCAGGAAAAGAGGCTGCAGGGCCAGCAGATCCCAGAGACTGGGAGGGCTCCACGTGCAGGAACCACTCAGCTTCCAAGGGGGCTGCCCCTCTTGTGGTACCTCTGCAGCATCAGGGAGCTGGAGGATGTTTGCCCCTGGAAAAACCACTGGGAACGCCAGTGAAGATCCGGATCCTGGGCTGGGGGCGTGTTCTGACTGGCAGGGACACATCTGGAGGCCTTGCAGGTGGATCTCTGCTCCTCCTTGCGATGTTTTCTCTCACAAACTCTGCCAGCAAAAAAGTTGACACACGAAGTCTGGGGCTGGGATGTGATCCAGGATCAGGTGATGGTCAGAAATGGGCTTAGGTTGTACCAAGGTGGGTATTAGGAAAATTTCTTCAGTGAAAGGGTTGCTCAGCTCTGGCACAGCTGCCCAGAGTGGTGACACCATCCCTGGAGGGATTTAAAAGCCGTGTGGATGTGGCACTTGGGCACATGGGTCGGTGATGGGGAACAGTTGGATTCGATGGTCTGAGAGGGCTTTTTGATCTTAAACGATCCCATGATTCTGTGCGGATGTGGGCTCTGGTGTCAGGCTGGTCCCAGGCTGAGTTCTCCATGGATGGCTTTGAGATGATATGGAATACCAAGCAGGAGGCAGCAAATAACAGGCTGTGCTTTCCTTTCTCCAGTGCTTTTTTCCTGGCTGGAGTAGAGCTCAACTGCTGGTGCAGTCCTGGGGTTCAACCTCAGCACCGCATGAGGAGAACTGAGCCCATGGGGAGAATCCATCACTCAGGAGATTTAATAATTCCGTGCAGAAAAGGGTCTGGGAAGGACTTTAAAAGCCCTGCTCAGCTGCTGTCCTTTTCCAAGGGATGGGAAATGGACATTTCCCAAGTGTGAGCAGAGCCCCTTGCCCAGGCTGATGCTGGGGTTTCACTCACTGGGAGATGTCTGATATGACAAAAGCTCTTTTCTTGCCCAGGAGAGCTCTAATCTTGAGAAACAGAATAATTATGGAGTGACATGGAGGAACAATGTGGGACATGGAGCAATGATCAGTAAATCTTAAAAGCTATGGAGGTAGAGCTCCAAGTGAGTTTCCTAAGTTTGGATACATACCCAAACTTCCTTGAACCTTTTGGGGCCTAATTAAATTCGAGGGGACTTATAAAAAAAACATGCATAGAAGAGAGAACTTTTTTGCTGTGAAAAAACTGCTTAATAAAACAGATTATGTGCAAAATAAGAATCTGGGCCTTGCAAAGGAAGAGTAAAACGACACTAATGAGCAGAGTCTGAGTGTTAATGAATGGGATTAGCATTCCATTACCTGCAACTCTTATAAATAGACCCACCAGTTTTAGGTTCCCTGTTCTTCAAAGAACCTGATGTGATTTCTGGGGGTGTTTCCTTGTCGTTAATTCCATTTTGTACAAGGAGAAACTGAGGCAGAAGCCAGTGACTTGAACCACTCCTCAGGTCTGCGGTTGGGCTGGAAATGAGAACATCGAGGTTTTATTTTTATTGGGTTTGATTTGAGCTTTGGGCAGCCAGAACCCAGCAGGCACCATCCTCATCCTCAGCTCTCCCATACTCCCGGAGACAACGTTGAGAAGGTGGCAGCTCCTGCAGGTACTTCCCTACTGGATCCTGAGCGTTTTATTTCTCTCTCGACTTTGGCACTTGGGAAGTACCCCAGGATGGGGCTGGCCCCCATTCCCAGCAGGACTTTGTTCATGTCAGACCATGCCCCTTCTGCGCAGCTGTTGGACGTGACGGCAAATGGTCCCACCTGCCTCGGGTGGGGGACCAGAGCTCTATTTCCCAAGCTGTGCTTTAAAAGACTGTGAACCATCCCCCTCTCCCAGCACCGCATGATCCTCAGCCTGTCCACTGAAAGCCAGCACTGGTTTCATTCTTGTTCCTTGCCCTTTTGAGCTCTTCTGGGAGGGTTGCCACCCATGACAGAGAAGGATCCCAGTTAGAGCTGGATAGCACTGGGAAGGTTGGGGGGGTTTAATGGGACATCAGGAAGTAAGTGTGCATGGGTGTCCTTGTCACCTCCAGGGGCTGGAGAAGGAGATCACTGCTCTTCATTTTGGCTCTACAGAGACTGATTTTGGGGAGGAAGGTGTAAAAGGAGACCAAAGGCTGCTGTGGGAGGGCTCGGAGGCTCTGCTGGTTCATGCAGGATCACTCCTTCCTTCCATATTATTTCCAGCCAAACTGCTGGTGCAGTGATGGACACGTTCAATAACATCCTGGAGAAGGAAGCTGGGATGAGGCACTGTTCGTAATTGGAAGGATGTCAAGAAGGAAGAACTGATGTGTTCAAACATATGGGCTGGGATTCCTCTCACCTCACCAATCACAGCAAAACAAGGTGCATGCTCAGTTTTTATATCTCTCTGGTCCATGCAGAGGCAGGTTCCTTCCAGAAGGCCATTTATCCTGTCCTGAAGGGTGTCCATGACAGATGGGATCAGGAGTCCTTGAGAGATTTTGCCGTCCTGGTGACAATAGAGGAAGCACAGGCAACTTTGGGACTAAATATCTGACTTTTAGTTGGGGCTGTTAACAGAGAGGAGCACTCTTCCCTGCTGGAAAAAAGCACAAATAACTGTAATTTCCCCAAATTTCTGACAGTGAGCCTTCATTTTTTCACCAGCCCTGGCTGGCAGAAGAGCTGCTGCTCTGGGAGGAGATGGGTGATGCTTGTAAAACAGAGTGAGGAAACAGAAGGGAACTGCTGCTGTCTGCCTGACAGCAGGACTGCATCTTGATGGCCCTCCTTGGCTCCAGAGGCAAGGTCCAGACCTCTGGAATTGCTCTGCCCTGCATTGCGGACCAGACTGAGGAAGGAGCTTGCCTTACATTTCCCATGGAGCGGCTTTAGTCTTATCAAAAACAACTGGGATTTTGTCTGCTACATCCTCCAATAATGTAGGCAAATAGAATCATGAGCCAGCTATTGGTGGGCTGGAAACACGGAGGGCAGATTCTCCTGGAACAGAATATAGGGAAGTCTTTCCCTGTCCATCTGCCTGATCCGTGACTGCAGCTTTGCACAACTACCTATCCTATTTTTTTTTCCTTCTTTTTAGTCAGAGGAAGGTGTGAATGTGTTGTTCATCAGCTCTTGAGGCTCCTGGCTTAACAGCAGCTTGCAGAGCCTGGAGCTGGGCTGGATGTGGAAGCAGCCACAGCTTTGGGCTGGCCCCAGGCTCTGCTCCCACCATACTGGGATGAAGGCAGTGGAGATGCCTCTTCTCCAGGCTGGGGATCTCAGCAAGTGCTTGCTGAGGCTCTCAGCTGGCTGCCTTGCTATTTTCCCCTTCTATTTGGGAACAGATGAGCAGGGAAAAGGCACAGATGACAATATTTTGCCATTTTTTTCTGCTGGAAGTGAGGATGAGCAGCTTTGTTTGAGCAGCCCTGTCTCTGCAGGCTCCTGGCAGGTTGTCCATGGACCACAGTCTGTGGTGATGCTCCTGGGCATTAGGAGGGCTCTGACTCCACAGGGGGAGGGAAAGCTCATCCTTCCCTTGCTTTCGAACATGGATTTGGGAAGTCTCGTCTGTAAGGAACAAGGGGTCCCTTGGTATGACAAGGGGGAGTGTCCTTAAGCTGAAGGAGGGCAGGATTAGGTGGGATATTGGGAAGGAATTGTTCCCTGTGAGGGAGGCGAGGCCCTGGCACAGGTGCCCAGAGAAGCTGTGGCTGCCCCTGGATCCCTGGAAGTGTCCAAGGCCAGTTTGGATGGGACTTGGAGCAACCTGGGCTAGTGCAACCTGTCCCTGGCCATAGCAGGGGGTGGACCTGGATGGGTTTTAAGGTCCCGTCCCACCCCAACCATTCCATGATTCCGTGATTCCAATCCAAGCCCTCATCCTTCTCCCAGGCATTGCCCTCAGGACAGCCTGTTAAGCTGAGGTCCCTATAAGGAGATGCAGGTCAGGAATCTGGGGCTCAGCAGCTCTCCCAGCTCATCTTGTCTCATTTGTAGATGTGTTTGAATTCAGACTTCCAAGCTGCCAGTCAGATCTGTCACCTCTGGACACGCCTTTTTGTGCCAGCAGGGAGAGTCCGCTGTCCTTGGGTGAGTACCAGGCTGGGCAGCTGTGCTGGCACAGCACGGGGACCTGATCCACGTCCTGAAAACCCCCACGGGGGCTCAACCCCTCCTTTTGACTCAGAGCAAGCAGCATCTCCCCTCCTCAAAGAGAGCCGCAGCATGATTGCAAATGCCCAACCCACCAGGATTTCACTGCGTGTTCAGCAGCCTTGCACAGGCCTTTTTTTTTTTTTTCCACCTCAGGGGTTTAGGCAGCACATCAAGTCCAGTAATGAACTGTTACTCCGGAAAATAAGACTTTCATTAGGTTAGGATTCGGCCGGGGTGGGTGCGTTCCTCGATAATGAACCGTGATATTGTGCAAAGGCCTGGCGTGGAGCAGAGCTGAGCTTATCTCCTGCTATCAGTTACCCACTTACCTCCAGCACGGGCCCGGGGCCGTCACAGCGGGGCTGGCACCAGGGCTCCTTCTCCCTGAGGAGCTTTCCTGGGGTCAAACAGTGGTTTTGAGTGTTGAGCCCAACCCTGCCTTCTCGTTGCTGATGGCCAACAAACGAGCGCTGATGTTTTCTCTGGTTTTTTTCGGTGTTCATTATTCATCACTCGCAGGTCCTGCGATTGCAGTGCCTGTCTCCTCTGGTGTGAAAACATTAATAACTGCTTTGGCTAAGCACAGAGAGATCATTTATTTCACAAATACACAGAAAATTCTGGCCGGCTGGGATTAAAGCTCAGCGTTCCTTTGTAGGCGAGGCTTTCAGGGCTTGTTTTACCAGGAGAAGGGATTTGTTTTCCATGGATCTACCCTTTCCCGAGCTCACTGCTCACCCCCCAGCCACAGCCTGGGCCACGGGGCTGGTGGAGAGCAACAACCATCAAAACCGAGCCCAAGCAAGGCACAAACACAGGGATTTGGAGTTATTCCTGCCCTGTCTGAGGGTCTGGAACAGCACTCTGTTTTTTTTCTGGCTCTCCCCGCCTCTGTGATGTGAGGAGCAGGCAGGATCTGTGCCCTTGACTCGTGGCTGGGGGCTCAGCCCCGTGGCTCTGCCACCCCATCCCTGCAGCAGCCCCGGCTGCTCCTGGCACCGCTCACCTCCACCAAGGACAAGGAGCAGTAAATCCCAGCAGCCTCTTAAGAAACATTTTAATTAAAAAAACGACATAACAGGAGCTTTAAAGGACATGAAAGACAACAGCTGCGGAGCTGCTCTCTGCTCCCCCTCCCCTGCTTCCCCCTCCTCTCTGCAGCGCTCTTCAGAGTGATTTTCATGTAAAGCTTCTTGGGTTTCCTGGTTTCTGGCCTCCATCTGTGTTCTGAGCGCAGGCCAGCCAGGAGCGAGGGCACAGGCAGCCCCTGGGCTGGCAGGAGCTGGGCACACGAGGGGACAGCCAGAGCAGGCTGGAGCTGCACAGCCCACGCTGAGGTGGGGATTGCGAGCGTCAGGGAGGACGAGGAGGATCTAAAGATCCCTTGCAGTCAGACCTGGCTTAGAGGAGCTTGGGGCTCCAGCTCAGCCCAGAGCAAGACCAGAGCTGGTGGGAGATTGTCTTGGGGTGCAGCTGGAGAGGTGACATGTGGCCCGCAGGGCAGGGGTGTCTGGAGATGGCCAACCATCAAAACTGAGCCCCAAATGGTCCCAGCTCAGCTGGCCCACCCAACCCGGGGCCAGCTGCTGATGTCTCTAAGCCTGGATTTGCTGTTGGCTGGGTGGGTGTCCCGGCTGGCACAACACTGAGGCTGCCTGGATGTGCTGCCTTGGCACAGGAATGCCTTGGCACAGCGGCCACCGCGGCTGCCCCATCTGGGCTGAGCTGCTGAGGCCTGAAATCTGCTATCAGTGACTTTTTTACCCTGTTGAGGTGAGATATGAGGAGGGAATTGTTCCCTCTGAGGGTGGTGAGGCCCTGGCACAGGCTGCCCAGAGAAGCTGTGGCTGCCCCTGGATCCCTGGAAGTGTCCCAGGCCAGGCTGGACGGGGCTTGGAGCACCCTGGGACAGAGGAAGGTGTCCCTGCCATGGCAGGGGTGGGACTGGATGGGCTTTGAGGTTCCATACAACCAAAACCATTCCATGATTACATGATTTTACTTAAAGTCTATTTCCTGGGACCAACACTGAGGGTTTTAATCCAGAGCTGGGGATCTCCAGCCACCTCCTCTTCCCAGGGGATCAACACATATGGCAGATACCCCCAAGACCATGGAGCTAGGCTGGACCTGCCCTTCCAGAGGGGTTTCCCAGCTCTCTTGCTAACACTAATGCACGATTTAGGTAAAACAGTATGTGGCATTAGCCATTACAGCAAACATTTGGATTTTTTCAGGAAATCTGATGAGAAGGAGGAGCCCCTACACCATGCTGAGGAGGAAAAGCTGTTGTCACATCCTTTCTTTGATGTGTTCACCCCCTCCCACCCCACATGTCCAACATCTCAGGACTAAAATCATCAATCAAACCAGCAGAGTGAAGGTAGGAGCAGGACCAAAGTCTTCCCACCGGGATTCTCCATGCTTTGCATTTTGCAAATGCAAAGCCCTCTCTGGTTCAGGGCTTCCAATTAGAGCTGGGCAAATGAAAACCTTCTCAGCTCGCTGCCCAATCCTCCACCAAAAATTCAAATAAGGAATGGTTTGGATGGGTGCAAAGTACAGACCCTTTGATTTTTTTTTTCTCCTCCCAAAATAAACCCTTCTTCTTCCCACCCTGATTAATTTTAGATCCCATGAAATGTTTTATTCAATTGCAGAATGAAATGTCATTTCAGAACATTAGCTGGAATAATATTCCTTTTTAAAAAGTGCCAGAGCAAAGAAGCTCAACTTTTAAGACCTTTCTTTTCCTCCCTGCATGGGTGTAGGAACAAATTTGTTTTCTGATGACAAGAATATGGGATTTTTTGAAATTTTTGCTGAGGACCCAGTGGGATTTTAAGCCCCTGGGGAAGGCATATGACCAACCCCAATGGGGCTGATTTTACTGGAAGCACAGGTTGGCCAAAATCGTCTTCATTCCCAAGAGCTCTCTCCTACTTTCTCCACCTCTGCTGACTGCTCTTTAATCAACTATTTAAAACCCAGCTCCGAGACTTCTCATCAATTTCCAAATCTCTCAGGCTTTGTGAAAAAATCAAATAGATCAGGAAGCACAGGGGAGGCCACTGACTGGAATGAGCCTGACTGGAGGGGTGGGATGGGATGTTCCTGGCCTGGCGGGAAGAGGGAGGTTTGGGGAATGGGCAATAAATTGATTTTCATGTATTCCGGGGCCAGGCTGTTTCCAGTATGGCTCCAACGAGCATCACAGGCAGATCTGGAGGCAGGGTTCTGAGGGGATTAGAAAAGATTTATTTTCCTTTTTTTTCTGGAGTGAGATGAAAGGGGGGAGGCCAAGGGAGAGGCGAGCAAGGAGTGCTATGGAAAGGAACTCATTATTTTTTATCTTTTCCAATGATTGTTTATTTTAGTCCTGCTTGAAGGCAGCTTCTTTCCTTGAGAAAATTTTGAGATATCTGGAGACTGGGGCTAGTGAGAAAGGGAAAAAAGGGAAAAGGGAGCTGGGTGAACTGAAGAAACTTGGAAAATTAACAGAACAAATGTAAACTGAGCTGGAGAAGTACCCACGTGGGCTTGGTGCTGTGATGAAATTCCATGTCTAGGAGAAATGTTCCCCCTGTCCAACCTGGCCTTGGACACTTCCAGGGATGGGGCAGCCACAGCTTCTCTGGGCAACCTGTGCCAGGGCCTCTCCACCCTCACAGGGAAGGGTTTCTTCCATATGTTTAAGTTAAATTTTCCCTGTTTCTATTTGAACCCATTTCTTCTGGTCCGACCCCTACAGATGCTGAAAATGAGTCCCTCTCTGTCCTCCCTGTAGTCAGCTCAGATCCTGGAAGGTGCTGGGAGGTCTCTATCTCTCCAGGCTGACGGAGCTTGTAGGGAGCAGAAGCATCATCAGTGTGACTCCCCTGGTCCTTGCCCAAGCTGCACCTCCTGAAGGAAGTCCCTCAGACCCATTACAAGAGGGATTTAATTTGGTTTTTCCCTCTATTTCAGTGGGCTTTGACTCCAGCTGGGAAGCGGCAGAAGCTCACGGACATGTACGAATGCCTCCTCAGCCTCCTGGACCCTGGACACCCTAATTCATCCCTGCCACTGGACATTCCCATTGCTCAGGGTTTGCAATGCAGCACCCCTTTCATTTAACCCTGCTGGGGTAGTTTTTTTCTGATTTTTTTTTTCCTTAAGCACCCATTGTTCTCCCATTATCCTCTGCACCGGGATCATCCTCTGGAAGGAGATGGCATCACAGAGGGAACACCAGGAGAAATCGTGAGGATCCAAACCCAAGGGCCAGCTCTGCCCCAGCTGATGCTGCCTTTGAGGGGTGAGCAAAGCTCCCCAAACCCTCAGGACATGGCCCAGGCCCCTAATATCCCCTCACGGTCCCCACAGCCTCCAAAGCAACAACATGTCCATGTCCAGCTAACCCTGCAGCTGCATCCACAGCCTCTTCCTCTGCATTTAACCAGGGCCATTCAACCTCCAGCTCCTGGTGCTGAAAAAAATCCATCCAGAAAAACTCCCAAAGTGCAAGGTCAGCTTGGCAAAAAGCCCCTGGACCAATGGGCGGGGAGCTAATTTTAGATAAAACCAAGCTCTGCCTTAAACCCTCGGCTGGGGTTGGGCTCCGCTGGTTACTCAGAAATACTCCTGAAAATGCTCCAAGTGCTCAATTTGCATAGCTGTAAAGGATCATAAATAATTCGAGGTGCTGGGATTTAATTAGATGATGTATACCAGAGGGGAATTTTGGCCTCATTTATGGAAATCAGAGTCCTTCCAGAGGGAGTCCAGGGCATGGAGAGGGCATGGAGTGGCCATGGAGCTGCTGTGGGAGCAGCTGTGGGGAAGGACGGGATGGGGCCCAGCCCGAGCCCTTACCTGCAGCTCCTCATCTATCCGAGCACTAATCAAAGATAATTGAACTTAAATACAACCATTTGGAGCTGTGTTTTCACCATGAGAAGTCCCAGAGAAGCCCATTTTGCAGCAGGGTGATGTTGCCCAGGAAAGCTGTGGCCTGTGGCCCTTGGGATGTGCTGAAGGCTCTGCTCTGCAAGCTGCAGTGACCCTGTTATCTCAAATATTGGGCTTGCAAAGGGGTTCCTTGCTCTTTATCCAGTGCAAATACCAGCTAGGCAGGCCTGGGAAGCTCCAGCTAAACTCCAGAGGCTTCAGGATGGCTTTGATAAGTGTTGTGTTCAGTAGGAAGTCTCCTTCTCTAGATTTAACCCTCAGACTTCAAAAGCAATAAAAAAAAATCCCACTTTTTTTTTTTTTACTTTAACCCACTGCTCTGAGCTGCGTCTGAAGCCGACTGAAGAGAAAAGGAGTGAGTAAAGGTTGGACTGTGGGGAGCAAAGGCAGGCAAGAGAAAAATGAGATGAAAAGGTCTTTGTAGTAACTGTGCTTCCGCAGGAGACTTCCCAGCTGCCAGCCGGGATCTTGTGTGATCCCACAGATCCTCCTGGGCCGACTCTGCTGATGGGGCCGTCTGGATAATCCCAACCCCTGCCCCAAAACCACGGCAGCAGGGAGGGACTTTTGAACAAAGTTAACCCTCACACAGGAGAAAACACCTTTTTATTTCTAGGGGGAAGCAGTGCCAAAGGGTTCCCCCGCGTTCCTGGGTGGATCCAGCCATCACTCCGGGTATTGTACCCTTGCTGAGGCAGGCAGGGCTGTGCCCAGGGCAGTGCCAGGCACTCCAGGGGGATCTCAGCACAGTATCCCACATTCCAAATGGTGTCTGAAGCAGCAGGGCTATTATAAATAATTTATTCTCTGGGCAGAGGAGGGAGGAAGAGAGCGAGCTTTTAATTAAAATGATATCTTACAGATCAAATAAATATGAATAAGATGCCAAAAACAACTGTATAAATCCCAAACATTCTCCTGTGTTTTAATTATTTGTGTTGATAAAACAAGAGTGGAGGCGTTTGGCTCTGCTCGGAGGCTGCAGAGGCAAAAGGTTACACTGGCATTTTTTATGTTCTGTGCAAGGAACAAATGTTTCCGAAGCCCAGATCTGACAAACTATAATTCATATCAGGAATTAAATTGGAATTTAGAGAACAATTGTTAATATTTCAAAGTAATTGTTTAAGAAATTATCATTTTGGTATCTGCCGCAAAAATAATTACCCACCACTAATTTTTCTTTTTCAAAGGCTGCTATTTGCTGGGATAATGTTGGAAAGATGAGGAGTTTGTGCTGGGAGCTATTTATGTAGTTCAAATGAGGAGATAAATAGGAAGGGACTTTCATGTTCTCAGGCAAATGAGTCTGACTAATGTACAGCTTCGGGCTCAAAAGTGGGCCTTGGATTTATTTGGAAACTGGGGGAATTTTTAATGGATGGGACGTGCAAGAAACAGCAGGTGAGAAAACAATCAAAAGCAGTGCATATTAATTTGGAAATGGTCCTCAAATAAACCCTGAGGGCATGGAGAGCCCCTGCCTGCCCAGTGAGAGGTACCAGCATCCTATCTCCCACCAAGGCAGGATTTTGGGATGGAAAAGGAGCTGCATTCCTACTTCTGCTCTCCACAGGGCATCAGTAAATTGGAAAGGGGCAGAGAACTTGAATATTTAGAGGATCATGGGAAAAAAGTGGGGTAGAAGGGATCTTAAAACACCTGCAATCCCACAGTTTGAGGATGGGGTTATCCAGATCCTGTCACATCCTGCTCCTTCCCTCCGTTGTGCTGGTGGAAAATGCATCCTCCTCACTTTAAACAGGACTTACATCAAGGGATGCAGAGAAAGTGGAGCAGTGGCAGAATCAGGAAAGGTCCAGCAGTTCCGAGGAGTTGCTGTGGACTTCTCTGTTCAGACAGGATCTAGCAAAGAGAAGCCATTTCCATGAAATCAGTTTCAAGTGCAAAAGGAGAAATTATTTTCTGGGGTTTGTTAATATTTTTTTTGCCAAATGATTACTCCATCTTCAGTGGGAATAATTCCCATCTGCATTTTGAAATATCTCCCTTCCTGCCACACCCTTTTTTCATATGGGTGACTTTTTCTCCAAGTGATGTCGATGTCGATGGTGACTTTTAAAGTGCCCGGGGAGAAGCAACATTTTTTACCAAGTCTTCTGAGAAAGGCTTTTTGCCACATGAACCCCCGTTTTTTCCTCTGAATTGTCACCTCTGATGCCCTGTGGCTCCCCCAGCCCCCCTCTGGCCCCCCAGTAAGCCTGCCCAGTTTTGCTGTTGGCCACTGGGATGTTCTGGCTGAGCCAAAGGTTGGTCCCTCCACCCTGAAGGACCCAATAAACCTGTCCAGGGAGATCCTTGTGGAAGTGTCTTCCAACCCCTCCATGCTACACCTCCCCCTTCCCTTTGATCTCCACACTCCCATGAAGACATTGGTCCCTAACGAGGGACACACTTCACATTTGCAGATGTCATGCCTAAAGATTCCCAGAGAATATGAGGGAAACAAATAATCCCCCTTGGATCCATCCTCCCAGCTTGTGAGCACCCCAGTTCCAAAGAAGATCACAGGAAAACGTTGGTTATCAGCAATTAGCAGCGGGAGAAGTAATTAAGGCAGTTTGTGTTTGCCCTGGATGGGGCTGTCACTCTTTGGGAGCTTTCAGATCCAGGGTACCCTTGCACACCCAGAGTTTGGGATCTTGCTGTGCCAAGCTCTGGATTGCCCTGTCTGTGTTTGGAAAGACAAGTGTCTGCCAGGGAAAGCCAGAGCTTCCCTTGGAATGGAGAATGTCAACCCCGTCCCTCTGACTTATCATAATTTTGCAATTAAGGGGCTTTCAGGCAAAGATTTGGGAATAGGAATTTTTATTCCTGTTGATCTTTACTAGGAATATTAGAAATACAAATGTAGAAACAAACAAACAAAATCCTAGAAAATCCATGGGAGCTCCTGCTGGAGCAGAGAGGCTGTGGCAGCTGTTCCTGGATCCCTGGAAGTGCCCAAGGCCAGGTTGGACAGGGCTTGGAGCAACCTGGGCTAGTGGAAGGTGTCCCTGCCCATGGCAGGGGGTGGGGCTGGATGAGCTTTAAGGTCCCTTCCTACCCAAACCACTCCATGGGATAGTTTGAAAAATGTGGGAAATGAACAGGCCCTTTTCTCTCCTGCCCCTCTCTGTTGCAGGATGCTTCTGGTGGGTGAGGGAATAGGGTTTGGAGCCCTTCTTTTGGGAAGTTCATTGGTAGTAGCACTGATCTGTTCATGATACCAGAATAACAGATGTCTCTGCCAGGAAGTTTTTCCTTATTATTACGTCAAAAGTTTTCTATTCTTAGTTTTATGGGTTGGGTTGGGTGGGACTCTAAAGCCCCTCCCCCTGCCATGGGCAGGGACACCTTCCACTGTCCCAGGCTGCTCCAAACCCTGTCCAGCCTGGCCTTGGGCACACCCAGGGATCCAGGGGCAGCCACAGCTTCTCTGGGCAGCCTGTGCCATTGCCTCACCTCGCTCTGAGTACAGATTTTCCTCCCAATATCCCACATAACCCAGGCCTGTGCTGCTTCTTCTGCATCTGAGGAGAGGCATTAGAAAAAAAAAATCTCCCTTTCCTGCTGTTTATCACCTCTAAATATCAGAACCAACAACCCAGGCTTCCTTTGCTCTTTCCAACCTGCCTTATAAATCATCTCTACACTCCTGGGATCATTTCAGAGCTCTTCCCTGCCTTCCTTGGCCATGGGAATGGGCTGCAAATTTCCATGTGGATCAGATCTGAATTAGTTGCCTTAACCCAGAGGCTAAAGAAGGAGTGATTCCCTCTTCTGCAATGCATTGATTTCACAAAAGCTGAACGCTGCTGGTCTGGTTTTTTTTTTTTTTCTCTGATACAACACAATAAATCACTTTTACAGTTTGCCCTCCCATAAGGTTAGTTATGAGAAAAACAAGGGACAGAAGTGGAGAGGGAGAATCCAATCCCTTCTCTGGTAAAGCTTGCCCCATCACATACTAGGGTACAGGGAATGGGGTGGTTTCCTCTAAGACTCATCTGCCCATCCCACAGATCTTCCCAGGAGGGTTCTGAGGCAGGATTTGGCCCCTCACAGCTGCCATGTCCCCAGCCTGTTTCCCCCAGGAGCACAGCCTGCGGTTGGAGTCCTCTTCAGTGGCAGCCAAGGGCTGGAGTTTGAAGCATTCCTGCTCTCCAAGGACACCTGTAGGGATGCCAGGACACATGGCAGGTGCCCAAGGAACTTTTCCCACTGTTTTTCCAGCGTGAAACATGCCCAGCTCCACCTGGGAGCATTCCTCGGCATAACCACCCAACTTTTGGTCCAAAGCTCTCAACTTCTTGGATTTTTGTCCTTATAGGCTTTATAATAATGCTAATAATGATATATAATAACTGAATTATTGCTAATAATGACCTAATTTGATTGTTGTCATGCTAGATATAGAAAATGCTCTTAAGGAACAACGGTCAGGACAAGATGAAATGACCACAAGTGTCAGGGGAAGTTCAGGTTGGATATTGGGGAAATTTCTGCACTGAAAGGGTTATCCAGTCCGGGCACAGCTGCCCAGGGCTGTGGTGGAATGGCCATTCCTGGAAGTGTTTTAAAGCCCTGTGGATGTGGCTCTAGGAGACATGTTTCAGTTGTGGCCTTGGCAGTGCTGGGGTGATGGTTGAACTTTAAGGTTTTCCAGCCTCAATTTTTCCATGATTCTAAAGCCAGGTGGAACGTGAGAGATCATGGCTTGATGAAGGGAGGAACAGACACAGGGACCAAGCTTTCCCTGCTGGAAAAGCTGTGTATTTGCTCCGAGGATACCCCAAAGCAGAGCTGGGTATTTGTCTGTGCTGCAGAGGGTCCCAGGAGGATGTCTGGGCAGCCAGGGGGGTGTGGAGATATTTTTGTATCCAGGGGAGCTGCTCCAAGGAAAGAGCTCTAATTAGAGGAAAATATTTGATCTCCACAGGCCTTTGGTGAAATTTCTCAGAAAGGCAGCAGATGTTGCTGAAACTATTTTGTTCAACTGTTTTCCCCCCTCTTCGCCTTCTTTGTTTTTTTTTCTGAGGCACATTGAACTAAAATTCAGTAAACAGATCACTGCACTTTATTGAGGGGTGCCAAAAACTGGCCTGAAATCAAAGCTGATACCTCATGCAAAGCAAAGTACAGCTCTTTGTCTTCCTTTTGGAAGTCAGAAGTTAACCAAAGACTCCCCAAAGCACATGGTGGCACGGCAAGGACAGGCTCCTGTTCCTGGTGTCACCCTGGCTGGCACAGCATCCAGGTGATCGGCACTCTGCATGGTCCTGCCTGGAACCCCTCCTTTCCCAGGAATTCCCCTTCTCTGATGAGCCAGAAGGGTCAAATCTGCTCCTTAGCCTTACAAGAAGCTGTGCATAAATACAGGGCTGGGTAAATAAATAAACACAGGCTGGGAAGGTCTCATGGAGACTTCTCCAGGGTGGGTTCAAGGAAGCAACTTTAGATAACATCATCAAACCAGGTTTGATCTTCAGTTTAAGGAGGCTTGAGATGCCAAAAGCCCCATTTTAGAATGTTTTGCAGTCCCCACATTGGCAGCATTAGACCAGTTCTGAAGTGGTGTCCAGTGACAGACAGCACCAGCCATGAGCTCCACTGGACAGGTGGGAAAGTGCAAAATTGACTCTTTTGGTGCAGGGGAGGAAATGCAGTGGGTGTAGAATCATAAAATCCCAGAATTTCCTGAGCTGGAAGGGATCCTTCTGGATTGAGTCCAACTCCTGGTCCTGCACAGGGTGCCCCAGCAATCCCACATCCTAATTACCAAGCTATAAGCACAGGCAGGTCCACTGAAATAGGGAATAATCACCTTGAATTGTCATTGTCCGAGAATCCACAGAGAACCAGCTACACAGGAAACATCAGTCAGAAACCTTGTTTGGATTAGAGAGTCGGAACAAGGGGCTCGATGGATTTGCTTGTCTGGTGTCACCCCAAAAGCATCCGCAGCACACCCCAATGAACCCCACAGGACAGGTCACTTCATGATATTGAGGGAGTCAATGCATCGATCCATTTAGCAAATGATAAGCAGGGTTTTGCTTTCATCAGGGCGGTGAATATTAATTGATTTGACAGGCTGCAGCTTGGTAAAACAAGAACAGGGGCATCGGGGCATCGCTGTATTAATTAGCCATGGTGGAGCCGCTTTTAGCTGCTTCCGAAGTTTAATCAATATGCTCCATTGGAGTCCCCAAAGGCTTATGGAAACAGCCTTTGAAATCCTTTAAATTGTTGCCTCTGTGAGGTTTCAGGGTCTCGGCATGTTCTCGTTCCGCAGTTTTTCCTCCCTCCTGAAATCATGGTGACCCGCAAGGACTGGTGTGGGCGGGATTTCTGATTTGGATCTCCTATTTGCATTCGCCAAGAATAGAAATAAATGAAAGGGATGTTCTGGTTTGGTCCAATAATAATAATAATGCCAGACACTAATGAGCTGCCCTCTGCTCCCGGTTCCTATCTGCAGTAAATTACCTCCATAGGCTTCGTCTGATGTGAATGGGCACGGCACCATTGAAATGGGGTTTGGCTGAGCCCTCGCACACTGCTCAGGCTTTGATTTAATACAAAGCAAGGCTTGAGCTTGTTACGGCGTTCTACTGAGAGGGAGGGAGGAGAGGGCAGAGCTCCAAATAAAGCTGGGAGTGAAATAGTGGAAAGAAGGGGATGGAGGAAATGCGACGTCGGAATGGGGAGGGGAGATAAGGAAGGCAGGGATGCTGCTGGGCTCTGAGTACTGGTGTCTTCCAGGAGGCGAAAGGAAAGCCAGAGAGGACAATGGGAGCTTGGGGGGCAGGAGGAGGAAGGCAGGAAAGCAGGGCTGGACTGAGAGAAAGCAGGAGGGCTGGCCCACTGCTGATAAGGCTGTTGAGGCACGAAAAATCCATCGAGGAAGAGCAGCTCACCAGGAAAGGCATTGAGGGAAGGGGATGAGGGCTCATCCTGTAGGGTTTGGGAAGTTTCTCTGACCTTCAGGATCTAAGCCTGGGGAGAACATGGTGTCACTGCCACCAGCAACTTTACAGGGAGGTTGCACAAGGTGTGAGGAGGGGAGGGCCGTGCACCCTCAGCAGAAATGTCCTGGTGTCCTGCTTTCCTGAAGCCTTTGCCATGGGTTGTGAGGAGCTCAGTGCCTGTCTCAGAGCCCAGCTGAAGCTGGAACTATGCCTCTCCCAGAGGACACATGAGGCCTGAAATCTTTGTTATGTCACAGAACCACGGAATCACAGAACTGTAGAATCCCAGACCGGTTTGGGCTGGAAGAGACCTTAAAGATCATCCCATTCCACCCTCTGCCATGGGCAGGGGCACCTTCCACTATCCCAGGTTGCTCCAAGCCCTGTCCAAGCTGGCCTTGGACACTTCCAGGGATGAAGAGACCAAAAGCTCTCTGGGCAGTGACATCTCTGTCCTTGGCCACGTCTCCAGCAGACAATGGTGCCTGCCAAGACTTGAAACACATTTTCCTCGAGTTTCTGACTTTATCATTTGTTGCAGCATTCTGCTTTTTTGGCTTCTCATCCTTTTTCCAGAGAAAACTTGCCCAGCTGTGCCCACAGCAGCTTCCCCAGCACACTTCCCCCATCCCTTCAGCAATGCCAGTTGTGTGACATCCTGAGGTCACTGCTACAGATGTCATCCCAGCGAGGGGACACGGGGAGACCAAGCACTGCTCTCAGGACCCCAGCATAATTATCCCAATTCCAGAGCCAGCCCTGAGCTGTGCCTGCTGCTGCCACACAGATTCCCAGCACAGGCACATCCTGCTGTTAATAACGGAAGATCCCCAATCTCTCTGGGGGCAACGCTCTTTGCTATGGGCAAGGTACTAAATCACAGCTGAAGTTTCTAGGCCAAATTATTTTCACTTTTATGTTTTGAGGAATGAGCTTCCTAAAAAGTGTGAGGCGAATTTCCAGGCCTGCCTACCTTGGCTCAGCAGGTCATGGGTAGAGAAGGAGCCAGTAGGAGAAGGCTTAGACCATCCTAAAGTGATGCTGCGTAGGTGATCAGATGAATTGAGGAAAAACAGGGCGGAAATGGACCCTGGACTTGTGTGTCCCAGCTGTCCTCAAGGCAGAGTTCAACCTTTCCTTATCACTACAAGTGCAGGGGCCCAGGAATGGGAGAACTTCCTGCAGCAACACCTGTGGAGGCACCAGGCAGTTCCCAGCTCTTTCATAGGAATGCAGACTGGTTTGGGTTGGAAGAGACCTTAAAACCTATCTGGTCCCACCCATTCCCATGGGCAGGGACACCTTTCACTGTCCCAGGTTGCTCCAAGCCCCATCCAGCCTGGCCTTGGGCACTTCCAGGGTGGTGACTCCAACACTGCTCTATGACAAACCCATTCCAGTTCTTGGCAACCCTTTCAGTGAAGAAATTTTCTGTAGTTTCCAATCTAAACCTCTTGAGGCAGTTTCCTCTCATCCTGTCCCTTGTCCCCTGGGAGCAGAGCCTGACTCCCCTCCCTCCCTGCCTCAGCTGCCCCCTCCTGGCAGGGAGTTGTGCAGAGCCAGAAGGTTCCCCCTGAGCCTCCTTTTCTCCAGGCTGAGCCCCTTTCCCAGCTCCCTCAGCCACTCCTGGTGCTCCAGCCCCATTCCCAGCTCTGTTGAAGATGAAGGGGGGGACTCTGATGACATCCAGGCCAGTGAGCCTCTTCCATTCAGATCCCTTGTTCATTCCTTCCCTCTATGCCCTTAGCCAGAAAATCAAGGATTTTGGGCACATCTCAGACTCCTCGCCAATCCTCCCAGCCTTGGCCACCATCCAGCTCCGCTGGTGGGTGGCAGTGTCCCACCAGGTGCCCCTTTCCTGTCACATGGATGTGCTGGCTTCAGATGCCCTCAAATTCAGCGACATGGCAAAGCTGCCCTTTTTCCTGTGGGATGGTGGTTTGGGATACAACTGTGCCTCCTGCTTGTGGTCATGAGCATCTCCGTGGGTGCTGCCCAAGGCCAGGACAGCACAGGAACCGAGGTTAATGACTTCTGCTGGGGGGAGGGCTCTGCACACTCAGAGATCAGTTGTTCTGGGACTCCTCCACAGAGCACCCCAGAGAGGACAAGGAAAGGACAGAGGTGTCGGAGTTGAGAAGGACACAGAGGAGGAGAGGGGGGTGGAAATGCAGGTTCTACAGCCACGGGAGGCTCTGCTGGCTCACTGGGGTTTCCCTCTGAGGACTATTGAAGGGCTGGATGGTTCCCCGGCTCCCAGCCCCCACAGCGAGGGGTGGGATGAGTGGGACAGGGGATGGAGAGGCCAGGGCTGTGCTGCAGGGAACACGAAGAGATGGCTGGGAAATGAGCCCTGTGCAAGCACATTTCTGTCTCCATCACTCCTCCCTCTTACAGGAGAGCTGGGATTGTGAATCCGATCAATACTTGGGATTTGTCCAGGAAAAAGAGCAACAAAATACAGGTTCCTTGCCAGAGGAGCTGGGGTTTATCCCGGGGAAGCCACGAGTGGTGCCAGAGGGAAGCCTGGGGAATATCTATGGATGTGTACATTTATGTGCACTCACCTGCCTTTGCTCTGCAGCTCTGGGGGCTGCCTGCCCCACACCCTGCGCTTCCCAGCATCCAGTGATGCTCTTCCCAATGGGATTGGTGCACACAGAGACCCCTCTTGACTACGGAACGAGTGCTTCCTCTGGGAGAGGCAGCATTTGATGACGAGGAATCACCCACACCTTGCGTCATCGTTGGCCCGAAAACTCCAGAGGAAACCCTGCATCAAGCACTGCCACAGTCACCTTCCCGTCTCCCTGCTCCACCTCATTACAAGGAAAATGTGCTAATTAAGGCATGGATGGGAGGAGCAGATGAAGTGCATTGATGAATTGGCACTTAGACAGGGGGTCAGAAATAATAAACTCTTCTCAAGAGCCACCTTGAAAGGGAGGGTTTCTTCTCAGGGGGTTTTGTCAGGTTTTCCTTCCCTGGTACTGAGGGACCCTCACACAGAGGTATTTGCCACAGGAATGGAGTTTTCTTGGCGGTGACACTCCCAGGATGGAGCTTTCTCTTTGAGGAAACTTTTCCTTTCTTATATAAGGAGAGGTTTTTAGTGTGCATGGGGTACTTAAATGGAATTGCACATCACCCACTTTTAATCTCGTTTTTCTGTCCCATTTCTTTCCTTGTCAGAGTTGTGGCTTTGTTCTGACCATTGCAAAAGCCCTTCAGGGTCTGATTTCGTTTTTCAGCTCAGGTCCCACTGTGTGAAGGGAGTGGTGACCAGTGAGGGGCAGGAGAAGGGATGTTCCCATTCCCTGACCCCAAATCCCTTTTCCTTTGGGTATCCTAGCGCCCTGGGACACCCCACGAGTTACCCTGGACAGCAGGAAGCACTTTCAGTGAACTCCCTCTAAGCCAAAGCTGCTTCAAACCCAGCAGAACAATGCCTATATCCCACACATCCCCATTTTAAATGTATTTCCATCCCATTTCCAAGCCTTTTTTTGCTTCCTGCATGGCCTTGAGCCAAGACTCTGGGCCTGCCGAGCTCACAATTGCTACAGTCAGTAAATCCCAGCCCTCCTGTAATGAAAACGTCACTAATGATAAATATTTAAAGGGATGTGATGTTTATTTTTATATTTACTACCCTGACCTTTATGTATTTGGATTTTATTTTACATTTTATGGGGATTCCCTGGGCCTTTTCCCAGCCACACACACACAAAGCCCACAAGGGCTCTGGGAGTGTTGTTGCATGATAAACACACATGGTCCCAACAATTACTGAACTTTAATGCCTGCTGTAATTACTGCCTGCACTTTGCATTAATGCCCGGGGTGATGGAGTGAAGTAGTGCTCAGACGCCAGGAGATCCACATCCTGAGGGAATTTCCAGGAGGAATCGTTGCTTCCCATCCTGTGATTAATTGTTGTGCCTCGTGTGGGGAGACTGAGACTTTCCCGAGCTCTTGGCACCCCTGGTTGATGGAAAAGCCACCACGGGAACACTCAGCCGTACACGGCCTGCTGTGTCAGCAGGGGAAAGCCTTCAGTTTAATTCTTGCAATTCCACGAGGGAAAAGATCAAGGAGAGCAGCAGGCACAAGGAGGAGAATGTGAGCATTTACCCACAGGTCTTCTCTGTGTGCTGCCTCGTCCAGGACAGTGCTGGGGAGCACTGGGAGCTCATCCCGCTGCAGAGGGACCCGTCCTGGGCTTGTCCTGCTCCTCCTGGGTGTCAGCCCCACTCCAGGAGCAGGGACAGCATTTAGGGATGTTCAACACATCCATGTGGACACGGCTGCCAAGGAACTGGGCATCTCCTACAGCAGCCAATGCCCCAGGCTGCTGTTGGCATCTGGCAGCCTTGGCTGAGCCTCACATCCCATCTTTCCTTGAAGGAGTGGGAAAAAAAATGAAAGAAGGAGTTAATTGGCCTGATTGGACTTTGCTGAAAAAGTTTCAAAGCAGAGGAAAAGAAAGTGCTGAGGCAGCTCCTTTCTGCGTCTTTGAACTTTAGGCTTTGAAAAGAGATGGGGAAAATCTTAAGGAATTAACGAGGACTACAGGGAAATTATTGAGGAGGAACTTTCAGTGCTCCCAGCTTGGAAAGAAATAAAAAACCCCTTTAGATAGAAATATATATACAGATATGGAGATATTTGCATGCATGTGGATGTGAAAGTGTGACCCCTTCACCCAGTTGTTCATCTTCATCTCTCTGATTTGATTTTAATGATTTTTATGAATTACTTGATTTTTTTTCCATGGTGCCTGGGAAGGGTGAGAGCTTCCCTTCTCCCACATCAGGAGCTGTGGAAAGGCAGAGGCAGGTCAGCAAAGGCTTTGGGTTTGCCACCACTCTGGCAACGTTTGTGGAATCCCGTCCTGGACTGGAATTCTTCCCTTTCCAGGAAATATAAACTTCTTTTTTTATTTTTTTTTTATTTTTTTATTTTTGTCAAAAAAAGCCTCAAGATAAATATTCTTGGATGAAAACCTATAAAAAGCTCAGACTGACAAACTATTTTTTAGGCACTTTTTTTTTCTCCCAACAAGAATATATCTGTCAAGAGAAACAGATGTTCTTGATGAAAAACCCTCTTTAATTACAACTCTGTCAAAAAACCTGCAGACAGATTTCTTTTTTTTCCTCCCAAGCCCATTAAAAAGTGTGCTAATGGCCAAGGTTTGAAAGCCATGGCTCCTCTTGTAATTTAATATTTAAATAAAACATTTCCCCATTAAGCTAAGAGCCAGCAAAGCCACAAGGCAAAACTCATCGACAAATCCAAGTTTAAGGTTTGCTTTTATAAAACGAGGTGTTGAACTTAAACCTGAGCTTTACACGGCTGCCTGAAGTGCTGGGGTGGTTTTGGAGCCCTGAACAAGAGTTTCTTATGCGGTCAGGTGAGCTGAATCCCCCTTTCCAGAGTTTAGGACTTCTGCCAATCAGGCCAAATATTTGCATTAAAAACTCAGAGTTGAAGGTCTGGCCATTAGCCAGGAGTTTCTTCAAGCCTCACATTATTTCATCACTAAATCTCACTGTATGCCCAGTAAATATTTTCTTTAGTAAATACATGAAGGCCTGACTGGAAACTTTCCCTCTCCCCCCTTGCAGAGGATGGCAATGTGTCATAAATGTTAAAAGAGGTTTCTCCAGCACAGCAGTCCCCGGGGTTGACATGCCACGGCTTATCCAGGGGAATAAAGGTCTGCTGGAGAGACTGGCAGGAATGCAAGGTTGATATTTCTTTATTTATTGGTTACAGTAATTGGCTAGAACATGGCTGAGTAGTTGGAGGAAAATAATCAATAGTTCTTGTCCGCTAATGAATGATTTTTCAGCAGTCGCTGGTGTAAATAGGTTTCATTAAAACAGCAAATCCTTCCAAACAAGAAAATTAACGAGGGCTTATGAAACCTATGAAATTGCACAGGTCTGAATGGCTGACAGCCATGACAAATATCTGCTATTGTTGGGGTTGGGAAGCAGGTTTTCACTTCAATTTTCACTCTTGTCACTTAAATAATATCAATAATTAGCAAATCCATTATGCCTTTCCCAGAAATCTTCTAGAGCGAAATGTGTTGGCCCCAACTCAAGACAATGTCTTGTTCCCGAGCAACCTGCATGTGCCTGGGCTCAGTTCCTGCCAAATCTGTGCCCTGTAACTGCACCAACAAACTGGGAAATTAAGGAGTTGAGCCCTCAGACTCACCCATTTCAAAAAGAGGGGACCGGGCACGATGCAGTCACTGCTTTTCTTCACTTCTGTGAACAAAGGGATATGAAACTGGTCTTCCACGGAGGGGTTCCAGCCCAGCAAATTGTGGTGTAGGGCAGAGGGAAAAACCTGGAAATCTGCACCAGTGCTCCTGGAGGATCCTGGGGTCAAAAGAGGATGGGATATAAGAGCTTGGACTGGGTGGTGCTGCTAATTTTTGTATTTGTCTCAAACAGTTAACTGTTTATTCCATTCAAAGAGGAAAGCTCCAAAAAGTGATTTGTTTTGGCCAGCCTGGAGCAGGACTCCCTATGCCTCAGAGGAAAGGGAAACTCTTCAGCTGCAGCTATAAAGACCAAAACCCCAAAGCCACTTTGTGGAAAGTTTCCCAACACCTTTCTTCAACTTCCCAGTTAGTATTGGAAGAGTCAAGGGCTCTCTGGAGCGCAAGTGAGATTTTTGCAAGTGGTAAGGCATCCCTCCTTCTCCTTCTCCTTCTCCTTCTCCTTCTCCTTCTCCTTCTCCTTCTCCTTCTCCTTCTCCTTCTCCTTCTCCTTCTCCTTCTCCTTCTCCTTCTCCTTCTCCTTCTCCTTCTCCTTCTCCTTCTCCTTCTCCTTCTCCTTCTCCTTCTCCTTCTCCTTCTCCTTCTCCTTCTCCTTCTCCTTCTCCTTCTCCTTCTCCTTCTCCTTCTCCTTCTCCTTCTCCTTCTCCTTCTCCTTCTCCTTCTCCTTCTCCTTCTCCTTCTCCTTCTCCTTCTCCTTCTCCTTCTCCTTCTCCTTCTCCTTCTCCTTCTCCTTCTCCTTCTCCTTCTCCTTCTCCTTCTCCTTCTCCTTCTCCTTCTCCTTCTCCTTCTCCTTCTCCTTCTCCTTCTCCTTCTCCTTCTCCTTCTCCTTCTCCTTCTCCTTCTCCTTCTCCTTCTCCTTCTCCTTCTCCTTCTCCTTCTCCTTCTCCTTCTCCTTCTCCTTCTCCTTCTCCTTCTCCTTCTCCTTCTCCTTCTCCTTCTCCTTCTCCTTCTCCTTCTCCTTCTCCTTCTCCTTCTCCTTCTCCTTCTCCTTCTCCTTNCCTTTCCCCTTTCTCCTTCTTTTCTGCTTCCCTGCATTCCCCTGGATCTGTTCCTCCCCTTGCCCTCCCTCCCTCTCCATTCCCACCCTGCCTGATGGAGAAGGCTCTCAGAGGCAGGAGCAGCTTTGGGAACCATGTCTGTACCATCAGCACTGACCAGAATCCGAGATTTGATGGCAAATTGTGCTGGTAATCTCCCTCCGAGGGAGTTGCTCCCATTTTTCATGGTGGAGAGTCCTTTAGGGATGTGGATGAAAAGAGAAAGTATTTCATTTGCTCTTTGGGAGCTGCAGCTATAGATCAAGGCCCAGCTCATTCCCCAAAGAGCAGAAATGGTTTTTTTTCAGGCAAGAATTGAGGCTCTCCCCAGCGGAAACTAAAACAGTTATCTGCACTTTCATCCACAGGTCAGCAGCAGAGATTTTTCTCCCAAAGCTGGATAAATCCAGGCTGTTAGTACCTTTGCTTCCCATTCTCCTTAGTTATTGCGTTTTATTTCATGAGGGGGGAGGCCCAAGCAAACACTTCTCCTGACTTTGTCCTTGTCTGCTGGTAGGCACTGCTGACCAGAGTTGCTGCTCTGTACCCGAGCAGCCTTGGTGCCTGGGATGTTCCTCTGTGTGCCACGATCCAGATACAAATGCCCAGGCAGCTGGCATGGGGAAGGATGAATAATCTCTGGGAATTCAGAGCACAGCCCAGGCGGAGATGGAGACTCCTCTCTCGTGAAGGTGGTGGTGGCCCCCCACCCATCAGAGCTTTTGGGAGTGTCTTCTCCTTCAGTCTCCTGCTTCATTCACCTTCTGCTTCCCTTGGGCTGATTTTGGGAGATACTGACCTCCCCATCTCAATCTTACCTTGGAATGCACGTGGAATTGTAGATGTGTTGCTTAAGCACATGGTTCAGTGGCAGACCTGGCAGTGTCAGGTTAGTGGTTGGAATCAACGATCCCAGAGGACTTCTCCAACCCCTATGATTCCATGGAAGCTCCCCAGTGCCCACCCAAATGGGCACAGATTTGTGGGCAGCCAGCGGAGCTCTTGGGCTGTGTTGGGGTATCAAGGGGATTTGGGTGAACCTCGGTGGTTCGGGCTCAGGTCTGTGAGGAGGTTGCTTTGCCATGAGCCATCCCAGCACTGGCACTTCGCAGCATTGCACAGGGAGTTTAATTCCAGGCCTGGGGAATTGGGAAGGTGCAAGCTAAAGCTGGACAAGTATCCCTGCCTGTTTTCACCACACCGACCTCAGCACCTGGAAACTCAGCCAAAGATCCCAGCTGGAACTGAGGCATGGCTGGAGCACAAGGAATGTACTTGCTCTTGGCTCTGCAGCAGGAAGCCACTTCCCAGCTACCTCCCAGCCCCTTCCTCTCCACCTCTCCAGGGCACCATGAAACATTTAAGACCCAGAAATGCCATTCAAGTGACCTCAGCCAGAACCCCACGACTTAACTCTTGACTTGGCTTCGTCTTGTTTTCACCATCATGGACAGTCTTGGCTGCCAATCCTGTCCCTGTCCCTGTCCCTGTCCCTGTCCCCACTCCACTCACCTAGCACAGGTGGCATGGGACTGGGCTGTTTGTGTGGTCTGAGTCCAGTATCTCCACAGATAAGAGGTTTCCAAAGCTGTGCTGCCCTCCCTTGTCCGTGATCCTCACGGACATAAAATCCTAGGCCTCTGTCATCAAGAGTGACTGAGCTTGTCTGGCTCAATCTGGAATAATTTATTCCTTCTGAGCCCAGGAAGTGCTGGCAGAGCTGATCATCTGCTCAGGAGATATGCTCAGGATAAAATCCTTCCTTTTGGAAACACTCAGCAGTGTCCATAAGCCACCAGCACTGGCTTATACCTACATTCCCATGTTCCTCCTTTCCTGCGATGCCCTGATCCCAATCCTAACCCTTTATCCCAACACGACACCTGCTTGCTCTGCTGCAGCTGAAGAAATGGAGGGCTGGATTGAATTTTGGAAGCTCAGCAGCTCCACTCACACCCATGGCCTTGCCCTTTCCATCCCATCAGGGAAAGCCCCAAATTCCCATGGCCCTGCAGGGCTTTCCTGGCTGGCACCTGGAGGGTTGCTCTGCCCAAACTGTGGCATGAATGAGATTTTCCTGGGAGAAATCCCCTCTGCAGTATCCCCTGCTCCCCCAGCCCTTCAGGGCCGAGTGTGGAGTGTGTTTTACTGTTTGTCACCCGAAGCACTTGAAAAAATTACACAAATCCATCAAAGTAATGAATCTCCTCAGCAGAGGCAAAGAGACAGAGACAGGCAGGCGCTGAGCCGAGCCCAGGCAGCTTTCGAAATTATTACCAGAGAAATGGTGCCCTTCTGTTATCCTTTCGGGGGTCTGGGTGAGGGGACATGCAGGTGACGGCTTTCCACAGGGGACATGTCCTCCTCCAAGTCCTGCCACCTTCCTGGTGTCCCATGACAGCAGCATCTGGCAGCCCGGGAATGATGGAGCGACACCACGGGTGATGCTGCTTTACACTGATGAGTGCAGACAGGGCACTTAGGGAACAGCTGGATTTTTGGGAGTGCCAAAGCCTCATCCCCTCCCTCCAGCCAGCCTTAAGTGGCTCCCTGCAGCCCTCTGTGCTCTCCCTCCCGTTTGTCTGTGCCTGAGCAAGCGTCTGAAGTCCTGAAGGGAGAGGCTGCTGTTGCTGCCAGGCCTGTGCATGGCTTGTCACATCCTGGGCTCCGTAAATAATAGATCGTGGTGTTCCTGGCTCCTCCAAGCTTTCATTTTGTTTCCAGGGGCAATATATCTACCTGTCTATCTATTTCTATATGTACATTTGGTGTGTGTGTATAAAGACAGTCATTTATATACACGTATGCAGGTTTGGAGGTTGATGATCTCGGAAGCCTTTTCCAACCTTAATGATTTTATGCTGTTTCATTTATCATGTCTCATTTGTTACATGATATTTCAGGTATACATTACTACTCTATGGGCTCAGAGGGGACAGGTCTGTGACCATTGTTCAGGATGGTTTTGCACCAAGTGCATCCCAGCTCCTCTGCTCCTGTTCCATCCCTACATCCACACCCATATCCCAATTAAATCCCATCACCCTGCATTTGCTCCCTCCTCTGAAGCCCCAGCCCTTCAGTCCAGCTGTTGCAATGAGAAGATACCCAAAACTGTTTTGTTTTATTTGAGGCTTTTTTTCCAAAAAAAAACTGCCACAGGGAAAAAAAATATGAAAGTGGCATTTCACCAAGGATCACGGTCCTGCTCCTTCAGCCAAGCACAAGGAGGGAAAGCAGCAGAAAGCAAACTGCTCTGGAGCACCAGAATCCCTCTGTTGTTCCGACCTCTCCCATCCTGAGGGGTTTTTAATATTTATTAGTCCGCAAAGCAGCGGCTGCACTGGTGCCTGTCAGGCCTGCCCTTGCCCTGAGGAGAGGAGTGGGGATGGAGAGTGGGAAGGAAGATGGATGGACCCGGAATTGTCTCCAATTTATGGGGCTCTGCGATTCCTGCCACCGTACGTCTCCAAGAAATGACACCACTACTTCAGGAGCAGAGATTAATCTGAGCCGGCAGGAGAAGGACAAAACAAATCATCCACTGCAGGAATCTCATTCGGGGCCTGTTGGGAAGAGCCCTGGATGAATGGCTTTTGGAAAGACCACACCAGCTCATGGATTTTCCCCCTTTTCTCTGTTTTCCTGCAAGCTGAGGTCGATGAGGTGTGGGGTGGAGGCAACCCTAGGGTGCTTTTGGCTGCTCAGGAGTTGTTGCTCCACACAAAACACCTGGGAGCTGTAGGTATGGGAAGGGCTGGGGCTGGATGAAACTCAGACCTGGGGTAGGAGAGCATGGAGAGCTGGAAGCTGAAAATCCACGGTGATCTGTGTGCACAGGGAGAGGTGGGATCACCCTGAGGGTGTCAAAGTCCTCTATTAACCATGAGTTCAGCTGTAGGCCAGGGACAAGGATCAGGCTGGGAAGAAGGGGTTGGCATCCTCTGGAACTACAAAAAACTCTGGAGGAGGTGGGTGCACATCCTGTACCGCCGTGGCCAGGGGACCAGGGGGTCACAGACAGACATCAAGCCATCGGAATTGGGAATTCCAGGACCAGCTGCTGCCTCTTCATCACCACAGCACCACCTGAGACAGCTCCCACCCCCTCAGATTTGGGTGCTGAGACTCCCCTGAAAAGGCCCAGCTGGGCATCATCCTCATCCAGCCACAGAAAAACCCATCCTTTAGGGAAAAAATGCACAAAGCCTGGAACTGGGAGAAGTGAGCAGCGTGATGGCAGCCTGCAAACCCAGATGGGCACCTGCAGCAAGCCCTGCAGCCTTTCCCTTTCCTTCCTCCATCAAATCCAACCCAGTGCCACTGCAAACAGCCCTCATCCTTCCCAAGGAGTCCAGCAGGTCAGGAGCAATACCAGCACAATTCCAGCTGTATCTCAGATTGATACAGAATCAATTGGATTGATTTTTTTTTTTAAGGTGCAGCCTTGGAATAGCTGAGACTGGAAGGTGCAGCTCAGCTTGTACTTCCCCAAAACAATTTGTCAGGTCCCACTGTAGGAGCCTAATGACGGCTGTAATTTATGGATGACACACCATATTTATCACCTCAGCATCCTCTCCTCTTCCTTCTCTCCCTCTGCCTCGTTAGGGATGGCATCAATAATGTTTATTGTAGCTTTTAATTTTTTATCGTTGCTATTCTTACCTATGCTGCTGGAGATGAGGAAAGGCATTAGGAGCAGGCAGAGCCTTTGAGATGTGTTCCAGGGGAAATGATGGATTTAGGATCTGGGAAATCCTTCTGGAATTTCACATGCGATGAGTGGGGGGAAAATCAGGTGTTCTTCCCAAAAACTCACCCTCCCATTCCCACTGACTCTGTGGACGCTCTGACCTCAGCACTCTCACATTGTGGAATCCCCCCAAATCTCCCCAAATTGTGCTTCTGGCCCTACCTTCGTGCCAGGCAGCTCCCGTGATTTCCAGCAGGCTCGTTTTGCTGCTCAGCTAGCAGACACACAGCCTTGTCATGGAGACACCTCGGAGTCAGTGGGATTCCCTTGGTTTTCCTGCCCTGTTTCCCTCTGCCCCTCACCAGCAGAGCTCTCATTCCTCAGGAGATGTTTGCATTTCACCCTCTTTTCACACCTGGTAAGTGATGCCCTGGTTGTGGCGGGTCTGTGTGTGTCTGGCAGTTCCTTCTCTGCAGGGAATTTTTGGCTGCCTCCGCTTGAATATTCCGGTGTTTGGAGTGGCTGACACATTCCTCGTGAGGAAGGACGGGTTTATCACAGGTACTTCATCCACACCCGATGCCAAGCAGCCCCTGGGTGCCCCAGCTGTGCCCCCACCCCATATACAGAGTACAGGGCACCAAGCTGTGTCCCTCCAAATATCTGAAATCCCTCCCACCTTGAATTTTCCCTTTTCTCCCTCCACATTTTCTTCCTATTTACCCTTGAGGAAAGAGGTTGCCATGGGTTTTCAAGCCCCTCAAAATGCCAGAACTGAGTTGGATGGGGCTTGGAGCAACCTGGCATGGTGGGAGGTGTCCCTGCCATGGCAGGGGGTGGAACAAGACTACGTTTTTAAATTATTCTGTGATTTTACAATCAACAGTTCCCAAAGGGGAATTTTCCCCCTCACCTCTTTCCAGACATGAATATTTCCCAAGCCAATGGTTGTTTTAGCATTGTTACAGGAGCCTCTCAGACGAGTTGGTCATTTACAGATTAGACAGACATTGCTTACATTGTTCATAACCGATTATGGGATTGACAGTTTGGCTTCCACCCAAAATCCGGAGTCCCAATTTAGCCTAATTGGAACAGAACAGCAGAGCAGGCTGGGGGAGGGGAGAGTGACTGCTGACAATTTAGTTAACGTTGATTTTATTGATCCCTGAAAAGCCTCTGATGTTGCAGGTTCCTCTTTATAGGGCAATAAAGTTTATAGCTGGGATTGTCCCAGGGGAGTAACAGCTCCGTGTCTCCAGCTGCTCTGAGGTGATCACTGCCAGCTCCAGCCCCAATTTGCTGAGGAATCTTCAGAATCCAAGCAAAAAAAAACCCCAAAATTCTGTCCAGGTCTTGGAATAAAAATGCCAGAAATACAATGATAACCAAATTAAAAGCCAATCCCTTCAAATGTAGGATTATTGTGTTAAAAAAGCCTTTTAATTATTCTTATTCTGCTCTAATTCTATTCTATTCTATTCTATTCTATTCTATTCTATTCTATTCTAATTTTATTTTATATCCTGTACTATTCTATTATATTCTGTTCTATTCTTTTTTTCTTCCATTGTGCTCAATTTCATTCCCATTCTTCTGTTTGCTTCTTCTATTTCTTCCTTCTTTTTTTGTCCCACGAAATGTTGCAATTGCTGCTGTCCACCTTTAATATATTCCCAGCCTTTCCTATTTTTATCCTCATGAGACCTCTCTGATGTGGCCTGGGATGCTGCTCTGATATGGGCTGGAATTTGTGCCTCTAAAAGCACCAAAAAAAAAAATTCAAGATTTTTTTCCCAGAGCAATAAAATCAAACATGGAAGGTGCAAGATAGATCCTGGATCCAGCACTGGTGATGGAGCACTGTAATTTTGGTCAGATCCATGGGCCCTGGCTGCTACAATTTCAATTAAAGGCACCTGCTGTGGCATAGGAGGGGCAGCTGGAGCAGAGGTAGCCCCCAGACATGCAGCAAAGGAACCAGCAAAGCAAATATTTGAGCAAGTCCCAAGAAGGCAGGGATCTGAGTGATTTTCCCCTCCCAACCCTTTGCTCCAAGCCTCTGACCGCTGGATTCTCCCTGATGTGCTGGCAGAGCTCTGGTTCCAGGCCTGTGGCTTCGAGCTCATTTGTCAAATGCAGGGATCTCTATGAAAGGCTGTTAGCAGAGCATTTACTTCCCATTCCTCATCCTCTGCTGTCATCACCTCCCAAGATTAATTAAGGAAAAAAGAAAAGACATCTTGTCTCTCCTTTGTTTCCCCATTCCTTGCATTTTTTAACAGCCCCTTCCTCTCCATTCATGTCCTGGGTACTGCTGGGAAGCAAATCAAGCAAAACCCAATCCTTCCCTCTTTCTTCTTGTGGTTAACATATCAATTTTTTCTGCCTCTCTGTAGGTGGAAGTGGTTGGTTGAGTGTTGTCCAGGACATCAATTCTCTTCCATGGCCTCAGCTGCTAAAGCTAAGCCAGGGAAGATCCCAAATCCATTGATTTAAGATTGCTGGAAGTGCTCATTGCAGACCTACAGCCACAGTGCCAGGTTGGTGTCCTGTCTCCGAGTCCCTTTGAGGGTCACACGGTGCCATCAGTCCTGCTCCCCGTGGGATAACTGGGGGCTTTGGCTCAGGTGTGTGCCCCTCTGTTAGGAACCACAGCCTGTGCTTATCCTGGTGCCATGGGCTTTTCCATGGCCATTCCCAAGAGTCCTCTTTGTCTGCTCCTGAGCCCATCCTGGTGCCAGCTCTGTGAGTGAATTTTGGGTAAAACCAGAGAGACCCTGGCCCTGCCACCTTCCCAGCCCTGCTCCCTCCTTCCCTGCCTGATCCCCACCAAGCTCCAGTGAGCTCCATCCTAGGACATCCCTTTCCATCCTTTTATTCAGTGTGGTGTTTACTGCGAGGTCTCATTCTCCCAGTCTGACCACTTCCCCCAGTGCTGGCTGTTCCCGAGCTCTGAGGACCAGGATGCTCCCATGGGACGTTGCCACCAGTCCCTGTTTGTGGCAGGTGGAGCTGGCTCCTCACGTGTGTCATTGCTGATCCATAAAACCTGAATGGGAACCTGCGGGAGGCGGGAGAGCCGGGCAGCTGGCGCTCCCTTCCCTCAGGGATTCAGGGATTTGCCATCTGCTCTCCTGCGCAATCCCAAAGCTCAGCCCTGATGTCAGTCAGCCCAGGAGGAGGAGAAGGAAAACCCAGCCAGCTCTGGCTCTGTTCTTGTCACGGGGGCTCCCAAATGCCACCCTCGCTGATGTGTGTGACAGGGGGAGACATCCCCGCCCTGTGTCACCGAATCCATGTCATAGGAGCTGCCACCACTGTGGTGGTGGCTCTGCCTCACTGCACCTGCAGGAGAGGATGAAACCCCTTTTTCCTTTCTCTTTGCTCTCCCGGAAACTCATCCTAAGTCCACCCATCCCAACTAAAGTCTGTCTCTGCTTTTCCTGGACTTCCCTGCTCTGCATGAGCACAACTCCCATGGCTTTTGAAGCCATCCGTCACTGCCATCTCCACAACCCCAAGCCACACACGGAATGAAGATGTGGAGCAGCAGCTCCTCAGCTGGTGTAAATCAACATGGATCTCCCTCCATCGGTGGAGTCAAACTTCCACCCAGCCGAGGAGGGAACCCAAAATGCTGCTCATCGGAGCAAAAGAAATTTAGGCAATAATTAGATCTGGAGCATGATTACCCAAAGGGAAACGCAAAACAAATGTGGGTGACAGATATTTCCAGGATAACTGGAGTTATTAATGCTTTTCTCCAGCAGTGACAGGCACAGGGGATTAGTACTGCCTGAAAAAGTCTGGTTTAGTGTGGGAAAAACTGAGGGCTGGAAATGAAGCAAGGAGGAGGCCATCTGCTGCTCGGTGAGCTCGCGGGGCCCTGTGAGGAAAGCTGCAGCCAAAACAACAAAAGGCAACGATGGGAGGCATATGTGAGGAGAAACACCGACCTGTTGCTCCTAAGTTTCCAGTTAAAAAGGGAAAAAAAGGAAGGAACCTGTTGTTTGTTGCACAAGCTCCCCTGGAATTAGCAACCCCGGCACTGCTGAGCACAGCAGAGCTGGGGATGTTTCCAGTTAAAGCTGTTCCTTCCTGCTGGCCTGGGTTGGGTTATTTGGGTGGGAGCGGGAAGGACCAGCCCTCCCTCTGTCGTGAATGAGGGATTTAGGGTTCCTCAAAGAATCACCATCGTTAGCAAAAATACTTTTAAGATGACCTTATAAAAATACAACAAAGTGCAATGACAAAGTTGCTCCATTACTTTCTGCATGGATACAAGGGAAAAATTGATGTAGAATGGAGCCAAAATATTTACACCGAGTCTGTAGATGCAAAAGGGTAAAGAGACCCTCCCACTGAGCCATGGGTTCAGAGTACAACCTCTCACCTTCTAAACTTCTGATGGAGCTAGAATATGGCTAAGCCCAGCCTTAGTTCCAGACTTGGACAACAGTTTAGATCTACAGGAATTAACTATGTGGATTTCTGTGGTTTTGAGTCACCTGCTACAAGCAGCTTGCCACGGATCTGGGATCCATGCCCTCTCTGCCTGGGGTAAGGAAGGATTTCTCAGTCCAGGTAGGGAATCTCAAACCCTGAGAGGTATCCCAGCATGAGGGGAGAGTCACTGGTTTGCAGCTGCGAAGTGGAGAGAACTGGAATTAGACTCCTCCAAAGGAGTCATTAATGACGAGGTCTCTCAGCCTCAAGGAGCAACCAGGAATGTCCCATCTCAAGGGGACATCCCAGCCATGCTGCCCAGCTGAGCCCATGAGGGCTCACCTAGACGGCCAAAACTGTGGGATAAAGTGGTTGGCTGGTAGCCAGATTGGACACAATGGGAAGGGTGTGCATGAGAGTCCGTGAACCCACAAGGTTCTTTGCTCCTTGAGAAATGAATCTTGGAAAAGCCACCAGTGTCACTGTGCTAATCACGGGGTTGGGGATCCAAGCTCTTGAGCACCAATATTCTCTGGGTCTTTCTCCCCCTTTGTGGGCTTCACAAAGGAATTCTTGGCCCCCTTTGGAACCTGTATCAAGGCACTGCTGGTTGGGTTGAGTGCATCTCACACCCTCCACACTGCAGGGGTGCCCATCCCCTTGTCCAGACCTCCCTCTCCACAGGACATCTGCTCCTTCCAGCACGGAAAGGGGAGGAAAAGGCATGAGCTGGCCCCAGTGTTCTCCTGTACAGCTTGGGCAAGCGGCCATGAGGTATGTGGGCTGGGAATGGCTTGGGAATGCCATGGACTAACCCACCCTAAGGTTTGTTTTTGGGTGTGTGCAATTACAAACTGCTCCAAGTGCATCCCTTAGCAGCCTGGATATCCAAAACCAGATGTGCTCCTTCAAACGCGTTCAACCCTTCTTTAAGTAGAAATTTAAACAGGGCTAAAACAACATTAAAATGAAGGACAGGATGCCTTTTTTCTTTCAAATTTAAGGAGTGCTGACACCTAGGAAGTACCAAGATGAATTTCTAACAGGGTTGTTTGTCAATATGCATAAAACAATGTCTTTTTTGCTCTGTGCTCCCCATGGGTGTTGGAAAGAGCCTGGAAAACTCCACCCAGTCCCAGCCAGATGCTTCAGAGAAAGCTCAAAGATCTTTACAGCAGAGTGATAAACTCACCATAATTAAAGCAGAAATTTCAGCTAAAATTCAGATAGACAATCCAAAATACATGGCACCATCAGGGCTGGTGAACACAACCTGCGGCAAAGCTACTGATAATTTCATTTCCTAAGGATTTGAAATAGTGGGAAGCTTTCTAGATGGGGTACAGACCTGTGGCTCTGCTGAGACCTGTCCAACTCAGGTTTTAAGTGGAATGAAAGCCCATCTGCACAGACCCAGCCTTCCTGTGGGAAGTGGGAATCCATCCCCCAGGCCTCGGAGGGGAGGAACCCCGTGGCTCGGCTGATGAGGGACTGATGAGGTGATGAGAAGGTGTGAGGAGCTCCTGGGGAGGTGGGAATTGTCCCGGCCCTGGCCAGCACCAGCACTTCCCATGTGGCCAAAGGCAGGGACATGTATAAATGAGAGGAGGGGACATCCCACTGGGCTCTGCAGGTGCCACCTGCAGCTGGGTGTCCCTTGAGACCTGTAATTTTGGGCATTCCTAACTTCCTCCTTGGACTTTGCCCTGTACCAGTAACCACCTGTAGCAGTTTCACATTCGTCGAATTTGTTTTGTTAAATTTAATGTAGTGGTCTATTTTCCCACTATGGAATAGGATTAGAAGAAAGGCAAAACAGGCTTAACTTAAAGATAGAAACAGCTAGATTTATTAACACACACTAAAGGGAGGACAAAAAAACCCCATGAAACGTTTTTAAAAGCGCTCCCCTCCCCCCTACCAACAGTTTACTTTTCCACAGAACAGTGTAAAGATACAGAAAATCAGAACTCTAGGTCAGTACCACCTATAAAATAGTCTTTCATTCAGTCTTTGAGAGAGACAAGTCCCTCCTGATTCTTCTGGTAACTTTCCACAAGAGACACAGTCTGTTTGTGGCTTCCAGCTCCCACAAAAGCTGCTCGCCCTTCATTCTGCATTTGTGAGTTTCCCAAATGTAGCATTTCCCATGACTACATGTGGGCTGTGGACTTACACATGAGGTTTCACCTTTTAAAGATGCACAGCTCCACAACAAAGGGACTTCTCANCAGGCCGTAGGATCGGCTGGATGTCAGCAGCCGTGGCTCCCCTTTCTCTGCCGGCTCTGCTGGGCTCAGGGCTCGGCTCCCTCAGGGCCAGCCCCGGCACGGCCGCCCCAGCCCGGCCCCGGCGTGGTGGGGCCTGAGCCGGGCCCTGCTGCTCCCTCCTCTCGATGTTACCTCATGGCAGGCCTGCGGCAGAAAGAGAGAGGCCCTTCCCAAAATCCCACCTGTGTTTTAGCTGTGTGTCCCAGGGGTGTACACTTGTATCCAACTGGCCAACCTGGCTGTCAGTTTTAAAGCAGATCACTAATTGGTTTTTACCAGTCATGCCAAACCAATACACCACCAGAAGCAGACAGTCCCACCTGCCACAGGGCCACATCCCACAGCATATTTGTGTTCCAGCCTTTTGAGGCATTTAAGGGAGTTTGGCCTTTTTTACAACAAATCACAGCCTGTCACAAATTGTCACTGTTGATGCTCTGGTTCTCTGCAGGATACCTGGCCTGGAAATACGGGAAGGGAAGACAGCACCAGCGGGTTCCCACCTGGCAGCTGGGTTGGCTGTCACAGGACTTCCTGGATGGATTTTAAGAGTGACGCTTTTCTGCTCTCTGTACTTTAAATGGGCCTTGGAAATCCCTCCAGGTGTCCAGGAGATGCCAAAGCCCAGGCTGAAGGAGCCCTCTCCTACTCAGTAGAAGCCAAACACCTCATGAACAATACCCAGAAATTCCCAAATTCCAAAACTACAATGCTGAGAAGGACAGCCAGAAAAACTCCCTTTCCCCAAGTCTGGGGATTGCTTTTGTTCATGGCTGGAAAAATCCTCCCATTGTTGCTTCCTAGCAATGCAAGAGCATTCCATTAAAACTAGGAATTCCTCCCTGTCCCCACTTTGGAAAATTGTGCTGTACCTTTTTTGAACGGAACATTGAAAGTCTCTGGCTAGAAGATAACAAAACACAGAGGATGGGGAATGCAAAGCTCTGGATTGCTGCCCTGGTGTGGCTCTGCCTGAACCCAAAAAAATCCCCCCAAACCTCTCCCTGTTTCCTCAATATCCTGACAGAGACAACTCAGCTGGAAAGATGCATCCCGGGTAGGAGCTCCTGGAATTCTTCCCATAAGAAAGGCAGATATTTATTTAAAGATGGGACTGAATCAAAACAGACATGGGGAAATGTCAAAATATTCCATAAGTAGGAAGAGGAAGGAATACAGTTGTCTCTCTACCCTGTGAATGAATAACTTACATCCTGGGAGAAGCAGGAGTGGGAATGGAGCAAGTGGAATCAGTTCTGCTCCGTCAGTGTTGACAGAAGGGAATAGCTCCTCCTGCCTAGGCCAGAGTGGATTCAGGCAGAGTAAACTGAGAACTGCTGGGGCAGGGAGCAAAGGAAAACAGAGGAGATTGCTTGGAAAACATGAGGAGGGAGAATGAATACTGAGGGGATGCACGTCCCTAAATGTGGTCGTGAGGAAATGGAGCATCCTGGCAGAAGTGAGAGCAGAAACCAGTGCTGCTGGTGCCACTCTCCCTCTGGAATACAGGGGAGACATTGAGTTCAGTGATTTTGGTTCTAAAGCCTCAATTTTGAATGGCTGAAATTAGAGGAGTGACTGTGGAAGAGGGCTGGAAAACAGATGATCTTATAGGTCCCTTCCAACCCAAACCTTTCAATGGTTCTATGCTGTGGGAATGACTTGTGGCAGACCAGAGGGACATGAGGAATTAAAGTCTTCTAATTCCTGCTTGACACCATCCAAGAACTGCTTCCCAACAGAGGATGCATTCTGGAGACCATGGCAGCATTTAGGATTTGTTTGCAAATCACAGCTGAAACATAGGACTGAATTTTGCTGCATAAAGATTTGTATAGTCCTGCCAATTCCCTCGATAATGCCTTGATTTAATGTCTCTTTCCTAAAGACAAATGTGAGATAACTTCAATAGGCAAAGTTGGCCTCGACTGCCACTTTCAAAAATACTTGAAAAGAGACTTAAATTAGGGGGAGAAAATGCAGAAAGTTCTCTAAAAAGGGACAGAATAAATTTAGAAATCAGCTTCAGAACTGGCTGGATTCTGCAAATGTCTAAAACTAAAAATAGAGAGGAAGAGAATATTTTGGTTTTGCCCTCCTTGATCAATTTCTCTCTTTTTTTCTCTCCTCACATTAGGGTCCCCGCTAAGTTTACACCGAGCTCACAAGCCTGTGCCTTGCAAACATTTTTGCTGTTATTTTTGTCTAAGTGACAGCCCTGGGTGGCATCCAAGCACAACCACAACAAACTCGAGTAAGGCAGAGCAGCGTGAGCACCAACAACCTCGGAGCAGACTGGGAGCGATGTCACTGCAATTCCATCCTGCGGGACCGTCACCTGCATGAGGTCCCCAAACCACAGAGCCTCGGGGGGCTCCTTGGCTAGGGTCTGGCAGGAGTGAAGCTCTGGCACAGGGGTGTGTTCCTGCTGGAAGTAGGGATTGGAAAGTGGGAAATGGGCTCCTCACTTCCCATATCTCTGTTTGCGGCTGGTGGATCCTGGACAAGGGAATGTCGGTGCAGCACCACAACCCAAACCGCAATCCCTGGAAGATGGGGAAGGAAATTTTGTGACCCTTTACTTCAGTGAAGAGGATGACAATGACAAGAGCAGCAGGATCTTGGCACAGCCTGGCTGCTTCCTGGCGCCTCAGCTGCTGGAAAGATTTCTGCTGTAGACTCACCAGATGCTTGGCATTTGGGAATAATTCAGTGTCGATCAAAGCAGGATGGATGAAAAAAAAGGAAAAAAGGAGAACCCATGATGAATTCATCCTTCACTGTGGCATTAGCACAGCCCAGCCCTGTCCCCCTCCTCCATGTCAGTGGTGAAAAATGCCTCCTCTTCTCCAGCAATTACCTGGTTGGGCTCACCCTTGGAATGCCGATCCTTTGGGAAACAGCAGCGGCCGCCCCGCTCTGCCAGCCCAGTGATGGATGAGCCCCAGCTCAGCCCTGCTGCCATCTGCCACCAGGGTCCCCTCCCCGGCCCCCAACAAGTGACATCCTCGTTCCTTCACGCGGATCAGGGGCGAGCAGGAAAAGTGGCAGTGATGAAAGGTCCCTGCAAAAGCGTGAATTAGTTACGGAAGGGAGGAGATGAATGCAGAGGCGTGGGGTGGGAGGAAAGGGGAAGATGGAAAGATGGAAGGGGAGGAAGGGAGGGAATCACATGACTCATGCCCAGGCCCCTGGTGGGTAACCCCACTGTTCACGAGGCTCCTGATGGTTTGGTTACTTGCTCGTGGCGAGCCCTTTTTGCCAGGATGAGCCCATTCCTGGGATGTCCCTAGGAAACAGAATGTGTCCCAGCTGACACACCACTGACAGCCCACCATGACCCTCAAGGCATGGCAGAGCAGGGAGCTGGATTAAATCAGACAAATGGCAGCTGTCAAAACCAAAACTAAACTGGATGGTGCTGGGCAGCTACAGAAAACTTCTCCTCTGGGGCCAGGGTGACCAAAGGTAAAGGGGACTTGGAAGCCAAACCACCTCTGGATGTCCCAGGATGCAACAGAGTGTCTGAAGATGGGAAGCTTCACCTGGAGTGGTTTGGGAAATCTTTGGAAACCTCCCTCCTTCCTTAAGGGAGATGCAAAGCTCAGAGAAAGCCCTGCTTTGCTGATGGCATTTTCCAGGCTGGGTGGATCAATTCCACCTCTGGAACAAGCTGAGAGGGACCTGGTGGCCAAACCCTGCCATATTTCTCAGGTTTATCATCAAAACCTTCAGCTGGGGCCACTCTGCTTTCAAACACAATCACTTTGCAGAGTACTTGGTTATTGTCACCAAAACCTCGTGATTAAATTTATCTTGGTAATAAACCCCTTTCACTTCCCAGGTTTGATCCCAGGTTTGCCCCAAGCTGCTCAGGTCAAAGGAAGCTGAAAGTTTGAGCTGAAATCCCTCTTCAGGCACGATTTACAAGGGGAAAACAGGAGGAAAAAGAGGCTAGCACTTCTACAGATGCTCTGAAAATGCTCACCAAGCAGAAACGGTGCCACAAGAATTATCCCCCCCACTCCAGCTATTCCAAACTCCAGGACATTGTCCTTGCCCATCTGTCGGCATAGCTCCAATACAGAACAAATCTCACTAACAGGCACCAGAGATTTAGGGAAGGGCCAGAATATGGCAAAGCCCTTTAAAACGGGAGATAAACCATCCTGTGCTCCAAGGAACAGAGGTGGTAAGGAAGATATAAACACCAACAAGCCTCCTGGGAATGCTGGAGAAAGGCCAGGACAACAGCACGTCAGCACAGCTATGTTGGGATGACCCCACGGCAATGAAAATAATTTATTAGGACTGGTGGGGGAAATAAAAGAAAAAGCTTTCCCCAGGCTAAGGGTACCACCAGCATCAGTGCAGTAATAATAAATAGCAATCAATCATCATCATCATCAGGATCCCAGCTAGCAGAGTTTATCCTTTTTGAACGTGGGAATAGCTGGGTTTGCTCTGCATCCCGTCAGTTTCTAAGTGGATTTGTCAATAAAGCTGAAGGTGAGGCTCCCAAACCTGTGAAGTCGGGATAGGTAATGGCTTAATGTCTTTCGAGGAAAAATATCAGGGGAAAAAACAATCCCAATCACGATGTGATTCTTTCTTTGTAAGTATTAATTTGTAATAATATATCAGGAATTTTCTCATTCTGAACCCACATTTTGGAAAAAAGAAAAGCCAAAAAATTCTTCCTAATGTTTTACAGGTTTCAAATATTTTACCTACAAAGGGTGTTCCCCAATGGGCAATAGTTGGGAGACAAAGAGAAAATGGTACCAATAAGCAGGAAGTGACATTTCCCTGTTGCTCTGGGTTTTAACACTTCTGAATTTTTGCAGCCACTTCAACCTTTGTAAGCTGAAATAATAATTTTAAAATAGGGCAAACATCCTCCCCCTCCTTCCTCCTTTTCCGCCAGGACTTTTCTCACACATTTTTCTCCAATGGAAGGAGACGGGCAATCTAATTTGATGTTTTGGGATATATTCCCTGCAGGAAGTGTGGAAATGCCACCTGCTACCTGCGTGTTAGATGTGATCATAAATCACCAGCACCCAGGACTCGACAGGATCTCCTGATATTTTAACGGCCACGAAAGGTCTGGCCACTGCTGGAATTAAAGCCTAAATCGCAGGTTTATGTTTTTCTGGAAATGCCAAATGCTGACTTGCTTCTTGTATCACTCTTAATCGCCCTTCCTAATTACAAGGAGTGAAACAATTAATTATGTTCTGTGGAAAGAGACACAAACCCTTCTGCTTCTGGCTTGGCCCTCTTGGAAGTTCAGAATGAGCCCTGGGAGGATGTTGGGCACTGGAACAGGAATATTTCGACAGTGGTCTCAGGCACAGGGTGGGATTGATTGTCTGTGCAGGGTCAGGAGTTGGATTTTATGATTCCTGTGGGTCTAGCTTGGGATATTCTGTAATTCTACAGTGCTTTAAACACCAGGTCAAAGTCCACACCTTGGGTGGCTCCTCTGTCTCCTGGAATCCAAGGTCAAACAGTTGGAAATCTCAGACCAGGTCACGGATCCAGCTGCAACATCTCCATTGGAGATTTACCCTCACCATGGGCTACAGCTCCTATACTTCCAGGGGGTTCTAAAACGCCTGATCCTGCAAGGATGTCAGAGATTTTGTTCTATTTTGCTGGCGAAGCCAAGTGACCAGAACATTTCTGCTCAATCCTGCATGGCTGGGAGAAAATCAGGTTCAGCTTACTGGGCTCAAACTGGGAAGGAAAAAAAAACCGAAAGAAAAGAAAAAATGGGTTGGGTAATGTTGGTTTAATCTCAAACTTGAAGAGCACAAACACACTCAAGCAGCCCTGTTTGACAGCAGAGATGCTGGAAATACGTCCAAGAGGGACACGACTTCCTGGGGCTGCCGGAGGATCCCAGACAGGAGATCCACCACAGCATCTTGGGTTTCCACTACTTTTCTGTCACCCCAATTCTCCGAGGACCAGGAGGGAATGAGAAGTCCTGAGTACAGCTCTCAGTGCCCAGCACTGACACTGGGAGAGGAGCATCTCGACTGTCTTTGGGCCAAAGCTGGATCAGGAACAGCGCCGGAATCCTCCACAAGGCTTCAAAGTTTCTGTATGATTATGCGAGCAAATATTTGGGCTGGAAGTGCTGTTAGTCATTATTTGCAGTTCATTTTCTCTTATTTGTTCTCTGTCTTTTAAATAATAAAAGAGAGAAAGCCAAGATGACAGCTCACAGCGTTCCCATCCAGGAGCAGAAACAACAGCTGGGTTTTTCTGCTAAACACCTTCCGTTGTGCACAGCTTCCCAGGAAATGTTGTGCCAGGTAGGAATTTGGAACTACAACCGCTGTGGCACTGATGGGTCCTGGTCATTCATCAGGAAAATCCCAACTCCAGGCCTGTGCTGTTTTTCTGGGTTTACACACTGGGGCAGCAGAACAGGAACCATTCCCTGTCTCCAGGCCCTCCCGGATTTGGGGACTTCCCTGCTTCGTTGCTCTTTGGCACCTCATTTGGAGGCCTGATCGTGGCAACAGCTGTTCCTCAAATTCAGGGCTTAGCACCATTAATCACATCAGTAGGCAGCGGGGTTTCCTCCAGCTGGAAATCCAGGAACAGATCCGAGCATGTTCCAGGCAGGGAAGGGTTTACACTCATCTATGGAAGTGCAAGGCTCCCTGGGCACGGAGGCACGAGAGGAGCTGCTCTGCAGCAGAAGGGTATAATTGGCATCAAAAATTACTTCAGATGCAAAAACACATCTCCAAAACTCCCACACATTGCATTCCAGCTCCAGGTATCGCCGTGCCTCCAGCACTTTGTGCCTCCACCATGTACAGAGTGGGATGGGAAGGTCTGGGCAGCAGCACTTCCATATAAACAACCTGACATAGAAAGTGTGGGATTACTCCCTTTGGCAAATTTATGGCTTAGGGAATGGAGGGATCCAGGACCCAGAGCCTGGATCTGGCACCATCAGGGTCATTCCTGCCTGTCCAGTGGGGGCAGTTTTGGGTGGCACAACCTGAGAAGGATCTAAAGCCATTGTAGAGTGTCCAAAAGAGGGACACGAAGATGGGAGAGGGTATGGAAATGCCAGATAAGGCGCAGCTGAAGGCACTTGGTCTGTTTACTTTGGAGAAGGGGAGACTGAGGGCAGAGCCCATCCCAGTTTACAGTTTCCTCCCAAGTGGCAGAACTGATCTCGGTGCTCTGTGAGCAGGGACAGGACACCAGGAATGGCTGAAGCTGTGTCAGGAAGGGTTAGGTTGGATATCAGGGAAAGGTTCTTTCACCAAAGAGTGCTGGGCACTGCCCAGGCTCCCCAGGGAATGGGCACAGCCCTGAGGCTGCCAGAGCTCCAGAAGCCTTTGGACAATGCTTTCAGGGAAGCACAGGGTGGAATTGTTGGGGTGTCTGTGCAGGGCCAGGAGCTGGACTGGATGATCCCTGTGGGTCCCTTCCAACAGATTCCATCGTTCTTGCTCCCAGGACATGAATGGGCAGGAGCAGGCTTCTTCCAAAAAAAACATCTTGTTTATCCCAAGAAAATCTAAACACAAGGTGTGTCAGTTCAATATAAAATTGAAATGCCTCCAGAAAGCTCAACAGAACCCCCAATTAAAAACATCACCCCAAAAGGCAGAAGCACCTCAGGGTGGATGTGGCACCTGCCTCCATGGATTTGAGCCCACAGGGGAGATCAGCAACCCGTGGATCTATGGCAAAACCCTCCCAAATCACATGAAACCCGTCTCCAGTGAGCCATTTTTGGCTCTACATTGGATATGGGGAAGAAATTGCTCCCTGTGAGTGTGGAGAGGCACTGGCACAGCAAATGCCCAGGGAAGCTGTAGCTGCCCCTGGATCCCTGGGAGTGTCCAAGGCCAGGTTGGATGAGGTTTGGAGCACCCTGGGATGGTGGAAGGTGTCCCTGCCCATGGCAGGGGGTGGGACTGGATGGACTTTAAGGTCCCTCCCATCCCAAACCATTCCATGACTCTGCAGCCATGGAAGTCATTGAAGAGAAGGAAAAAGGACTTTGTTTCCATGGACAAGGCTCTTACTGCAGTGTTTGCGCTGAGTTCCAATAGGCCTGGCTGTAAAACCATTTCCAACCTCCTTCCTGAGAAGGAGAAGGGGAAAAATCCCAAACTGATCTAAAAGCTTGGCCCACCAGAAATCAACATGACCCAGCAGCATCCCAAGCAGGCTCTGCTCAGCCAAGCTCCCTCAGAGTCATTCCTTGATGTGTCTGTTAATAGTACCCTGGGATCAAATCCATCCTTGGAGGAAGAAGGAAGGATGCTGTCAAGACTTGAGCAATTCCTTGTTTTCACTGAAATCCAGGTAATATCTGTGTTGTGTTTTCAACTCCTATTTTAAGGTTATTTTCATTTCCACTGCAATAATAATTCTTGTGCCTAAAAATAACACAAGTGGAGTGATCTTTCCATTCCATGCAGGTTAACACAGGATGAGCCAATTGGTAAGGTTCGGGCTGCCAAAAAAATACTGTGGCTGCCACCTCTGGGGCTTCCATCTGATTAAACTGGGATCAGTGGCTTGGAGTTGGACTCAATGATCTTGGAGGTCTCTTCCAACCTAGTGATTCTGTGATTCTGTGTGAGTTTGCTCGTGGGGAAACTGAGGCAGAAGTAAGGAAATGTTGGCATTGCCAGCAGGACCGGGCTGGGAGCAGTGCTGGGGGTGATGTGCTGGTGAAGGACTGAGATCCAGGACAGGAGGAAATGGCCTCAAGTCATGCCAGGGGAGGTTTAGATTAGATATTGGGGGATTTTTTTTTCCCAGAAAGGGTGGGCAGGCACTGGCACAGGGGTGGAATCCCCACCCCTTGAGGGATTTAACAGCCCTGTGGATGTGGCATTTGGGAGCACGGTGCAGTGCTTGGTCAGCTGTTGGACTTGATGGTCTTACAGGGCTTTTCCAACGTGAATGGTTCTGTGGTTCCTTGGGAGCAAATCTGAGAGTCATGAAAAATGCCATTCAATCATTGCTGAGATTTTGAAATTTTCTCTTACCCAAAAGTAGTGAAAGTGTCTATCTGAAAAGAGAGGCTTCTCTTTCATAGAGAATGATTCTATTATTACCAAAATGCCTTTGGTAGCTTTGTTTCTTTCCAAAGCCACAGTTTGTGATTAATGGGCTTTGGGACAGCCCCACCAGGACATTTTCTCTCCAGGTTCATCCCTGTTCCAGCTGGGCCATTCCCTGTTTTAGCTGCCATAAGTATCCATCTTAATTTTCTGCTTTTCACGAGCATTAGAATTCAGTGGGGACCACGGCATCAGGTGACACCTGACTTTAATATTAATGGCTCCTTTTTATTCTGGAGTTCTCCGCCTTAGTTGAGAGCAGAGATTCTCCATGGCAGAGGCCTCGTGCCTTGTTTGACAATGGGCTCCTCTTCCAGGGACCCATGGTAAGATTTCCTAAAATACCAGAGGAGCTACCCGGTAATTTTGGCCAGGATGAGCCAAATCTAATGAGTTTCCCGATTCCTTCCCCCCAAAGATTTCAAAGTGGTGCCACATGAAATGCCTGAACCTTTTAAGGGATAATATTCCATTGACTCAGTACATCTATCAGGGTGGAAGCAGTGGGGAGAAGAGCAAGCTCGGCATTGCAGCTGCAATTTTACTTTGGAGCTCAGATTTTCTCATTCTGGGGTTCAGGGCTATCCTTGAAATAAATTATCCCTGCAAAAAGCTCCTACAGCTTCCACGTTGCATCCTAAGGGTGGAGAGCAATCCATTAATATCCCTGGGCAAAGAGACAAGCAGGACCTCAGGGGAAAAAGGAGAGGGGGAAAAGAAAATCACAGTGCTGCTCTCAGAAGTTCAGATATCTCCAGTCAAATTAGAATATCAAGGAGAGAAGCTGGGAAAAAATAAAGGAAAAAAGAAATAAAAATAATTATTGAGTGCTGCAACTTCTTTGCTTTGAGATTTTTTTTTTTTTGGTGCCATTTTGGTGATGCTTTCTAACTCCACACACTAAATTAAAAAGAGCTGAAAGGAGCTCAGTTTAGATGGGTTATTGGGAAGAAATTCCTCCCTGGGAGGGTGGTGAGGCCTTGGCCCAGGCTGCCCAGAGAAGCTGTGGCTGCCCCATCCCTGGAGGTCCCAGTGCCCACATCCTGCAGCCCTAGGAGGACCTCCTCCCTGCTGGAGCAAACATTCCTTCATTAAAGTGCTCCATATTCTCTCAGGAAAGTCCCTTTTGCCCCAAAAGTGCTTTAATGTCAAACAAAACACATGCTCTGAGTTTGCAGCCTGCTCTGTTACCATCCTTGATGAAAGGAACACTTTTTCTTCCACCTTTTGAAATGGTTTTTCATCCCCTCGGCAAGACCTTGGGCTAGAGATAGAGACAGACTGAAAAAAAGAACAGCTGCTTCCTTTTTTTGTTTTTTTTTTGGGCTTTTTTTTTTAGAGAAAAGAATTTTCCCCCACATGTAGATTTCTTTCCCTTCTGCTGCATTTCAAGTTTTGCAGCTCACGCTGATACTGATCAGTGCTAAGCAGGGGCTGCCTGAGCAGGTTTTTAAGGATAACTGCATGATCTCAGCCCCTGTTTTATCGCCAGCCTCCCAATCCAGTCTGGGATGAAGGCTGCAGCTGGAATTGTGCATTTCCCACAGGTCCTCCCAGCACTGATCCTACTCTTTTGCTTTTAAAGCATCCCCTGCTTTGCCTCTACAAATGTGATGTGGATGAGAGGGGGAGAATGCTCCCAGCAGGATGGACCGACCCCCATCCCATATCCAGCCTTGCTGGGCACCACATGACAGCCTGGAGCAAATCCTTCAATCACGACCTCCTGGAAACCCAGAGCCACCAGCAGCCCAGGAAAACCCACCCGGGTTCCAGCAGGGAAGATGCCACCCCAGACATCCCCACCCCTCACTGCTTTGTGCTTTGTCTCTGGTGTGGTTTAACAAGTGTGGGCAATTTTTTGTTATTTTAAAAATTATCAGCAGGGATTCAGTATGAGAAGACATCATGGAAAAGAAGGAAAAGGACCTGCTCCAACAAGTCACAGAGATGCCCTGAGGGCTGGATCTCCTCTGCTGTGGAGCCAGGCTGGGAGAGTTGGGGGTGCTGAGCCTGGAGAAGACGGGGCTCCAGGGAGACCTCAGAGCCTCTTCCAGGGCCTAAAGGGGCTCCTGGAGAGCTGGAGAGGGACTTGGAAGAAGGGACTGGGGGGACAGGACAAGGGAGAATGGCTTCCCACTGCCAGAGGGCAGGAATAGGTGGGATTTGGAGAAGGAATTTCTCCCTGTGAGGGTGGGGCGGCCCTGGCACAGGGTGCCCAGAGCAGCTGTGGCTGTTCCATCCCTGGAAGTGTCCAAGGCCAGGCTGGATGGGGCTTGGAGCAGCCTGGGATAGTGAAAGGTATCCCTGCCCAAGGAAAGATTATCTTTAAGGTCCCTCCCACCCAAACCAGTCCATGATTTCGTGATTCCCAGTCTCCTAACAGGAATGAGTTCAGGACCACGGTGGTGCCAGCAGGGCTAAAGAAGCAGCAGCTTCTGATGAGGACAGGGGATGTTAAGGATGCCCAGGAGGCAGGGCCAGGGCAGGAACTGCTCCAGCAAGGCCAGGGAGCAGCAGAAGGATCCAGGACTGCCCGACTGCCCCCCCCAGCTCCCCGCACTGCTGTCATTCCAGGCAGGATGTGCAGATCAGCATTAGAGCAGCTCCTTTTTCTGCTGTCCCTGTCCCCTGCCAGAGCTGCCTGAGGGCACAGCTCGGAGCCACTGCTTTGAAGGGCTGCCAGGAAACCCTGGGGCCTTCCTGCTCCGCTGCTCCACCGGTCCTGGTGACACCAGGGGAGAGAAGTCACCTTTAATGACCACATGGCAGACAGCTCCATTTGGCACTGCTGTGATACCTCCTCTGCTCAGCCCAATTTCCACACAGTGGGAGCTTGTTCCTCCCCTGCCTTTTTCCTCTGGAAACAGACCTGTTTCCCTTATGGGATGGAGTAAGAGCTGGCAAAAATCCATTTTTTCCCCCCAGGGGCAATTGGGATTGCTCCAAGCTAATGTCTTTATCTCTCTCATCACAGACTAACATCAGTGTCTCCGATTTCTGCTCTCTCCATCTCTCTTGCCCAGCCTCATCCAGGCACTGGGATTCCATGCCAGCTGTGGAAGAAACATCCCATATCCCCTAGATCTCCTTTGGGAATGTGTCTGGAGAGCCAGGATGAAGAGGAGCTCCTGGGGGGAGAAGTGGATCTTCCCACACCTGAGGGCTTGGGGGCTCCCTGGCTGCTCCTCATCCCACCCTGCACCTGGAACAGTGCTGGAAGTGCCCAGGAGCTGAATTCCTGTCCTGATGGAAGCTTTGTTTTGAGCCTTGCACCAATCCATGGCTATGTGACATTCCAACTGCGCCCCTCAAAAAAACCCTAAGCCTTTATTTCCCATCAAAAATTCAAGGCACCTCCAAAGTGTTTTCCCCATTAAAAACCACAGCACTTTCCATTCCCGGAATTTCTCCATTTTCATCTATTTTTCAGTAAGGCTTATTTTGGTAGGACAGCTGGGAAAAGACAGGACTTTAAACCAGTCCATCACTGATGGCAAATACTTTTGCTACCCCAAAAATAAGATTTTAAATAGTGAAGTCAATTCTGTGCTTCTCTGTTTAAGTCCTGGCAGCTCCTGTCATGCTGACACCACCTAGGGTTTCTATGGGAAGCCAGATTTGGGTGGGTTGATCCCTTAAAATATTGTTTGTTAAACTTAATAGCATCTACTTTTCTCCTAAAATAACGTCTGCAGCAAAATGACCCTTCTGGGGAGCATAGAAATAGCAGCACCAAATAATCAACTGGGATAGGGAAGGGATACTAGGGAATTTTTGTGATGATGCTGCAGGAGTGTTCTCCTAAGGTGAAGGGATCACTACATTTCAACAGGGAAGTCAAAGAATTCCCATTGTCATGCTCCAGCAAGGCCTGGTTTAATTCCCAGTAGTGAATGGATACCCACAAGTGAAAGAAAAATCCCCTATTTCATGTCCTCACTGTTAAAACTACAGACAGAGGAGTGATCCTGGATGTTCAAAAGCCAAGCAAAATAGTGTGAGAGATAAAAATAATATATGTGGCTGAAATCCAGGGTACCTGAAGCAATCCTTGTGGGATGGAGCAGTTTATCCTGACAGAGAGGGGGAGGCTGGATGAGGAAGCCACAGCAGAAGAGGGTGAATGGTTTTATGGGCTTTGATACTTAATGGTCCAACTGTAAATGACATGAAAGTCCCTGATTTTCAAGGTGACTGATTTGAACTGTCTCAGACCCTCTGTTATCACCAGCCACTCCTGAAATCCTCCCAATCTGTCCCCAGAGGCCTCCCGAGCCAGGAGGCAGCAGGACTCCAGGGCTGGCCCCAATCCAAACTCTGCAGGCAAAGGCTGATCTTGGCAAAGTTTCTGCTCTGCAGTTTGAAATCCAAGAGCTCCTTCATGCTTCCTGACCTAGGACCAGAAACAGTCTCATTCAAGAGCTCCTTTTGCTGCTTAGTCACAGCTTTTGGGAATCTGAGGGATTTTTTTTTTTTTTCCCTGAGAAGTTTCTTCTTTCTCTTTGACTGGAAGAAAATCTGTTTATTTCATGTCATGAAACCAAAGGCACAAGCAAAACCCGTTCTTCCATTTTGCTGGGAGGACAAAGCAGATTCCCACTCTGCTTTGCTTTAACGTAGCAGGCAGACTCCAGGGATAAGTGAGAGCCAGCCCTGGCTCACCCTTTCTGCAGGAACATTCTCCCTCTGAAGGGTACCTGGAGCCTTCTCTGTACCTAGGGCCCTTCAGACCCCAAATCCTCGGGCTCTCCAGTACCCTTGGGTGGGGCACAGGGAATCCTGGGCTCAAATAGCTCAGACCAAAGACCAAAAAACCCCCAAAGCAGTGGGATGGAAATCACTGGAAAGGTCCTCTGGCTCCTCCTGTGCTAATTGCCAGCAGTCCAGTTACATCCATGGCTCTGATGGATTTAATTGCTGAGTTGCTGAAGAGACAAGTGACCTATTATGGATCATTGTCTACAGCAGATTAGTTCAGAAGTTCACATCATCCTGCCTGTCAGGCTCAGGGGCAAACTCCCTCCATTCTGCTGCAGAGCCAAGGGCTTCCCTGGCTCGGGAACACTCAGATGTGAGGAAAAGCTGAGCAAAGACACAGCCAGGGCACAGCACAGGCTGGCTGGGCAGCAGGAGAAAGCTCTGAGGTGAAAGGGGACAGAGAGAGAGAAACCAACAGCTCAGAGGGGAAACAATGCCAAGAAAAGGTGCTACAGAGGTCCTGGAAGAGCAGATGGGAGAGGAGGCCACAGGAACTCCTCGAGCATAGCTCAGACACCTTTAAATGGAGCTGCTGGGGCAGTGGGTGGAGGATGGATGGATGTGTGGGCGTCCCAGGTGAGGGCAACTCATCCCTGGAACCTCTGGAGAAGGGAACTTTGCATCCTGAGGGGTCTCCCAAGCAGTGTCAGAGAGGAAAGGTAAAGCATCCCTGAGAGGTGTGGTATCTGGGAGTAAATAAAAGGAATGTGGGGGGAACATTAGCAAAACATAAATGGGGCTGGGCTGAGAAGATACTCAGGAGAATTTTGCATTTTTCTTGGAAAACAGGGTTCTCCCCACCCTAGGGACAGCAGGATTGAATATGGACGTGGTTCCAAAGGATAACATGGAACACCAGGGCAGCATTATCTGGACTGTTACCTGGAGATAAAAGGAATTAAAGCAGGGGAGCACAAGAAGCTTAAAATCAGACCTGCCCTTGACTTACACAATATATTTCAACAGCCCCATAAAAAGATCAGGGAATTCAGTCAAGCATGAATAGTTACAAGCATAAAAGAATGGTGGTATTATATTTATTATTAAAGCCCTTTGAAAGCCCCCTTATTGCAGATGGATTTGGAGCCTCTGGGGAAAGTCAGGGACAGGATATTTAGCAAAAATGTTATTAAAAATAGAAATTGTTTCCTATGACTTAACCTTACTGCCTAGAGGGAAATCACTTAGGTGGTGTTAGAGAGAGCACGCAGTTATGAGGCTGGGGTTATTATGGAAAACTGTGCACAAGGTTTCTGGAATAGCAGCCATGGTCCTGCTTCCAGGGAAGCAGATTCACCTGTGCCTTCCACCCACTGCCTGCATCCTCAGCAGGGGGAGGAAGGCTTTGCCTTGGGCCAACCTGTGCTCCCTGCTGCAGCTCTGAGCTCCAGAAGATGCTCCCAAGGATCCACACCGGGTGGTGAATGAGCAGAGGGAATGTGGAAAGGTGGAAGTGTTCCCGGCCAGGCTGGACGGGGCTTGCAGCAGCCTGGCCTGGTGGAAGGTGTCCCTGCCCACAGCAGGAGTTGGAACGAGGTGATGTTAAAGTCCCTATCAATTTCTCAGTTGCTCAGTTGATCACCATTCTGTATCAATTCATCAACACTCTGCAGCCCCTGGTCCCCCCTCCTTGGTCTGGGAGGGTTGGGACTGGTGGCCAAAGGGCAGCACATGGGATGTCACCACAGTTTGCTCAGGGCTGTGGTTCCAGCCCGGATAACAGAGAGCCTTTTTCCCAACTGGGGCTGTTCAGCACCTGCACAAATGTTCAGCGACGACAAATTGGTGTTTTCTCCCAGGAAAGCTCCTCTGCCCCACAGCCAAAGGCTGCTTATCAAAGCAGCATCAGGTGTGATCCCCCCTGCAAAGCTGGCCTGGAACTCTTTGAGAAACGCGGCTCCAGAGGCCATGGAAATGCCAGGGGGGCGCTGAGCTGATCCGAATGTGTCCTGTCTTCCTCCTGGGATACATCTCTGTGAAGATGGGCAGATATCAAACATTCATCACAGGCACTTGTCCCTTTAACAGCTGACATTGGTGCAGGCAAACAGTTTTTGATCACTTGAGCGTAATGTCACTGCAATCATCGCCTGGAATGTAATTTTGCCTTAAAAAAAAAAGCAGGGAAGCAGGATGAAAAATGTGACTCAAAGGTCTCTATGCTTCAGAAAAGCTGGCTCTGAAGATTTGCTGTAAGCATCAGATCTCAGCAAATTCTGTAAACTTCCCCCCTTCCCCCCCCGCCTGTGTTTGGACATTTTCCTCTTTCTTAATGATATTCCATCAATTACATAACTTCACGGATCCCTGGGATCAGGATTAGGGAGTTCAGCTTCATTATCAGTGCAGTTATTGTCCTTTGGAGACGGACCTAATGGCCATTTGTCTTCTTCAATTCAATTAACAGCAACCCTCTCTGGACACCACGTCGGTTGCACTCGGTGACACTCTGGGACATCCCCTCCTCCACCAGGACCTGACCCCCATCTCCTCAGACGAGCTCTGGCCCCTCTCTTGCCAGCTCCCTGCTGTACATTTTAGCAGCACGTCAGGAAATGGCCCAGTAAATTATCCAAGAATTAAACCGGGCAGGGTGAGAGCCAAGAAAAATCCATTTATCGATGGCCATTCCCACTCTGAAGTGCTTGAGGAGGTTGACAAGGCAGGAACATATCTTCCCTGACCAGTCAAAAAGACTCTTCCCGAGAAGGACAAGGTCACATCTTCCTGGAAAAGAAGAAGGTGGGGACAGACTGAGGGAAGAGCTTCATCATTTTCAAAGAGAATGGAGCAGCTCCAGAACATCAGCTGTGACTTTTTGGCACGACTTTGGATCATGGAGCCTGTATTTTCCCTTATCCTTGGCCTCTGCTCTGTGAATGCTCCTGTCACTAAGTTCACGGAGCCCCAAAACATCCCTCTGTGACATTCCAGCATGGGAATAATCCCCTCACGTCTGCAGAGGTGTGATGCCTGGGGGTGTGGGTTAGTGGGGATGGATGGATAGTGGGTTCATGGATGGATTCCATGACCTTGGAGGGCTTTTCCAGCCCTAATGATTCCACATAGCTCTCCAGCAGTGCTCCGTGCAGAGCAGAGGGTGGAGGGCAGCCCACTGCCACAAACAAGTCCCTGTCTGCTCCTGGCACGTGGTGATTTTAATGGAAAGCATAAATGGCTGGCAAATCTCTCTGGTAGCAGTAGGACCGGACAAATGCCTTTTTAGAACAGCTCTTACACTGAGGAGGGATTGGCTGGTAATTCATGGATGCAAAGAGCACCTGGATCACTGGGAGTGGGCAAGAAATTGGGGGGAGTCTCCTGACCAGCCAGAGCCTGCAGTTTTTCCTGGAGAAGAGCTACCAATGCAGGCAGAAAAGGTGGCTGTGATCTGAGGAACTGTGTCCTTGTGGGACTGAGTTTTTCCTTGGAAGTCTGTCCATGCCTCCAGGAGGTGACCACCCAGCTGCTCTGGCTGAAGCCCCCCATTGATGACACCAGCACCCCGTGGTCAGCCTCCCTAAGGTTTGTTCCTGAAAGGATCCAGAGAAGCCCAGTGTTTGGTTTGCCAACGCGTCCTTCTGCTTTAACGACAGCCAAACCCATCCCGGTGCCCCTGGAGCAGGCCCAGCCCCGCGCCGCTCCCGCTGTGAGAAGCAGTGATGGGATCGCTGGGATGTGACAAGATTTATCACCTGCTCCCGGAGAGCGATTGCCTGCTCCGTGTCCTCAGTAAATAATGTTCTGCTGGCACCATCTGGGACATCATTAACGCAGGAGAGCGCGGCACCGTTTAACCTCCCGTGGGCCCGCGCAGCTCCCCCGGCTGCCCCACGTGTCTGGCACTCAGCGAGTCCTTCCAGGGACAGGGAGAGGCTGGGACGCCACAGGCCACACCAGGGAAGGAGGAGCACGGTTTGGTGCCACACAGAAGGCAATGCCACGTTGGTCTCTTATCTTCTTTCCTTTGTGTTAGAGCCAGGATTAACAGACGGGAGTCGCAATTTTCGTGTTCAGACTTCGATGTTTATTAATTCTTATCAATATTACAGCCTCATGAGTTGTGAGCTCTAACTAACAAGGTAGCAAATGGAGCTGTCTCTAACTCTTTCCAAGGTTATTTAAGCACTAATCACCCAATAACAAGATGACACCTATGTTATTTATACTTTTGACCCAATAATTGACCACACAAGGCCTGCAATGCAGACCTTTTTCACCCAATGTAAAAAAAAAACCCACCCAAAACCAAGAATAAGAGGGTGAAGAATGACTCAGACAATGCCCTAAATCCTCTTGCCCCATATTGATGACTATATACTAAAATCTTAAATTCTAAGTTTTTCACCCTATGAGATCACACAATACTACTCAAACTACACACCCACAGTCCCAGTACTATCACTCATTTCAGAAGCCTGTTCCATGGCCTCTAGTCAAATGTAGTTGCTTGCTTGAGAGTCAGTGCCTTTTGGCACAGCAAGCCTGAAATTCTCAGTTTCCAGAATTCCAACAATGCCATGCTGAGGAGAACCTCTGAGCAGCTCCTCCCAAACAGCCTCTGGAGGGAAGCCAGAGTTACACGGGGCTGTTGGTCATTCTGGCACCAGCAGGGGTGACAGGTCACAGGTTCCCGCTGTGGGGCACATCAGGCCGGTCCCCCGCTCTCATCCATAGCCATGGCTGCTCACAGGGCTGGAGACAAGCAGAGCTCTCCCTGTGTGTGATCTCCTCCCCTCCCAACCCACCGGCACAACCCACCGCAGTGACTTCCTTCAGGCAGGGCCTGTGCCAAGGGCTCAGGACTTGGACTCGTCTGGTCCGGCCTCCTCACTCTGCTTAATAACTCCTGACTGCTCCTTCACCGTGTCTGTGCCTGAAACGTTGGATTTATTAATGCATTTTTAATTAGCAAACTCATTCTCCAGGGGAAGGTGTCTTGCATCTTAATGACCTTTCCTTTGAACCTTTGCCAGAGAGGGAGTTTTATGCCACAAACCTCAAGCTGCAACCAAGTTTCCTGACACTCAACTCACAAGCTGAGCAGCCAGGGGAGGAATCTGCTCCATGGATGCAGTCTCAAGTTAGTCCAAGCCGTTGGGAAGTTCCAACACTCGAGGACCAGAAAACCCACAAAGCCTGTGCACAGTTAGAGAAGTGCTGCAGGAAGGCTTGTTGGAGCCCAGCAATGGGGTTTGGGTGGTCCCAGGAGATGGGGAGAGGTCTGAGCACGTGCCCTAATTGTGTGGGGACAACCAGAAGCCAGCCTTACTGCTCCTCCCAGCCCTCTGCTTCTCAGGAACACAGTTACTGCTCCTTGGAGTCTCCTTCCAACTGGTTCATGACCCAGTTACTCACCGAGTTTCTCCAGGAGGTGCCTCTTTGCAAGCCCCACCTTCCCAAACCAGTTCCTACCATTAGGGGTCTGCTTTTTCCTAGGAGTTTGTGACATTTAAATCAACTCTTCCAGATGGAGATAGACATTTAAATGCTGTGCTGTCCCCTTCTGATCTCCCCAGGCGTTTCATGGTTCCCACATGGTCTCAGTGTTCTCTGTACTCCTCCAGTCCCAGATTTTCTTTCAAACCAGCTGTGACAATTGAGATGTTCCAAGTGATCAGTGCTGCAGGACCCCACCAGCCCTGGTTCAGAATCCATTTCCCACCTCTGGGAGGAGCAGGAGTTGAACCCATTTCCTCCTCTCTCGTGCATTGGGAAGGGTGGGAGAACTGTGGCAGCTTGGTAGTTTATTTCCACACAGCTCCATAGATCCAGACCTTCCAAAGGCGTTCCGCAGCGCCAGCTGTTCCTGGGTTTTCTGCCTGCTCTGTCACACAAGCTGTTAGTGATGCCATTTGTCCCCATCCTCCTCTGAAAGCACATCCCAGTGGCACACGAGTCCCAGCAGCAGCTCTTTCCATGCCCTCTCCCACACTGGAAGGGAATGACACAGTCTCCAGAGGAGCAGGACCTGGCATGGAAATCCCTTCCTGGCAGAGAGTGGCAGATGCTGAGCATTCCTGCAGCTACTGCGTGTGCAGGAGGTATTTAAGCTCCATTGAGTCTCCTGATGAACATCCCATCCTTGGCTCTTCGGGATCCCTGTGCGGAGGCAGCGCCATGTGCGTGGCTCATTCCCACAGCAGGACACGCCTTAATCCTTTCTGACTTCCCCACCTGCTCACATCCCCATCCCTTCTTTTCCAGGCAGCAGCAAATTGAGCTCACCTGGCTCCAGGTGCTCCCTGTGCCGTTCCCTCAGCCCCTGGATCCCCTGCCGGGCTCCCTGTTTGTCAGTGACTCCTCCTCATGCTGCTGGGATTGCTTCACTGCCTTAAGCTGTGCTTTAAGGACTTGGGAAGCAGCTTAGGCGCTGTTGCATGACTCGATCCTCCCCCTCAGCTCTCCCCTCTCAGAGGAGAAGCCCAAGCCTGGCCCTGACCTCCAGCAAGGTCCCTCACTGGGTCCTGCAGCGCTGCAGGTCCTCTGAGGCAAAGAGCAGAGCCCAGGGAACAGCTGGAGCTGAGTCAGGAGAGGTTTAGGTTGGACATCAGGGAAAGGTTCTTCCCTCACAGGGTGCTGGCACTGCCCAGGCTCCCCAGGGAATGGGCACAGCCTCAAAGCTGCCAGAGCTCCGGGAGAGTTTGGACAACACGCTCAGGGATGCCCAGGGTGGGATTGTTGGGGTGTCCTGGGCAGGGTCAGGAGTTGGACTGGATGATCCTGTGAGTCCCTTCCAGCTCAACCTATTCTATGATTCTATGGAAGAAAGTGGTTTCAGAAGCCTTTTCCCTCTCCTCTCCCTCCAGGCAAGGGGGAGCAATCATTTGACAGCCCAGTTTCCTGGGATTTCCCAATCCCTTATCAGCCATGTCACTCTCCGACTTGTCCTCTGCAGGAACCAGCCCCATTCACCAGCAGTGGCAGCAGGTGCTGGCATCCTGCAGAGCCCAGCCAGAGGCCACAGCCCAAACCTCATGCCAGGGCCCAGAGACACTTTCCATCTCCCTGTCCAACCTGGACAGCACGTACTGCAGAGGCAGCATTCCCAGGCCTCTGAGGAGACATTTATTATGCCCCTTCTCCCTTAGCACAGTCCCTGCTCTCCTGTGTCCCCAAGTGCCAATATCTTGTGGTTTTTCTGATCCAATTTATCATGGGGCTGTTTCCCCCAGTCAGCAGAAGCCCTGTGCTCAGGTTCCTGACCCATCGATTGATGCCGAGGCCTCTGAGCTGCCACTTGCCAGGTCCCTGAGCTCCAACTCCCCTCCTGTCTCAGGAAGATGTGGGAAGGGGAGGGCAAAGCCCAGAGGGACAGTGAGGGACAGCTGAGCCCTGCTGGGCTGAGAGAAAGGCTGGAAGGGGTGTCAGGACAGCATTCCTGAGCTCTGCATTCCGTAGGAGCCGATCAGTTTGGCACCGTAGCACCTGCCCTCCTGCTCTGCCCATCTGTTGGGATTGAGTGGGATCCCATTTTGAGCTGGGGCAGGAGCTCTGCCCCTCCACCCCACAGCTCCCCCAGCAAGTCCCACTCCAGCCCTGCAGTGATTTCACCCTCAGCATTGTGACCCCACTCCACATGCAATGGAAAATGCACATAGGAAATGCAGGAAGTGGAGTTAAGGTCTTCCTACTTCTCCATGCGGAGAGGGAGGCTCAGGATGAAGCATTTCAGTGACATGATTTCATCTTTGCTGCATCCTTACATCACTCTGGAAGGGGAAAGGTGCCCAGTGGGCCCAGGGGAGCCAGCAAGCTCCCCACCAGTGACTGCCTGGAGAACCTGACAGGGATTACTGGCATCTGAACAAATAGCAAGGACAATTAGCGCTTTTCCTCTTCTCTTTGGAGAGGGCACAGCACTGTGGCAGGCATTCCTGAGAAGAAAAATACCTGGGGTCACAACCCAGCAGGTTTCACACTTGGGTTCCTTCATTAATTTCTTCCCATCCCAGTCACTCCCTGCACTCGCAGTTGGTCCGAGCTGTTTTCTCAACCTGCAAGAGCCTTCACTGAATCCTCATTAGGCACAAAACCTCCTAGGGAGTGAGACAAAGCTCCCAGAAGTGGATTCATGGCTTCCAAGACACAAAGCTCTGCTCCTCCAAAGCACTCTCCTGGCAAACACTCCTTCCCCAGCTTTCCAAGTGCATTCTCAAATCAAAGCTGCAGCTGCGAAAGGTGACCTGGACAGAAGACTGGCCTCCTGCCCCGATTTCCTCCTCTGCTTGGGGAAGACCTTCAAGGGAAGTAAAATGAAGTCTCTATTTGTGTTCCTTTTCCCATCATGAAAATCTCCTAACCTTTGGGGAGGTGGATATGTGGAGGGGCAGGATACCTCAGGGGCGGGAGAGATTTCTTCATCCTTGTCAAGGAGGAGGAAAGAATCAGAATTAGCAAGGTCTCACAGCTTAGTCTCTTGTTTAAGGACAAACACTCACTTCGAAATGGAAGTAGCAACACGGAAGAGTCAAGAAGGAGACAAAAGTTAAGCATTGTCATCAGGAAGACTGGGACAGACTTCATCAGCCCCGCGCTGGAACTGCCACCTCTCAGCAAAATGCAGGGAGATAAAGAGGGTTAGTTATGCACTGTCATGCTACATTAAATAAAGGTGGCTGCCCTCGAGCCCTCCTTCCTCGAGCCCTTCACCCTGCTCCCCTCGGGAGCATCATTAGAATGGCACAGCAGCCTCAGCCCCCCGGCGTCAGGGAACCCAGAGTTGTGAGCTCAGCAGAGTCCGAGCAGCTCTGCGGAGACGCACTGGAGTGACAGGTGAGGTCCCTGCCCTTTGCATTAGCTTGATTTTAATTTGGAGCCATGCTATTCATTACTTCCATCACATCCAGGCTCTGCTGGCTGGCACGGAGCTCTGGAGTGCTGCTGACTCGGGCCAGAGCCTGCTGCTCCATCCCTGGAGTCCTGGCTCCAGGGGCATCACAGCACTGACACCCAAGCACTGCCTTTTCCCTGTGCAAATCCCTGTGCTGGGACACGGATCCTAGAGCACAGCCGACCACGCTAGTGCTGCTGGGGCTGGGCACACTCAGGGATGTTCCACCCATTCCCGTTCCCTGGCTTGGAAATGGTTTCATTCACTGAAGGATGAAGCCAGTGGGATGTGGACAGAGAGTTTGCCACCAAAGGAATTTCCAGGATTCAGTTCAGCTTCTGGAATTTTATAGAACCATGACAGTAGTACCTAGAAGCAGAACCTTATAGAATCTACAAGTAGTCCAGGGGCAGAGGTTTCATATTCTGGAAAGCAGCCTCTGGCTGCAGGAATGAGCTAGAGAAGGTGGAGTATCCGTGGTTGGCCTGGAGTCCCTGGCTCAGAGCTGTTCCAGTGGCTTGTCTGCCCAGCTTCCCAAAGTGACTGGAAAACTTCAGAGGAGCTAGTTGGATCAGGAGCAATCTCTTCTACACAGAGAAGCTGTGGCTGCTGCCTCCCTGGAAGTGACCAAGGCAGGTTGGACAGGGCTTGGAACAACCTGGAAGGTGTCCCTGCCTGTGGCAGGTGGGTAGAACAAGACTGTCCCTCCCAGCCCAAACCATTCGGTGATTTTATGATGCCTAGCTCCTGTCATAAAGTTGGGGTTCTCTTCCCAGCGATCCCATCAAAGGGATGCTGGGAGAGAGATAGAAATGGAGGTATTTTTCAGCAGTTTCTTGCCATGCATTTAAACACCTGCTCCCATCTTTCCCTAGCCCTTTTCCTGGGAATAAAGCTCGGGCAGATAGCCCCTGGTCTGCTCAGCACCACAGAGAAATCACTGCAGTGGGACAAACCCCACCAGAAGCCTCCCCTCAGAGGTGCAGCATGGTCTGAGACTTATCCAGGGGGTCATTTTCAGTGGGTTAGTGCTGGAGCTGGAAATTGCTTTCCAAAAGGGAATTAAGAAACCCTGCCTCCAGCTGGGAAGCTGCTGGAGAGAACAAACACACAGCACTGCACAAATCAGGAGGAAACTGGTAGCAGAGTTGGACCGCGACTTCCAGACAGGTTGATGTAAGAAAGATTTTCTGCTCTCCTTCAATACAAAAGAGGAAGTTTTGAAATCTAATCTTTCCTTGGGAGAAAAAAAAATCCTGGTAGTGTGCAGCTCCTGCCACTTCTAGTCCATATATTTACAAGGATCCTTGAGCAGAGACAGAGCAATTTGCTGGGATGAACATTCAAGGAACTGAAGGAGCAGACACATTATCAGGCCCTCCACATCAGCCAAAGGCCACTGCCTTGGATTCCCACTCCTGTGGGGAGCCTGAGGAGACTCAGGAAGGCACAAGGATTCTGAGTCTGTGGAGTCAGGGCAAAGCAGCAGCCAGGAAAGAAAGAAGCAGAGAGCAAGGAGAGCTTGAACAAGGATCTTTGACTGCTGCAAGCATGGCTCAGGTATTGAAGTATCCACACAAGCCATGCATGGAAAGCTTATCCCAGAAAAACACTGCTCTCCCTGCAGCAGTGCTGGGAGAGCTGAGCTGCCCATCACGTTCAGCATTTCCCTTTCATGGGAATGCGATGTGGGGTGGGCGCACTGGACACTTAGCTGAGTCACCTAAAAGGTGTGGAGAAGGGGTGCAGCCCCTGGTGCAGAATTTTCCCCCAACACTGAGAAGAGACCAGAGTTGAAGCCCTGAACACACCGGAGGAGATAAGAAAGGCTCCTCATTGTAGATGGGTCTCAGCTCTGGAGAAATCCATCTTTTCATCAGGACAGAAACTGAGAAGAGCTCTGAGGAGCCCTACCTAACCCTTTGGGCCAGCCTGAAGTCCTGCCAGACAGGGAGACCACAAAGTGATTACAGTGTAAAATTAGAGCCCAAACGAAACCGCAGATGCTCAGCCCAGGCTTGTGCCTTGTGCCAGTGCAGCCACGGGGACATCGAGACTCAGGTGGTGGCTTGGGGTTCAATGCTGCAGCTTCACCCACGGTGCTGGGGAGCGCTGGTCCCACTGGGGAACCCCCTGCTGCCATGTGCAGATGCCCCAGGCAAGCCTGGAATGCCCGGTGCTGCAGTGGGACAGGCAGGGAGGACAGTCCTTGAAGCTCCTTGGAGAGGAGGCTCAGGGAGCTGTTCTGAGCAGAGCCAAACAGGGAATTTGGAGATCAATGATTCTGTCTGCCAAAAACAGGCGTGAAAAACAACCTGCTTTAGTAAAACTTGCAGGAACTTTTGGGGGGAAATCAGTTATACTGGAGCAGTTGACAATTAAAGAGCATTCTCCAGCAACTATTTTTCACCCAAATTACTTTTCAGACCCTCTACTCAGGCACATAAGATGTATGCTCATCAATAAAGTAAACACACAGATTCCTTTCCCATCCCACCAACACTGAGGTTTCTGGACAGACCCTCCCCAGCCAGGGGAGTGGGAAGCACTACAGCAGCTCCTGAAATCTCCCAGATAACAAGGAAAATCCTTGCAGCCGGCGTTAACAGGATTGCAGTTGTTTGGTTTAATATGAATGTATTTATGTATTGTTACTGCAATTTGGCAAAGCTGTTTCCTTGCTTGCAAAAGTCTGGATTTAGCAAATATTGGCTGGTTAACTATGTTGTTTCTTAGCAACCCTAATTGGATTTCAAACGGGAGATTTTGTTTTGGAAATATTACCTGTATCACTTAGCACTGTGAAATAAGTTCCTGCCTTCCTCGTGCAGATAAACCCAATCAGCACTCCCCAATCCACTGGAGTTCCGGCTTGTTTGCCCTCTCCTATGGCAGGAGCTGACAGATTCCCTCCTCCCCCAGCCAGGACCTGCAATTTTTTACCAGCACTTGGAATTCCAAGATGAGCACGAGCTGCTGCTGCAGCCTCCAGCTTGACTGGCAGCCCCATGGTGACACCGTCCCCATGCAGAGTGGCAGTCACAGAATCACAGAATCCTTTAGGCTGGAAAAGCCCTTTAAGGCTGTTGAGTCAAATTTATCTCCCAGCACTGCCAAGGCCACCATTAGACCATGTCCCAGGTGCCACACACACACAGCTTTCAGATCCCTCTGGGGATGGGGACTCCTCCACTGCCTTGGGCAGCCGTGCCAGGGCCTGACAACAGTGAATAAGTTTTCCCAACCTCCAGCCCTTTAGGCACAACTTGAGGCTGTTTCCTTGTCCTTTGACTTGCCCCAGCTCAGCTGCTGGGCACAAATGTGGGAAGATACCCCAGCTGAGCATGAAGGTGCCAAGCTGCCTCCCATTACCCCAACGCTTCTGCTGGTGAAGCGCCAACATATCCCAAGGACCTTTCAGGAATGTGGAAAGTGAGGTGGAGTTTCTTTCCTCCAGTGCCTCTCCTTTTCACCGTGTCCCACTGGAGTCAGAATAGACAATGGATGCCCAAAGGTGCAGCTCCAAGCCTCCGTGTAGATGGGGAATGGCCCCGTGAGCAGCGCACACTCCAGCAGAGTTTCCCGTGGGTGTGGAGTGTTTTTTCTGGAGAGCAGCTGCTCTTGTACAATTTAGTGATAGTGAAGGGGTAAGCCAAGCATTCAGCCAATTACAGCCTCCAAAATCATTGCACAGACATGGGCCAGTGACTGTGGGGAGAACTTGGAATGGGCATTGATCGGAGCCCAGGGCCGTGCTGGCCCTGCTGCTGCTGCTCCATAGCACGGAGCACTCCTGGTCCTCCCACAGCCCTGCGAGCCACAGAACTCCAAAAGGTCAGCAAAGAGCACAGAAGGGAGCTCAGTCTGTCGGGGATCAGGGATTTGGGGCTGTGCTGCGCCTGGCTTCCTCTGCAGGAAGGGTTATTCGGGGCAGATGGCTCCTTCTGAAGCCCTTCAGCTCCACAGAGATGTGGTGGCGCGGGCGCTGAACAATTAAAGAGCTGCTGATGTCCTTGTGCAGCATGGAGGGAGGAGAGGCGATTCCAGGGATGCGGCAGCCTGCAAAGCAGGCTCTTCATGCTCTGAAGATGGTAATCTGCGTTTTCAGGAGGAATGAAGCAGCATTTTTCCTGCGGGCTCCAGGGTACGGAAGTATGGGAAGAAGTGTGGTCCTGAGCCGCTCACAAGGGGACAAGGCCAGTCCCCCCGGCAGAGCACTGACACAGCTGGGCCGTGCAAATACAGCCTGCCCAGGGACACGCACCTCCTTCCCTCCTTCCTCCAGACCTTTAAAGAGATGCTGCAGCCAGCTGCAAACTTCCCAACACAGCCAGACTCAGGTGTAAGCATGAGGGTTTGGCCCTAACCCCAACTGGATTTTCCCAACAGGGAAAAAACTCCGTGAGTTTCATGGAGCAAACTCTTCACCAGCTAAACAAATGCCACCTGAGCCAGGCTGGAGCCAAACAATCATTAAGGTTGGAAAAGACCTCCACGACCACGAAATCCATCCATTCCCCCAGCACTGCCAAGGCCACCGCTAACTCACATCCCCAAGTGCCACATCCACACGGCTTTTAAATCCCTCTCTCCAGGGGCCATGGGCAGCTCTTTCCAATGCCTGACCACCCTTTCCATGAAGGAATTTTTCCTAATATCCAATCCAGTTTATTTCCACTATGGTTTAGAGGTTTCCAGTCTGATGTTAGCCCAAGTTTAGGTTGGCAGATCAAGCCTGGGAAATGAGGCACAGATTTTCTGGACTCTGTCCCAAAAGAGTTTTAATTTCACCTCATGGTAACTCTACACACCCTTGAGACGAATCCAGGAGATGACAGTACCTTCCTGGTTTTGTTTGGGATACTCCTCCACAGCAAAAAGGGCCTCTCCAAGAGTTTGAGGGAGAAACTCAAAAGCAGGAGAAGATAAATGAAAGGAGAAAGAAAATCATCTCCACCGAGTAATCCCATTATGAACCAAGCCAGGAAAATGCCATGGATCCTTTCCTGGTCTTGGAAGCCAATCTGGTTATGACTGTGCTGTATTGAGGGGTGGTTTCCTTCCAGTGGAACCAGCCCATGCGCTCAGAGGGGAAACAGGGAGGGACAGGCACTGTTATCCTGCTGAAAATTTAAATGAAAGTAGATCTATTTTGTCTTTGCTACAGATCTCAGGGGACGGTGTTGACTTACATGTTGGAAAAGCAATCCCTGCAAACAGCAGCTCAGAATCGTTGTATTAAACCTGCCACCTCCCGCCAAAACCCTCGAGCAAACAAAAACCTGGTGGAAGCTGCTGATTTCTTCTTGACTCAACCCCCAGCCTGTTTGTCAGATTCCAGATGCATTTTACAGCGGTTGAGAGGTTGTGGGGTTTTTTTGGTGGTTTTTTTTGGTGGGTTTTTTTTCCTTGTTATTGTTGTTGGCTGATTTTAGCAAACCAAATGTTGAAGAAGAGCAGCTCAGCAAGGGAAAACATTTCTCCGATAAAACTCAGGGTTGAAATGAAAATTGTCATTTCAAGCAGGATTAAGCTACAATTATCCGGCATCTCTTTTAACTGAGAATTAAAGAGTGCTGAATAGAAATATTGTTGTGTTCTGTTTGAACACCCACAGCCCGGAGAACATCCTTTATCTTGAGACTCGGTAGTTTTCCCTTTTATTATAACCTGCAAACCTCTGCTTGGTTACAGCGGAGGCTTTGCATGGGGTGATATCTGCCAGTCGATCTTCCTCTGCAAAGCTCAGCCTACCTAGACAGGGACTATTTTAAGCCCTTCAAATTATATGAAAAATCAAATGTGAAGAGAAAAAGCAAGGCTCTGTTCTTTCTTTACAGCCCTTGAAATCAGCATTCAGCTCGGCTCCCGAATGACCCTGATCGGCAACAATTCTGCATATTCCCACAATTAAACAACGTTTGAACTTGTGTTAATGGCAACAGAACAATTATCTGAACAGCCATCCACGGGGTAAGCAGGCTGCATCAGCAAGAGTCAAGCCTGGTGCAAATAAAGGCTTAGCCTTGCAGAAGAAAGCCAGGGAAACCTTCAACGAGAGGAATAAAGATTCTTTACTTTACTCCATAAAAACGGCACGTGAACAATATATTGAATGTCAGGAGCAAATGTCTGCTGAAATTTGGTTGCTTAATTGCAACCCTTGCTAACTATTTCCACTTAAAAATCAAATCTTTAGTGTTCCGAAACTGCAGAGAGGTATTTACCCAGTCCTGGTGTCAGAAATATTCTTATAAGGTTGGAGCTTTGTGTGGGAAATGCAGAAGCAGCACAACAGATTTTAACAATTGGGGGGGAGTAAGAGGAGGATTTAAGGGCCTGAGTTTATTCTTAGTGAAAGAGATTTCATTATATTTCTGGAAAACTTAGGAATAAAGGAGTAGGGGGCTCATTTAACAGGAAATACCATAGAATCATAAGATTTTGGAATGATTTGGGTTGAAATGGAACTTAAAGCTCACCTCGTTCCACTACCTCCCCTCCCATGGGCAGGGACACCTTCCACTATCTCAGGTTGCTCCAAGCCCCGTCCAACCTGGCCTTGTACACCTTCCCTTTCCAGTTTCTTCTGTTTCTCATGAACAAATATATTCCATCCTAGTGGGAGGGGACAAAAAAGCACTTTTGATCAGATCTGATGCATTACAAAATCACCCAGAGGAGCTGTGGCTGCCCCATCCCTGCAAGTGTCCAAGGCCAGGCTGGACAGGGCTTGGAGCAGCCTGGGACAGTGGAAGGTGTCCCTGCCCATGGCAGGGGGTGGAAATGGATGATCTTTAAGGTCCCTTTCAACCCAGTTCTATGATTCTGTAAAAGTTGTGCTGGTGGAGAGACCCTGCAGCTCCTCCTAGATGGGAGAGCACCAGCGGGTCCTGGTGTTGTGTTCACACAGCATCCCGTACCCAGCTGGGCTCTGCCTCTGGCCTCACCCAGAGGGGTTCTCCTCCTGTATTTCTCCCCTTTTCTCCTAATAAAGCTTCTTGTTCATTCCTAGCTGAAAGAAGACATAATAAAAATGATGGCAGGAAATTGCAGGCGAGCTCGGGTTAAGAGAGACAATAACAAAACTGCTTTTGCAGGGTAATCTCTGAGCCTTTGGTAACTCATGCTAAAGAGGGCTTTGAAATCAGCAAGAGAATTAAAAATATTGAGATCAGCTAAAACACTCCTATCCTTTGCAGATGAAAGAGGATACCCACAGGGACAGATTTGCTGCCATGGAATAATTTCCACCACTTTTTACGAGAAAAATGAGAGCATTTGGTGCTTCTCTCCCCTTCCTTTAGCACGAACCCACTGTACAGAGGGAAATCACCTTTCTGTGCTCCCTAAAAAAATCTCCTGATGCAAAGAGCAGGGTAGGGAGAACAGGTCTGCAATCCATTAGCCATGTCAGAGAGCTGGGCGGAAGGGAGAAGAAGGAATCTGCCTCCCAAATCTGCTGACAAGGCTGAAAGCCCAATTTGGCCCAGAGGTAGCCCAGGGTCCTCCAGCTGGGTCCAAACCACCCAGTTGCAGACTGATGGGTTTGCAGGCTGTGCTGGTGTCACATAGCCGGGCACAGGGCGGTGAGCTTCCTCCCAGAAAGCTCATTCCCAAAGACAAACAGGGCTGAATCCAAGGAAAATCTGCCCCAAGTGCTGCCATGGGGATTCAGGTGTGATAGAGCATGAAAAGCATCCCAAACCTCAGCAGCAGGTCCAGCTGGGAGCATGGTTACACTCATTTGAGCTCAGAAGAAAGGTTTTTAGGGGTTCTCCAGAGCTCCCTGAAAGCCAGGATGGAAAATTTGCACATGCAGGGTTGGAGCAGGTCTGTGTGAATGGTCCTGGGCCCATCCATATGCCTGGAACAGCAGCTGTATTAATAAACTGGAAAAAAATAATATATAACTCTGCCATAGGGAAAGCATTCCCTGTCTTGCTCCCGACCTGCTGGAAAATTATCTGTTTTTCCTTGTTGAAAACCTGTTTTCACAGCAAAGTCTGGCTGAAAAACAGGCTTTGTTCCAGGGAATGGTGATTTGCCAGGCCCACCCCGGGAATATTGGAAGGTTTGGGGTGCAGGGCACCATGAAACTGCAGAATTCCTCCAAATCTTGTGCCAGGAAGCTGTCTGGAAGCACCCGGCTTGGCTGCTCTCCACCAGCCCTTCCCTCACACATCACTTCACCCTTGTGTTTTCTCCGCTTCCTTCCTGTCCTGCTTCTCATCCCCTGCCTTTTGGGGTTGGGGATCAGCGGCTCTGGCCCAGCTCTGGCCTGGCATGGGGGGCACTCAGCCCCCGAATTTGGCACAGTCTGCAGGGCAGGACGCCAGCCAGATGTGGCTGCTGGGACACAGGAGCCCGTATGGCTCTGAGGGCCCTCAGGAATCACCCAGCGCGTGCTTTTTCCTTATAAAACAACAAGGGAAGGCCAGGGCTGTGCTCTGATAGAAACCAGACAGCCCTTGGGTATTCACTGGAATCCAGGCACAGGAACACACTGCCTCTGCATGGAGCAGCTATCCCGATTCCCGGGGTATCCCTGCTCCTGTGAGTAACTCCAAGGGAATAAAAAATGCGCTGTGGGGCCCAAGGCAGCACGTTCCTGCCTCCCCCGGCCCACCCAGCCCAGGCGAGGCCGCGCTGCTGTGGATTTTAGAGAAGTGGGATCGTGTGTGGGCTGAGAGGGGCTGGACTCTGAAGGTGGGGTCCAGAGTGCAGGATCCCAGAGGCCTTTAGGATGGAGAGGACCTCCAGGATCATCAATCCAACCATTCCCCAGGGACCCCAAGAGCCACATCCACATGGCTTTAAATCCCTCTGGGGATGGGGACTTCCCTACTGCCCTGGGCAGCCTGTCCCAATGCTTGACAATCCTTCTCAGGAAGGAATTTTCCCTGATATGCAACCTAAAGCTTCCCTGGCACAATTTGGAGCCATTTCCCCTCATCCTGTCCTTGTTCCCTGGAGCGGAGCCTGACCCCCCCCGGCTGCCCCCTCCTGGCAGGGAGTTGTGCAGAGCCAGAAGGTTCCCCCTGAGCCTCCTTTTCTCCAGGCTGAGCCCCTCTCCCAGCTCCCTCAGCCCCTCCTGGTGCTGCAGCCCTTCCCCAGCTCTGTTCCCTTCCCTGGACACGCTCCAGCCCCTCGATGTCCTTCCTGTTGTGAGGAGCCCAGAATTGTCCCCAGGGCTGGAGTTGCCTCAGCACTGCCAGCAGAGAGGGACAATCTGTTGGGTCCTGCTGGTCCCACTGTGGCTGGCACAAGGCAGGATGTCCTTGGAGGTGCCCTTGGCCACATGGGCACATGTGGGCTCAAACTTGTCCTCAGAGCACCCGGACAGGGCTTGGGAAGCTGGAGTTGTGCCCCTCACGTGGGGAGGGGGAGCCGGGGTGGGTCCTGCTCGATGCCTCCATGAACCAGCTTCATTCCCATCCAAGCCTGGCCCAAAGTGGTTCAAGAGCTCTTTGCCAAGGCAAGGGGTGGGGAGGGAACAAAGCTGGACTTGTGGTGGACTTCTTGGTCTTTTGGACACACTCCCACTGCCCCCAAGGCCAAGCATCTCTGACAGGGAATGTCCTGCTTTGCTCCAAAAACAAAGCTCCCATTTGGAACCAGGAGCGAGCCCAAGCAGGATTGGAGCTTTCAGGGCTGTGCCCACCCTGCCAAGCCCCTCAAGGAAGCAGGAAGGGGTCAGGTGCACACATGGACACACCTGGCTTCTTCCCAGCTCTCAGAAGAGATATGGCCAAGCCCTGTTTCTCCCCCAGTCCTTCTGCTGTCTCCCTTTTACCTGTCCTCCCCCTCCACCGTGAGCAGAGAATACTGCTGCCAGTTCTGTTTTACTGTCCCCAGAGACACCAATTCTGCAGCCATCATGGCCAGAGACGCTAATTAAATTGTTCGAAAATCCAATAAAAATGCTTTATGAGAGTGTCTGTCATTGGCAAAGGTTTAGGGAAGAAAATTAGGCTCTTCCCAAAGCAATGCAAAAAAAAAAGTCCATCCTCCCTCATTAAGCCCTCGATGTATTTCACTGTAAATTGTTGCTGGGTGCAACAAATTGCAACTGGGCCAGTGGGGGCAGTTTCCCAGTGCAGGGCTGGTGGGGAGAGCTGGGGATGTTTTTTTGGTGAGTATTGAGGTGTTTTCTTCTGTCCCTGCTCTGAATGACAACTCGGGCTCAGGCACAGGCTGGGCTGGACAAAGCAGACCCGTTTATAGATTTTCTCATTCCCCAGCAAGCGCCAGAGAGGATCAGTAATGCAGCCAATTAAGAGGATTAAAAGCCATATTTTTTATTTATTTTTTGATGACAGAAGCCCTGCCAGGTCCTGTGGTTGTGATCAAGGTCCCCATGCTGTCCTTGTCCCAGACAGCTCAGGGATTGATGCATACAGGGGATTATTGTCCTGCACATTCCCCCAGCTCTCAGTGATGTGCAGCAAGAGGCCAAGGTCCCCTGTAGGTCTCCCTAACCCCAGGAAAGCCATGTTCTCCCTCATTTTCTACCCTTTGTGCCCCAGAGGATGCACAGTTATCCACAGAGAGGGGAAGAGTGTCTGTGCTCACTCTCAGGACCTGGGCATTTGCTGGAAATGCCGGTCAGTGGAATTGGCTGGCTTGGGAGGGGGATGGCTGGGTCACTCTGGGAAGACTTAAAAAACCCGGATACCACAAGGCTTACAATGTAAACCCTTCAAGCAGGCCAAATGCTCTTAATTATGCAAACAGCAGAGAGCAGAAGCTGTCGGAGAGCACATTTCCCACCCAGTGCAGGAAGCACTGTGAGCATGGACCCGTTGGCAGCACAGAGGCACAAGCACCAAGCCCGACCCTGAGGTGGAGGTTTCTGCTCCTGTTTTGCAGCTTGTGCTGATGGAATGACATCTCCAGAGGGGAAATGTCCCAGAAAGAGCCAGGGTTTCCCATGGCTGCTGTCAATTCAACAGATGAAAGCCAGAAGAAGGGGGTCCAGCCCTGGGGCTCTCCGGTCACCTCACCCCAGCAGAAGGTGGGATTCTGAATGCAGGGAGAGAGAGACACTCCGTGGATCCTCCCTTCATCTCACAGGGGTCTCAGCTCGCTTCCTGCAGGAATTCGGATGCGGGGTCACCCCTCTGAATCCCCTGGGAAGAGCCGCTGAAATCAAGCTGCCTGCTGAAGCCCTTTTGTTCAGCGAGGCTCCTGCTAGGAGAGGCTCTGCTTTTATTTCAAAGACTCAGCAATTTGGATCGGTTTAACCTTTTCAGGGTTTCCTGAGCACAATAGCGCAGATGAGCTTTAAAGCCTCTTCAAGAGCACAGGTTGAAGCCGGAGACTTGGGGGGAGGGAGAAGAAGCCACGCCAAGCAAAGGAGCCGATCCTGTCACTGCCGGACGTGATTCGCCTGCCAACCCCCCCCATCCCCCGAGAGCTCCTGCTGAGGCACAGAGAGATGGGTTTGCTGCGGGAGTCGGGGCGGTGCTGCTGCTCCGTGTCCTTGTCCTGGGCACAGGCTGCTCCAGGGGCACCTGAGAGCCAGGGGATGGGAGGGCAGGCCACAGGACATCAGCGAACCAACGGGAACATCCAACAAGGGTGAGGGGGGGGAAGAACACAACCCCCAGCCCCCATCAGTCCACCCACTGTCGTGTCCCAGTGCCCTGATGACACCTCGATGTCCCCTCTCGCAGACCCAAAGCGCAGCTTCACCCCAAGGCTGCCCCGCCGCAGCCCCGAGGAGCCCGAGGGCATCGCAGCCCCCCTGGGCGGAGTGTGGGGCTGGAAATGCCCCGGAGGGCAGCGGCCAGGCGATGGCTCGGCAGAGCAGGGCAGCGCTCCTTTGATGTTGGAACAACAAAGGCAGGTGCGGGAGGGAAAGGTAATCGGGATGCTGGGAACAGCGGGATGCATTTCAAACGGAACAGCAAGAGCTTTGAAGATCAATTCCTCCCAAGGAAACAAACCGCTCTTCCCGGGCACCTCCAAAGCCCCCATCCTGCTCTCCCGAAGTTTCTGGAGCTGGCCTCTGTTCAAGGCAATCTTTGGGAATTGTCTCAGGTTGGATGCGGATCCCTGGGGAGCCAGGTGGAGGCTTGGGCTGAGCAAAGGCAAAAGGGAGGGCAGGAATCATTCCCGGGGCACGACCCCCTCCTGGCCCCAAGGTGAAGGGGAAAGCCGCTCAGAGCAATTATTTACAGAGCAGCTGATGAATGTGCTCCCAAGGTGGATGCAATCAGGATTCCTTGCAGAGGGAGGGAAGGGGACTGGAGCTGGGGTGGGAGAAAGGAGGAGACCCCCAGCACCCCAAGGACATGCAGCCACTGCCGGGGTGAGAGCTCAGCTCTCACAGCAGGATTATCCCATTTCCTGGATTTCCATCACCAGGAAAACCACAGCTTTTGAGTTTGTGTGTTTTTTAACCAAACCTCCAATTCTGCATTCTCAGGACTCCTGGAGCCAGGGCTTAGGAACAAGCAGGGAATACTCTCATTAGCTAAACCTTTGTTAACGCTCACTCACATCACCTCGTTTAGATTCACATCAACAGAATTGGCTTTTTTGGAACAGTTCCTTGAAAGGGGGGGAAAAAAAATAAACAACCTTTTTTGTGTCAACGTTTCCTAAGCAAAATATTTTGAGATTTCTGCTTTAGTCTATTTGCTTTGTGTGAGCTTTTAAATCAGACACAATTAATACAAAAAACAGCAAGATCTTGTAGTTGTCAGAAAACACTTCAGTTTTCCCTTTTCATCTGCTGAACACTGATACATGAAAATAATCTCCCTCCCTCCACTGCTTGTTTTCTTTTAAAAACCACCAGCAAGCTTCATATAGGCCCTGGGAGCTGCCCAGGGAGCTCCCCTTGCCCAGGTCTCCCCATCCTGCACCCACACCTTGGTGGGGATATGGCCAGGTTTACACTCCCCCAATTGCATTATGTTTGAGTGGTTTATGATTTGGATTTTCATGCAGAGCAGCCTGTTCCAGCTCCTCATAACAAAGACAATTATGCTAAGTTTATTGGATTTGCATTCAGGGCTGATTTGTCAGAATTGTATATTGGTTCTGGGAGATGGAAGGGGAGGAAGAGAGGGGGCATTTGCTTTTCATGAGGACAGGAAAAAAAGCCCAGTATAAAATTCATTTCTCTGTTTCACAGACCTTTCTCAGTGCACAGATTCCTTCCTTCATTCCTTCTATCCTCCCTTCCTCCCTCCCTTCCTTCCTCCCTTCCCTCCCAGACTCTGTGCCCACTGTCTGGTGAAGGACAGGTGTGACCAAGGCCAGGCCACCTCTAAGTGCACACTTACAAAGAAATCCTATGGATGCAGTGAGGTGGCTGCTCCGGGATTTTGTACCCCACTGCTGCACTGGAATTCCCACTGCCAGAGCTTCCAGCCCTGTGCCAGGCACTGCAAAGCCATGGCCCCCTCTTCTTCCTGGAGCAGACAGCCCGTGATCCTGGAGAACATGCTGTGTTGGCTCCTGTCCTCTTTGAAAGGGCTTGAGGGTGTCTTTGTGCCACCTGCCAGAAAGGTTCCTCCTCAGAGCAGTGCTGAAGCCAGGCAAAATGTCACCTGGCAGGGAGATCGTGGAATCATGGAATGGTTTGGGTTGGAAAGGGCTTTAGAGCCCATCTCATTCCACTCCCTGCCATGCACAGGGACACCTTCCACTACCCCAGGTTGCTCCAAGGCCCATCCAGCCTGGCCTTGGCCACCTCTCACAATATCCCCCCTGCCTCTCCCATGGAAAGCCGCAGTGCTCTGACAAATGCAGGTACCTACCTCCTCTTTGGTTTCCTGAGTTTCCCACAGATCCCATTTTGCTTTATTTTAATTTTTCCCATTCCCAAGGCCCCCATGCCCTGTTTGCACATACCCTTGCCGTGCATTTACCGATGCCATCCCAGCGGTCTCCATGGCAGCCTGGCCCCTCACAGGCACGGCACTCCCGAGGTCACGGCAGCAAAGTGGGAATGGTTGCCCATGGAAGAGGGACAGAGCTGGATCCATCACCTTTATTTAAAAGCTACAGATGGCCACATATTTTTATGTCCATGTGTCTCCTCTGGCTGGCTCCTCAAGCTCCTGAAGATGGGATTAAAATGCTGATCTCTATCTTGGCACGAAGCAACGTGGACAGTTTGGATCTCACACCTGTCTGAGGACTCCCAAAGGGATGTGAAGGAGGATGCATGGCATGTGGGGGACAGGAATGCAGGTCCTTCCTTGGGATCTCTGCCTTACGATCCCAGAATGGTTTGGGTTTGGAAGGGCCTCAAAAGCCATCTCGTTCTACCTCCTGCCATGGGCAAGAGCACCTTCCACTATCCCAGGTTGCTCCAAGCCTCATCCACCCTGGCCTTGAACACTTCCAGGGATGAAAATCCCGGTGAAAAAACTCTGTGCAGACTTTCCAAAGGCACGTGTGCGATCAGTTTTGGCAGAAACTTGGGGAATGGGAGTTTGCCTCCCTTTTTTAGTCTAGCATCTCATACACATCAAACACAGAAGAGGGTTTGGAACAAATATGCCACTGGGTTTGCTTTCCATTTTTTCCCTACTCCTTAGGTAGATGGATATCTCCCACCTACACCTGATCCAGATGTTGTGCGCCTGACTAAGAAGGACTGGTTTAATTGTCTCCTTCTTCTGGGCTCCCTGTTTAAAACCACCCTGTTAATATATTCTGCCTCTTCCAGCTTTTCAATGTCTACTCAGAATTGCAAACCATTGATTCTTTTTTTTACCCTGTCTCATGTTTTTTATTCCAATTGCAAGGCAGTGGTAGAGGGTGGCTTTTTTCACGGCTCTTGGGGAGAAAACTCATGCCTATAAAAAATACAGAAACCTGCTGGAACAGAAACAATCCACAAAACCAAATAATGCATCCCGGAACCTGGAAAAGTTTCTCCTCCATGCTCCCTATGCATTCCTGGCATCCCAGGGCCCGTGTTTCCAGCAGGGTGATGGGATGGATGTCCCACACCCAGCCAAGGCTCATCACCAAGGTACCCAAGTCCTGTGCTGCTGCTTCTCCCTGGGCCACGGCCGCTGTTGAACCCAGACACCCTCCCTGGTGCTCCAAATCCTCTGGAGAAATTGAGATTTGCAGCCTGTGCTTGGGAAATGTGACAGAAAAGCCAACAAGGCAGGCGTTGGCTTCAGCAGGACCTGCCGAGGAGGGTTTGAGAAGAGAAGAGAAGAGAAGAGAGAGGGGGGTCCCACAATGAGCCCCACACTGGGTGTGATAATCAGTCCTAAACCCAGCCTAACCCTGCCCAGTTAGGCTGTTGTAACTAATCCTTCCTCATCCCTCCACAGGAGCTGTTCTTCACAGGGCCTGGTTCAGCTGAGCCCCAGGCTCATTTTGCACTCCTTGCATCCTGGGGACTGTGAAGACACCACCTTATCCCAGAGCAACTCTAATCCTGAAGAGATTTCCCCAGGAAGATTTCCACCCCTGTGCAGCTGAAAATTTAGGTATTTCCCTGATTGCTGGAGGCAGGAGGCAAAACACCACAATTCAGATGCCAAGCTCGTACAAAATGAGCTTAAAACATGTGATTAAAAAACAAACAAACAAAAACAAAACAAAACAAAAAAAACAAACAAAAAACCCACCAGCAAACCAGTCGGGGTTCCTCTTGTTTGTTTTCTGGTGCCAGAACATCCAGACTGACTGTGGAAAAGACGCCAGAACCACAGGTGGCCAAACCCTTCCTAAATACAGAGAATTGTGGAATTGCTTAAGTTGGAAAAGGCCTCAAGCCCCACTGTTCCCCAGCGCTGCCAAAGCCTCCACTGACCTGTGTCCCCAAGTGCCACATCCACACAGCTTTTAAATCCCTGCAGGAATGGGGACCCCACCACCTCCCTGAGCAGCCTTTTCTAATTCCTGGCCACCCTTCTCAGGAACGAATTTTCCCTAATATCCAACCTAAACCTCCCCTGGCACAGGTTGAGGCCATTTCTTCCCATCCTGTCCCTGTTCCCTGGGAGCAGAGTCCAACCCTCCTCTGGCTGCCCTCTCCTGACAGGGAGTTGTACAGAGCCATAAGGTTCTCCCTGAGCCTTCTTTTCTCCATGAAACCTTGGGTTTCATGGATGGGTGTGCAGTGATCTCACTTAGAGCACACAGCTTGGAAGACCCCAAACAGAGCAAGAGAAAGAAGAGGAGCTGGACAGATGACAATACCAATATCCTTTGCCGGGCAACACAGAAATTTCAGGATATGAAACCAGTGTCCATAAATTTATTTCCATTCCATAGCCAGAACGCTCATAGAGTTCATGGAATCACAGAATGATAGGATAATATCCTGAGTTGGAAGGGACACTCAAGGATCAACTGCAGCTCCTGGCCTGGCACAGGACAACCCCAAGAATCCCACCATGGGCCCTAGTTCCTGCTCCTGAAGCATTTCCCTTTCCAGCCACGGCACTAATGAACAGAAGGCCTTGGAAATGTGATTAAATAGCAGCCTGGGCAAGCGTCAGGCACAGGCTGTAGGAAGGGGTTAAGTGATCCGAGTGAGTGATGTGAATCATTAACGGCAGTGGGTGGATCCTATAGTGGGAATAAGAGCCGAGGCTGTGCAGCCCACGGGTGTGGGGGCTGAATGCTGTGGATCTGCCCTCCTTTCCCAGAGGATCATCCCCGTGGCACCAGAGTGAGCCCACGCCACCTCTCCCGGCTGCAAACCCCAGGCTGAACTTGGGGAGAGCTCCCTGTGGTGCCACAGCTTGGTCAGATTTGGTTTTACCAACTACCAGCACCTGAAGATGCTTCCCAGCAGGCCTGAGTGGAGCATTCTGATTTTGGGAAAGGACAAAGTGATCTGGTTGCTCCAAGAGGCACAGGAAAGCCTCAGTGGTAAAAAGCATATTTTTTTCTCTTTCAGCAAATATTCCTAGGAACTGTGTGGAGTGGGGATTTGTGTGTTCTGGTCCATCCCTCCATCCCCTGGTGAAAGCCAAGAGGCTGCCTCACACAGTCCCTGCTCCAAGCCCTGTTCCCACAGCTGCTGCTTGAAGCAGGTGGCACAAGCCCAGAGATGCCACCCAAAGAAAGGATCTGTGGGAAGAAGCCTGGGTAAAGAAGACCAACAGGGACGTAGAAAACTTCTGGGTACTCCAGAGACACCCTGGGCTCATCTTTAGAAGCTCTGCAGGTGCAGGAGGTGTGAGCAAGGGAGTGAAAATGTTTTCTAGAGATCTGTAAGATTGTACAGGCACTTTTATCCCTTCTGGCCTGGGGCACTGTTCCTCTGCTCTGGTTCAGAACAGCCGCTGCTCCCAGAGGCCGGTGCTGGAGCAGCTAAGCAAAACAGCTGCTGGAGAAGTTCTGGGTGCTCTGCCTCTGGCATCTGCTGAGAATTCCTTCTGTGGAGCTCTTTCCAGCTGCTCACCTGCATTAATGCAGGGATCCAACAGTTTGGCTCCACGGTTTATTAAACTTCGCCTCTTCGTGACAAGGTGTGAACCTGTGCTCTACAATAATTTTCCAAAGCTTTTACATGCCAGGGAAATTGCCAGCCATGGAGCCCTGAACAGCGGGGGAAAGAGCAGGCTTCACGTTCGGGATGAGCAGGACAAGTGGAGCAGATGGATGAGGCGGCAGTGTGTGAGAGCTGTGCACTACAGGGCCGAGGGAAGCCTGGGACAGGGAACTGTCTCCTGGATCACTGTGTGAGTGCAACTCAGCACCCGCTCACCTGCTGCCCCAGCCAGGTGTGGCTCCAGAGGCTTTTCCCAGTGAAGATGTGGCCCAAGGCATTGCTCCAACAGTACTTGGTGGTTCATTTATTGATCTCCACACTCCACTCTCCCCCTGTCACGCTGCCCTGGTGCTGGCAGGGCACCGATGAGCGCTGAAACCCGCAGGCTTGGCTCGCTCCTCATGGTGTCCAGGTGGGTGTTGGAGCTGTGGGACTGATCTGCCAGTGGCCACCAGCCAGATCAGTCACTGTGCTGTGTCACACCTGCTTGTAGGGTCTGTGGGTGGTGCAGCCACTACTCTGAGCCAAAACCCCTTTGTCATGTCCTGGGAATCACAGCCAGCCCAGGACCCAGCCCCTCCACCCCCTGCAAGCTCCTCCAAAGGGGGTCTGTGCCAGAACCATAGCCCAGCTGGGCTCTGGTGATGGATGAGAAGGGAGCACAGGCAGGAGCAGCAGGAGACAAGGAGGAACAAGGCTTTTCAGAGCAAGCAGGGAGGCACACAGTGAATAAAAGCTGTGTTGGAGGTGGAAAATGACTGATTCAGGGCTGATAATGGCACTGAAACACCTGCAACCTCCTCCTCCTCCTCCTCCTCTAGAGCCCAGGAGCTGGCACTACTCAGGGAGGGGGCTCTGTGCTGGATGCAGCTGGCACAGGTGGGTGGAGAACATGCTCCCTCCATAAGTGTTCAGAAGGAGCGATGGCAGAGCTGGCTGGAGCTGTCCCGGGTCTCCCCTGGGCTGTGGGGGGCACATGGGGCCAGGGGGGTCACTGGGAGTGGCTGACCATGGATGCTCAGCTGTGTTTCCCAGCTGTGCTACATGGAAGGATCATTCTGACTTCCCAGTACTCAGAGCTGGGCTCTCTGTTGGGAATCTCAGTCCCAAGATCAATCCACCACTTGCCCAACCTGTTGCTCTGCTCATTTCTCTGGTCCAGGCCAAGCAGCAGCACAGAGATGCCACAGTTTCATCAGCAAAACCCAGAGCAGAGAGAGCAACATGTCCTTTGGTGGAGCAGGAACTCTGCTGTGGGGAGGAGGAAGAGAAGGACAAGAATGAGGAGGAGGAGGAGCTCCTCGGGCTCTGAAACATGAAGGTGTGAAAACCAGGCACCACATAAACATCTCAGGTTTGTTGTGTACTTCCTATCCACAGTAAGACCTACTCAGGCTGGCTCAGCACAATCCAAGGAATGCATCAGCAATGGACTCAAGGTCCTTCCAGTCAGGAAGCAGAGACCTGTCCAGCTTCATCTTGCTGCTGGCTCAGCCAAAACAATGCTGCAAGATCCCTGCTGTGTCATGGGGGACTTTCCTCCTGGCTTTTCCCACACTGGATTGGTTTAATTCCATTTTGGCAGGAGCAATGGTAGAGCACAACCCCTATCCTGGCCTGTTCCACATGGAGCTGGGAGGATTTGGGTTATCATCCTCACCACAGTCCTGAGCCCCTGCTCAGCCATTAGGAGATATTTAAGTGAAATTGTGGATCCTGGTGACCAAGAAGGGACCAGGAAGGGGGAATGGGAAACAGTCCATGCTGTACAGCCCTTGTGGCCACAGTCCTCAAAGGGAGAGCTGTCACCTCTGGAGTCACTGGAGAGAGACTGGCTCAGGACTCCCTTGTGGAAGAACTGAACCACTTTCTGGAGCTGTCTATCTCCAAATACAGGAGCCCAGAAAAACAGGTTTTCCTGGAAGTCTGACTTTAGGGGAAAAGGTAGCTGAGGTGGATCCCACTTCATAGAATCCCAGACTGGTTTGGGTTGGAAGGGGCTTACAGACCACCTCACTCCATGAGCAGGGACACCTTCCACTGCCCCAGGTTGCTCCAAGTGCCTGCAACAGTTCTGTAAAGGTCAGGCAGCTCCTGCAGTGATTTCCTCGGGGATGTGGCACAGGCTGTGTTTTGTGCTGACACTCCCTGAGTAGCATTTGCCGTGTGAGTCAGGGGATATTTAAACTGCTCATTTACACAGTGAGGTCTAAGAATAACCCTTCCCAACAAAATACCAGTGGGGAGAGAGGCCAGGAGGAGACAGGTGGTTCCCTGCATCCATCCTGTTGTGCTACTCTTTGTTTACTCAGTGTTTCATCCGCTCCCCTGGGCCTGAATTAACGCCTGAGCCCACAGCCTCTGCTTACGTTCCATTTCTGTAGAGAAGTGTCTACAGCTGAGAGCAGAAATGAAAGCTTCTGTCTTGGATGAAATCTGGTAGCACGTCCCTGAGACCCCGCAAAGCTATGGGGCCTCCCTGAGACTGCACAGAGCTGCTACGTGCCGAACAAGTGACATTCCTCTGCTGTGGGCCGCCGCAGCCTGCGAGCGGCATTAAATATCTGCAGCTCACGTGGGACCACACCAACTCCAGGCTCGTGCAGGGATCACTGCAAGGACAGGAGGGCTCGGAGCAGAGGGGACCAGCTTGGCTGTACGACCATATTCATTTGGTCACAATGCTCAGGACATCTCCTTGTGGCACAAAGACTCTTTTGGAAGCCCACTCACTCTCCAATGCACCATACACTTTTCCTTGAGCCTTTGACCTACTAGAGCTCATTCAGTCCAGTCTCCAAGAAATTACTTGGATTGGAACAGTTTTGCTGCTGTTCAGGAATTAAAATGAATGAAATGTCAGCAGGTAACTGCTGGGACTGCTGTCTGTTTCTCCACAACTTCTGTTTATCAGGTTATTTTGGAAACCCCTGCAAAGGAACACGGTTCACTCCACCCCCTTCAGCCTCATTTTGCCCAGTTTCTGCTCATAGCAAGTGCTTTGGCAGCTCCATTTCCTTGGCAGCCTAATCAGATCCACTGGGAGCTATAAAGGAGGATTCAAGTGAGGTGAAGGGCTGAGTTCAACTTCCCAAGTGGCTCCTCACAGAACCTCTGCAGAAATCTTCTACAGCCTGATCTTCTAGACCTGGGATGGATATAAATCCCAGGAGCTGCTGACCTTCCAGTGTAACCCCTGAAATGATCTTCTAGACCTGGGATGGATATAAATCCCAGGAGCTGCTGACCTTCCAGTGTAACCCCTGAAATGTCCTTCCTCCACAGAGCAAGCTCGGAGCAGTGGGGAGTGGAGGCTGTGGAGGAAGGAGGCAGTATGTATGTGAATGGAAAGGGTTGGCTGTGCACATGGAGCACGTGATGGATTCAGGAATATCATAGAGGAAGAGAAAAAGGATTAAAAGAGTAATTCTGGCTGTAATGAGAACCTGCCTGCTCACTATGTCTGCTGTGCTGTGGCAGAAGGTGACTCTGAGGAGCCTCACAGGCCAGTCCCTGACATCACAAAATTCATGGAATGGTTTGGGTTGGGAGGAAGCTTAAAGATCACCCAGTTCCAATCCCCTGCCATAAGCAGGGACACCTTCCACTAGACCAGAAGGTTCAATGGGAAGAGCTCTGCTGTTTGGGATGAGACTTCTGAAGGGGCCCTGCTGTTCCTGTGGTTCATACCAAGCCAGCATGGCTCTGGAGCAGTGAGCTCGTGTTTGTGTACAGCTATCTCAGCTGTTTTATTCCAGCGAACACCTCTTGGGACACAGCAGGAAGATGGGAATGTGTGAAGGATGGCGATGTTTCAGAGAGGGCCTGCTTCCCCTAACACCAAAGGCTCAGCCATAAACCTGGGAACAATTACTCCACAAAGCCGGCCTCTCCCAGGCCTCTCACTGGGATCAGCAGAGATGTCTCTCCTCCAGCTCTGGCCACTTGCTCCTGGCTGATGGTGGCCAGCCCACAGAGGAGCAGATGGGAGAGAAGGAGGCAGAGCCTGAAAACAAAGCTCATGGAAGCAGGATGCAGCATCCATGCTGCTGAACGGCTGTGCTGTCCTGCGGGGTGGCAACGATCCAGCGGACGTGCGGAAAGCTTGGAGCCCTTCCTGGTGGGACACACTCAAACTGCGGCAGGAACCTGTGCCATTCCCACAAAGAACGGCTCTCTCCAGACCTGCTCCATCACCAGCTCCAGGGCAAACTGGGCAGAGAAGCCGGATCCAAGTGCCAGCTGTCCCCAAGAGCTTCCTGCCTCCCCGCACGGCTGCTGTCAACATGGGCCAGGCCTTGGCCAAGAGCAGCATCTGCACGAGGGCGAGCCAAGCCAAGCTCTGCCGGCAGAGGGAAAGAGCTGCTCCAGCACAATCCCTCGGGAACACAAGGAGCCACGACCAACCTCTTCAGATCAACTTGCAGAATCATGGACCACAGAATGGTTAAGGTTGGAAGGGACCACGGTGGTTCACCCTGCTCCAGCAGGGTCATCCAGAGCACATGGATTACATCCAGATGGTTCTGGAGGATCCCCAGTGAGGAGATTCCACACCCTTTCTGGGAGCTGTTCAGTGCTCTGTCACTGCACAGGAAAGTTCTTCTCCCTGTCCAGGTGGAAATTCCTGGGCATCAATTCCTGCCTCTTCCTCCCGTCCCATTGTTGAGCACCACCAAGAAGAGCTTGGATCCAACCTCTGGACACCCTCCCTTCTGATATTTACTCCCTACAATAAATTAGGACAAGATCTTCCCCTTCTTGCCCCACCGTGAGAGCAGTGTGGGCAGCCTCGTTCTGTGGCACTGTGGTGGATTCTGCAGGTGGATGAAAACCTGTCTGTGCCACAAAATAAAATCCAGGGAAAGAGCCCCTCCAGGAAGGCCAGCCCCAAATGAGAGGAATGTTTCCTCAGACTTTTGTGATATGAACACAAACCTGTGTAAATTCTATGAATAAATAAATGGAAAACAAACCTACAATCTTCTCCCACTTCAACTCTCCTGCCTTCCCTTCTCCCGGGGAATGGGTTGGGAAAACAGAGCACACAAAGCAGACACCAGTTGGATTGCTGAAGGCACTACCAGGAGGTGTTCAGATGGAAAGGTGTTGGGAACACCTGGAGCCAGCTGGATAATGAAATGCAGCAAAATTCTGCATTCTGCCAGCACTCAAAATCCGTGGGGTAAATCCCTGCCTGGAAGCAGCCTGGCTTGCCCGAAGCTCTGAAGGACATGAAGCGGGAGCTCACAGCTGGTTGTCCTGTGCCCAGCTCCAGATAGAAGGTCAACATCCAGCTCGATGGTCTGTGTTTCCCTCAGTCCCAGAGGAAGTTTTGAGCAGGAGTAAAAGGTCGGGGGGGAGAGAGTAGGACAACAAAGGACAGAAAGGACAGTGTGATAGAAAGGACAGTGTATGTGACACCGCCTCTTCCTTCCTCTTCCTTCTTTTCCATGCAGCTCATCAACCTTCCACACTTCCATCCACAAAGGTGGGAAGGATCTAAGAAGCGCTGATAAGAAGGGACTTTTCATAAGGGCCTGGACTGACAGGACAAAGGGAATATCCTTAAGCTGAAGGAGGGGAGGTTTTGATGGCATATTGGGAAGGAATTCTTCCCTGTAAGGGTGGTGAGGCCCTGGCACAGGGTGCCCAGAGAAGCTGTGGCTGCCCCATCCCTGGGAATGTTCCAGGCCAGGCTGGACAGGGCTTGGAGCGACCTGGGCGAGTAGAAGGTGTCCCTGCCCATGGCAGGGGGTGGGACTGGATGGGCTTTAAGGTGCCTTCCAAGCCAAACCATTCTGGGATCCCACGAAGTGCATTTTGCCAGCCACCTCCAGACAAGTATCTTTGAGAACCAGCTAATCAAATGTGGTTTGAGACTGCCCCAAAAAATGATCCCTGTGCCCATCACTTCCCTTCAGCCCCTTCCTGTGCTCCTGCTCTGACCTCACCCACCAACATGATGCTCTTTGCCAAAGGAGAACTGCCAGTGGTTCCAGAAGGCTCCCACTGTTCTGGCATGGAACATCTCTCTGCTTGTCCACAGCCTGCCAAGCTGGGATGAGCCCTGAAAAACCCATCCCTTCCTGCTGCCTGCTTTGGGCTCAGCTTGCTGCTGATCACATTAACAAAAGCGGTGACACAGCATTTCCAATGGATGCCAGGAAAACATTCCCTGTGTTGGAAGAACATGAGGCTTTTTGTGCTCTGTACTTAAAAATCAACTGAAATTTAGTCCTTCATGATGAAATTTGCTGTTCTCACAAAATCCAATTCATATTGGATTAAAATACATGTATTTTTTTATTGCTGCTTCCATGCAGTAGTGTTTGTGACGGTGCCTGCATTTTTGGTTTTTCCATAAGCGATGGGAGTTTCCATGAACTGTGGCAGATCTCTACAGCCCTTGAGGCCGTGGGAGCCTATGAGACACCCAGAAAGCCACTGGGAGCCAAGCAGCAGGTCCTGGGCTGAGCTCCCACCAAGTACCTCCTCCAGAACAGCTCCAAACCTTGCCACAAGAACACAGGAATTAACAAACCCCCAAAATGTAAAACCAGTTTGCCAAACCCACAGCACCAGGCACTAGAAGGGACCATCCTGCAATATCCACCATGGCTCTCTGGAACTTCAGACTAATGGTGTGGAGGTACCAGGCTCTCAACATTAGAGGTAGTTTTAGCAGGAAAGTTCTGCTGTTGCTGTGCCTTCAGCTATGGGTTCAAAATTCCTGGCACAGAAATGGTGGAACAGAAGAGGATGTTGGATGGGGCTTGGAGCAACCTGGTTTAGTGGAAGATGTCCCTCACAGGGGGTTTGGAAATAGCTGATGTTGAATTTCCCTTCCAACCCAAACAGCCAGGATGATAAAGCCATCCTAAGCATGCAGGGAGCAGGGAAAGTCAAAAAGCAAAGGACAATTTGAGGTCTCCTCAATCTAGGAAATACACTCAGAAAAGAAAGCAGAATTCCCAAAGTGATGATGGGCAAGAAAACCTCCCATCCCTGGAAGTGTCCAAGGCCAGGCTGGATGGGGCTTGGAGCAACCTGGGATACTGGAAGGTGTCCCTGCCCATGGCAGGGGGTGGAACTGGATGATTCTTAAGGTCTCTTCCAACCCAAATCATTCCATGATTTCACAATCTCTCCTAAGATCAAAGATACACTAAATGACCATGCAGCTTCTTCCAGCCTGATTTTCCTATTAAAAAAAAAAATAAATCCCAATGTCACAGACCATGAAAGAAGGATCAAACCCTCCCTTATCAAGCCCCTGAGCAGCCGCCCTGGATCAGCAGAAGGGAAGGTGTCGATTCCCAGGCAGAGCCAACCTGTGGATCTCTTCCAGCTGCCTCCTCTGTCTGCTCCAGTATCACCGGGTCCCTGCCCGTCTGCAGAACTCCTCTCATGCCTCGCTGCCCCCATCAGCCAGCCAGAGCTTCTCCTGCAGCAGCTGTGCAGGGCTTGCTGGAGCAGCTTTGGCAGGAGCTCCTTCCCGTGCCTGCTAACAACACGTCCCCCCTGGAGCGGGCAGCACGCTCCATTTCAGCCCTTCTCCAGCCCCGTCGCTAACGAAGCCCATCCAAAGCAAGGAGTAATTGTGTTTGCAGGTGACAGGGCTGGAAGTGCAGCGCTGGGAAACACATTCTTGGCAAGGAGTCCCAGCTCGGAGGTGAGGGAGGGCAGCCAATTGTGAAATCCCTGGCAAAAGTGTTTTGTGTCAGAGCAGTGTTGCTCTGCTCGGCCCAGCTGGTGCGGAAAATGCTGGAGCAGTGTGCCTATGGGAATGCAGCAGAGCTGGGAAGGGCTGCACCGGGATGGAGAACCGGCACCCAGGGCACGGCACAGCCTCCTGTGACAGCTCCGCTCCCAGCACATCCCCAGGTGTGCCCGTGGCTGCTGGAGCCGCTGCTCTGCTAGGAAAATGGGGCTGAGCAGAGCCTGCCTGCAGATTTGGGGATTTAGGAAGCCTGGCGGGAAGGTGGGTGGAGGGTGGCGCCCGAGAAGGGCTGTTGTTGGGAGAAACGCCTGGATTCAAGCTCTGGGCTCCAACCCTTAGGTGAGTGCTGGTGTTAATCTGGTGCAACGATAAATAAAAGCTCCCAAATTCTGCTCTGGGATACTGCAGTGCTGGGAATGCACCACCTTTATCAGGTGGTCAGGCCAGCAATTTGGTGTCTGTTTCTTGCCTCAGGAATATGCTCTTTTCCCAGGAATACATTGCTGGAAGGACATGAACACCTTCCATGGGAGAGGTACAGACAGGCCTCAGGGAAGGACACGAATGGGGAGCAGAGGTAGAAGGTGCTCACGTTTCCATGAAAAAAAGCCCACATCTGGATGAAATTCCTCCAGGGCCCAGACCACAGCAGAGAGGATGCTGCAGACACTCCAGGCTGGGCTGCACTTCCATCTTGGATTTACCAACTTTTAACAGCACATGATAGTACTGGCATTACCTGGTGCCAGTGGGGCACTTGGGGCAGAGTTTTCACATGGGAGATACAGAGATCAGCCCCTTGGAGTGCAGCGTTGAGCACCGTGGCTGGAGGAGAGAGGGACATGCGCCATTCCCTCCTTCCATGTCTTCTATCCTGGTCCTGGAGATAATGTGTGGTTTCTCTGGGGTTATTCTCTTAGTTGTGTCTCCCTGGTAGTTCCCAGTTTGCATTTGAGTTAATGCCTGGTGTTTCAACCCAGTGGGGACTGCAGCTGCTCCTTCTTCCTTCCCCACATTCCAGTTATTCATCTGTAGCATGCCGTAAGTTTGGCTGGAGTGAAGGCAGGGATGTTGTAACCTCATCAAGGCAGGGATGTTGTCCTGTGCCCTTTCCAGAGTGCCCTGCACATTTATGGTGCCAGAGAGGTAATAAATAATAACAGAGAGTCATGCAGAAGGGCCCCTCGGTGAGGACTCAGATCCTACGAGGAGAGGCTTTCCCTTGGGGCATAACTCTTACACACGAGCTCGTTATTGCAGAACAATTCCCTTCAAGGCTCCACAGCCTGAACTCCATTAAAATGGATGTTCTGGCGGTGACTGATGAATTAGAAAGCAAGAGCTGCACTCTGCTTCCAGCTAAACACGATGGAAATCCAGGGTCACCCCCTGGCCTCGTTCACACGGGGCGAGGGCGGTTCCAGCTGCAGAGCTGTGAAAATCCACACTGCCTCAAGCACAGACTCCTCATCTACTTGCCAGACACCGCTCTGCCCTGAATTCCACCCAAACCAGCAGAGATTTGCAAAGATCTGAAGGCTGGGTTGGCACTGAGTGAAAGAAGGGATGATTAGAGGGGCAAAGCTGGTAAAACACATCTGTGTGAGGTCCTCCTGCCTCCTGCCAGATCCATGGGGGAGGAAAAGGGAAGCAGTCACTCTCTGCCCCATTTAGTTGCCTCTAAACGCTGCACAAGTGAGCGTTAATGAGATGCCAGCGAGCAGACATCCCGAGGAAAAGGCTCTCATTTGATCATGGGGCCCGGCTGCTAAAGCTGACCTCAGAAAAACGAGGCATATTTTATTAATTGAGGTCTTCCACATTTGAAAAAAAGCCCGACTTTTGAGCAAAGGAGACCTTGGAGCCTCCCATCTGCTTTTGTGATCCTGCTGGCTGAGGGGCAGCAATTAAAAGCACTTTGAGGAGAGGAACAGTGTTTTGAAGAGCTGTGGGGAGCTTAGGAGGGTGGCAGGGGGGGAAATGGGGGAAGAAAGGGAGTGGCTGTGTCCATTAGCACCGGCTGCTTCCCATCGGGAGGTGCCACACGCCTCGGGGTAGCAGCGCCAAGCAGGGATGCTCCTGGCTGGGGAAGGCAGGATCCCCTCTGGAGCACCGGGAGCCTCCGGAGGCAGCTGGATTTAGCAGCACGGAAAATGAGGTGTCGAAGGTAATGAGCCAGCAAGACACTGGTGTAGGACAAGGGAAGGCCAGCACAGGGTGTCCAGAGGCGTTTAAGTGCTAATTGTATTCCTGGTGATTAACCACTTCCACAGGCAAGCCTCTGCTGTTAACACGGTCCTCCCTCTCCAGGAACCTTGCTCCTGCCTGCTTAGCACGGCTGGCACTTCCAAAGGAGCTTGGATCCCCACAGCCCATGGTTTCAGAGGAATTTCGGGCAGATCCCAGAGCTGGATGCCAAAAACTTGCTAGAAATCCAAGTCAGAGGGTCCAGCAGTGTGAAACCCTTCTTTACAAATCCCCTGTGGGAGACCAGAGCAAGGCCCCAGGAATGCAGCTCCATCCCCTTTCCGTGTGTCCATTCCCAGCTCCACATCAAGGAAGATATAAGAAAGGAATTTCTTCAATGAGTTGGTGAGGCCCTGGCTCAGGGTGCCCAGAGAAGCTGTGCCTGCCCCTGGATCCCTGCAAGTGTCCAAGGCCAGGTTGGACGGGGCTTGGGGCAACCTGGGCTAGTGGAAGGTGTCCCTGCCCATGGATGGAACTGGATAAGCTTTAAGGCCCCTTCCAACACTAATGCAAATGACCTGTTTTTAACTAAAGGGAGGGGATAGTGGGGTCTACACAACCTCCAGGACCTCCCCTCAAGCTTTTCCTGGCAGCTCTGGGGAGGAAGGCACTGCAGAACCCTGGCTGGACCAACAAATGCAGGAATGGGGCAGAGGGAACACTGGGCACATTCCTAGGAAGAGGCTGGTACAGAGAGGGAATGAGGCAGGAGGGAAAATTCAGCTCCTAGTAAAGGCAAATTCACAAAGAAGCTTTCCAGGATCAACAGTAAATTGAGAGGGGATAAGAAATCATTGAAGGCTGGTCTGGAGCCCAAGGAAGGGAGGGCAGGACCTCCCACTGCCTGCAGCAGGTTCTCACAAGCTGCACCTGGAGACTCCAGTGTTCCCTGTGAATCAGTGGAGAGGAAACAGGCATGTCACAGCCAGGGTTATTGGCTCAGATAATCCATATCCCTTTCCAAAGGAAAAAAAAAAAATCCTAATCCTCTCTCCTCCTTTCCCTGTTAGCTGTGGTCAGAGTTCATAATCCCCGAGCTCTGATGGTGCAGGGGGGCTCCCCAAGTGGCACCGCTGGGGATAAGGGACTCCTCCTCACCATTTCTCAGAGGCCTTAAAAGAAGGGAAGAAAGGTGAGGAATGAGAGGAGATGAAGGAGAAATGAGAACCGCAGCAAAACAACCCTGTTCCTGTGTTCCCAGCAGCTGGAAGCACGGCAGGGAAGTGAGCGCTGTCTCCGCTCCAGCGTTGCGTTCTCCCGAATGAGGAGCATGCAGGACTGCCAGCAGTTCTCCAGCCTCACCTTCTGCCACAGCAAACACACCGAGGTGGAACAATCCCTTCTGAAGGTGATTAATGGCAGGGAGCTCCTGGGGAGAACTCAACTGTGGCGCGGGCTGTCAGGGGCAATGGAGGGAGCGGTATTTACCTTCCAAGAGATCGCAGATGATTTCCCTCTTTTCTCTGGGCTGTTGTTCATAAATGGGTGTCTGGGAGTGACAGGAATCCCGGCCAAATGCATGGGAGAAAGGTGTTTCTGCCACTCAGAACCTGGCCTTTGCTTAAAAGCAGCTGGAAGGATCAGAAGGGGGTTCCTGCCTCCCAAAAGTTCTGATTTGCATCAAGACAACGCTGAATATGGGACGCTCTGAAGCCCCACACAGGAGGACCAACAGAGTATTCCTGCCCCTCAAAAAGTTAATATTTGGATTGAGAGAAGAGACCATGATGTGATGAGTGTGTGACTTCTGGAAGCTCATCACTGGGAGGTGCTGGTCTCACTGGGGCTGGCTGGGAGGGAAGTTGGATCTTGGAAGTGGAGCCAAGTCTGTTCTCCCATCACACCCTGTAAAGCCCAAAATAGCTCAAGTTCTCTCTCAGGGCTGTCTTAGCCCTTCCTTGCTGAGGAGACAATAAAGAAACCGATCCTGATTCTGGACTGAACCATAAAGTGTCCAAATCTGCATGTCCCTGTTCTCTTTCCAGCCATTTCCCTGCTTCCTGTCCTCTCTAAAGACTTTACAGAACCCTTGCAAAGCATTGCTGTCACAGGAGTCACACCCAGTTCCTAAGCCCCTGAGGGTCCGAACAACCCCCTTTTCCCCTGGCACCTCTCTGACACGGGCACCTGCCTTTCCTGTCCAAGCCCCAAGGGCAGGCTCTTCCTCCCCAGGAAAGGCTCCCTCCTCCCTAAACTCACCGCGCCTTGCAGTGCAAGCAGCCTGACAAGGTGGTGGCATGGGATGCAGTCCAGCAGAAACATGGACGGACGTCCAAGGAGCATCAAACTTCGTGGCAAAATAACCTATTCAACTCCAGCCAAGAGGAATTGCACAAAAATATCCTTGGAGTACCCTGGTGAAGACTCCGAGGTGAAGGGTTGGCTTTGTTTTGCTCTGGGGGCTGAGAGGAAGTCCCGGAGCTGGGTGCATGGGAGGGAAGTGCCATGAAAGGAGGGAGGTTACGAAAAATCAAGGAGTCATTATCCACAAAGCTTCAAAAGCCCAGATAACGCCTTGGTTCCTCCCCCATGCCGTGCCCTGTTTTTCCGCAGGTTCCCCTCCAGCCAGCACAACCTTGCTGTGCACTGTGATTATTTCTGGTCCATTCCCAGTGGTCTGTGGCATTATTTCCATATCGCTTTGTTGGGATTGCAATTAGAGCCGATCCAGCCCTGTAATGGCCACTGTCATCCCTGGGGGAGGGAGAGGTGTAAGCAGCTTTTCCAGCTCCATGTTTCTGCAGTTCCAGTTCCTCTGGCTGACCCTGGAGGTACAGGCGCTTTCCCCTTGCTAATCCTGCTGAAGGTCAGGCAAGAGCATGGAACAGCCCAGAGGCTGGAGGGAAAATCATGGGAGAGTGATTGCAGCTCCTGGGAAAGCTGAAAGGAGGGGTTGTTGGGCCAATATGTGTGGGGAGAGCAGGGGATTGATTTAAACACGCAAAAACACGAAGGGAGACAAGAAAGATCTTTTTATTCCTTGCACTGAGCTGTTTGACCAAACAAGCTCCAGAAATTCTGAGGATATCAATCCCCAGCAGTTGGTTTTCTCCTCTAGAGTTCCTTTAATGTCTGTTACATGCTGCCCAACAAAGCAGAAAAACTTCAGACCTTCCCCTTCACTTCCTGCTCTGCCTGAGAGGAAAGAGAGGAACACTGCTGGCAGTGACAGCCTTGAAAGCCTTTGGATGGAGAGCATGGAGAGCACGGAGCAGATGGAACCATGCTCTGCCTGCCCCACCAGCTCCCTGCAGCCTGGATGTTCTGCTGTGAGCCAGGGGAGGGGCTGGCCCCTACTGGGATGATACTTAAGGAAGGAAAATGTTGGTGATGGAGGAAGGGCAATGATCTGTGGGGCTCACGGGCCACACAGCACCCAGGGGAAAAGATTGGATAAGGGGCAAAACACTGTGGGGATTCAGTGCCAGGAAGGGGACTCTGGAGAGGAGTGGTTTACAAGGAATTGTAGTGACAGGACAAGGGGGAATGGCTCCAAGGGGGAACAGAAAGACAGTACGTTTAAATGGATATTGGGAAGAAATCCTTCCCTGTGAGGGTGGTGAGGCCCTGGCACAGGTTGCCCAGAGAAGCTGTGGCTGCCCCTGGATCCCTGGAAGTGTCCAAGGCCAGGTTGGACAGGGCTTGGAGCACCCTGGGACAGTGGAAGGTGTCCCTGCCCATGGCAGGGGGAGCCACAAGGTGATTTTTAAGGTCCCTCCCACCTCATCCCCTGATTCTATGATAACTCTGGGAGAACATTTGCTGGAAGGAAAACAGTTGGGTTCATCTGCCCTGGGGTGTTCCTGTAATCATCTGCACAAGCAAATGTTCTTGGCAAACATGAGGACATCCAAGAGCAGGGAGATTCCTGGGTCTGCAGCCTCGTAAAGTCCCAGTTCACTTCTGGCACATGGAGCTCACTTCCACCACGTGGAGCTCACTTCCCTGGTACGAGCACAGCACATGCTTTGAATTAACCATGTGGTTGAGCACCAAGATGAAGGAAAATCCATCCCAATCCCTGGTGTGGGGAATAAGAGCCCCAAGGTCCACCTGAGACCCTTCCCTTGGCTCTGAAATCCCTGGATACAGCAGGAGGAGGCTTTGTGCTGGTGTGCAGGAGAGCAGTGGAGACTCTCAGAGACCCTTCCTGGAGCAGTCAGAGGTTTCCTGGGGCTGCCCAGGGGATAGGGGTGGGGGTTGTGGATACCTCAGGCTCCAGAGAGAGGGAATTTTTTATATTTGGCCTGAAAATGTAGATTTGCTACAGAAACTGCTCATTTCAATATGCAGATTTCCCAAAGCCCTTGTGACAAAGATGAGGGAGACTGGGGAATGCTGGAGGGATAATGGGAAAGTCAGGCTCCAGCTCCTGCTGAATCCCAGCCTGAGGCATGGGAAGATTCAGTCACTTCTCTCAGCCTCATCTGCCTTCTCCACACAATTAAACGTGGGGGGACAGGGGGAGGAGGATGAGGAAAGCTCCTGACCCATGGCATGGAAGGCACAGCACTGATGTGGGACCCTTCACACTCGAGCCTGGTTCCAAGTTAAACAATCAGCTGGAGCCTCCACACGGCTTCTCCAGCAGGGGCTTTCCCCGAGGTGCTTTTCCACCTCCTGTTTTATGTGAAAGCTTTTGCAAGCCCTGCTAATCCAACACAGAGGAAATGCCAAAGCTGTGAGGGGTTCTGCAGCCCCTAAATCCTGTTCCTCACCCAGTCCAGCCTCCAAGATAACCCAGACTGGTCCTCAGGATCCCCCGAGCTGTGCCATGGGCTGCCTTCTTCCATGGACTGCAGCTCCAAGCAGCTCTGTGCCCCAGAGCATCCACACCAGCCTGAATTACTCCAAGATTAATTCAGCAGCGCAGAGGATGAAGGAAAAGCTCTTGATCCAGTCTGGGCCCTGAGCACAGCCCAGTTTTCCCCTCTCCATCCCCTCCCCATCTCCCACTCACACATTTCCCTCTCTGAGCCAAAGGCGGAGGTGCAGCTTGGGAAGGAAAGGCACTCCCAGGGGATGGAGTGGTGTCATTTCTAATTCCAGGGGAGGTGACTTTTGGGAGGGAGGAGGAAGTGCAGAGGAGAATGATGGCAGCAGCTCCATCCCTCTGTTTGTTGCCACGGCAACAGTGCGGGTACCAGCCCAGGGGTGCACACACCTTTCCAGGCTGCCTTCCAAACCCGGGAGCAGGGGTTGGAAATGGAGCCTTTGCAGTCCCTGAGCTCTTTAATATTCCCCTGGAGCAGGTCATTGTCTCTTGTGTCAGGTAGGAGCCCTTTCCTTCCCCCTCCTGCTCCGCCGGTGGAGCACAGTCTGGAGATAAAGTTCCCTCGCTGGAGCCGCAGGGAAGGAGCCCGTCCTGAGCCATTCCCACTGACTGTGCCAATGTGATAATGTTGTCCTTCAGCAACCAGAGAATTAGGAGCAGGACGGAGCAGACGGAGCTGTGGATTAACGCCTTCGCTTTCCAGGGTCAAACATGGAGTTTTGGGGCTGAGATTTCATCTGGTGCCTTCTCCGGGTGCACAAAGCTGGAGCACCCACTCCAGGGGATGGTGTTTCCATAGATCTTTGATCCATGCAAGTCACTAAATTCCTGTGCCCCCCCTCCTGCAGCTTCTCCCAGCTCTTGGAGCAGCACTGGGTGCTACAATGGGACAAACCCAAAGGGCTGGAAAGGGGAAAGAATTTTCCTAGAGAGGGAAGGAAAATCTGCGGAGAAGCAAATTCTCCCTCTTCTGGTTTCAGTTAACTGGCTGAAAGTGAGCAGCACAATTTAGGGGTTATTTGTGGTTGTATTTTCCAGTTTGTCTAAATAAATAGCTTGGTATTCAAAACACAAACATGTGAAGTGGCAGGAAGTTTTGGCTTTCTCCGTGTTTGTTTAGCAGCACAGCTCCTGCTGCCATGAAAACAGAAACTCCAGCTACTTCTGTTTGCGGGGAAAAGACAAAGTGCTTTCAACAGGGAGAAGAAGGGGCAGCCTTTTACCCCAGGAAGGGTAAAAAGGAAGCATGAAGGGGAGCAAATGAAGCTTTTCTGCTGATCATGGAATCATGGGATGGTTAAGGTTGGAAAAGACCTCCAGGATCATTGAGTCCAGCCCATGACCAACGCCCAGCTTGTCACCCAGACATGTCCAAGTGTTCCTTGGACACCTCCAGGTCTGGGGACTCCACCACCACCCTGGGCAGCCCCTGCCAAGGCCTGCCCACCCTTACAGTGAAGAAATTCCTCTTGATGTCCAACCCGAGCCTGCCTTGGCACAACTTGAGGCCGTTTCCTTGTCCTGTCCCTGTTCCCGGGGAGCAGAGCCCGGCCCTCCCAGCTGCCCCCTCCTGTCAGAGAGTTGTGCAGAGCCACAAGGTCCCCCCTAGCCTCCTGATATCTGAAGGTTCCCCCTGAGCCCCCTGAAACTCCCAAAATATCTCTGGAAGTTTCCCATTGCTCACAGCCACCTCTCCCAATCCTAACCTGTCGCCCTGATTTTTTCAGCCTTCTCTTCTGTTTCACAGTTTCATGGTTTGGGTTCTTTCTCACACTCTGGGCTGTAAACACAGCCAATGTTATTGTATAGTTGCAAGAAAAGTTTTCATTCTTGCTCTTAGAGATATGGACAGTTGTCCAGAGCAATGGGACGGGGAGAGGTGTTAACCAAGTCCCACAATCCCTGGCCTTTGTAGAAATACTATATAATGGAGTCAGACTTTTAAATAAACTTAGTTCTTAGTTCATGCCTTCTGATCAAAGTGTGTATGTGTGTGTGTGTGACGAACTGCGTCACTAACCCACCCTGTGTTCATACCCAGAGAGACACAGGGATCCATCGGGGCAGGGATGGATCCAGAGGGCACCGGCACCCAGCAGAAAAGTCTGAATCAGTGATTTAAAGAAGTTTTGTCGTGTTTTTGGAGTTAAGGAAGGCTTTGACGACTGCCCATAGCCCATTCCCACAGGGATTGTCGCACCAGGTGGATAAAGGGAATGGTTCTTCACCGAGACCAACTGAACCTGATCTATCAACCAGGAATTCTATTCCACCATCACTGCACTGAAGGATAAGTGGAGCCTTGCTCCTGTTCCTGGAGGATGGGATTTAGACACAAACAAACCCCTCTCTCCCTTTCCCCCCACAATGTCATTATGGGATAGAAGGAAAGACGAGGTACAGAACAACACTTAGGAATGGAATTGTCAGCACTGTTCCTGAGGAGGTCGTGTCTCCCACCCGCTGCCATCTCCTGGAAGAGCATCCCAAAACCGGGGCCCAGAGCTGGGAGGACACCAAATCTTCCAGTCTCATTACAGCTGGAAACTCTGACCTGTTTAAAGTCAGCTAAAGGGATTTTTTCAGAATTTAAAGCTGCATTTTTTTCCCCCAAATCTGCTCCAAATCTCACCCTAAACCTTTTCTTTTCTTTTCTTTTTTTCCTACTCTAAAGACTCTCATATTTTGTTAGACCAGTTTCAGCACTTTTTTCCTGACTGAGGGGAAAGAAAGAACATAATCTGGATTTATTGGCTGTCGGGTGGGATTTATATTCAAATTGCTCTTTCTCCCTGTGGTGTGCCCACAATTCCCATTGCAGGTGAGCTGAGCTCCTGCGTTTTTCTGGTACCACCCCGGTGTGTGATGGGGGAGCACCACAAACCCTCTCCCTGTGACCTCAGAGCTCAATCACAGCGTGGGATTTTCCTCCAAATTATCCCATCAGCCTCTGGGGATTTGGGAAGGGCCATTCCCACGTGCAGCTCTGGGTCTCACATTCCAGTGAGGCTGACCTGGACTCACTGGGGATCTTTTGTGTTTCTTCATGTCCCCACAGGATACAAACACCCTCAGGGGAATTAGAATGGAGTTCAGGGACCAGGAGCATCCCAGGAATATCCAAAATGATTTTGGGGCTGGCCAACTCTGTGGCCACTTCCTGCCTATATCCCTTCATCTCTGAGGAATTTTCCACCCAAACTGAGTGAAGAGGAAGAGCACCCACTGTTCCTGTCTGTCTTGGCTGGGGAAGGGGAGATGCAGATTTAGTGCCTCCCAGAGGATGTCCAAACATGGATGAATTTTGGAGGAAGCTGCTGGGAAAGAGGGGGATCATGGCTCAGTCTCCAGGCTCAAGGCACGCGAGCGTGGAGTGACAAAGTCACCCTAATTAGAGGAGGGAGAAGTTTCCCCATTGTGACTCCAGAGTGCTCAGAAGAAAAAAATCCAACTGCTTCTAAACTGGATAACAAGCATTTCACAAAATCCGTGGAATAAAACAAAGCAAATGTCCCTGGAGTGGGAATTACAGCCCAAGATCTCTCCTCTCCCAGCAGATCCTTCATCTCAGTCCCTCCAGGCAGCAGAGGACAGAGAGTACCCCGGGCTGGGTCTGTGCACAGAGAACCTTCCCAGACTCTCAATCCTCAAAAACAAAAGTTCCTCTCTGTACCTTTGTGCAAATAATAAATATTTGCCCAGACACGCCTGGAATGAATCCTGCATGGAAAGAGCAGCCGGTTGTGGCTCCTTTATTGCCACTGCTCAGCCGGGTGGGACCCGGGGCTCACCCAGCACTGACACAACTCAGCAGCTCCTGAAAACACTGGGAGCTTACTCCTGGGGCTCCTCACTCACTCTTGGAGAGGGGGTGACTTTTTACAGAATGATGGAGCTACCAGCGGCAGGAATAGCAGCGATGGTGATGATGTCCTCATTTTGTATAATTCCACCCATCCAAACATTACCAGGCACTCAATAGATCTCGATCTGCACAGGGATCACTCCCACCACTACAGGTAACTCTGAGAGGTACGACGGGTTCAGATAAGGGAAAGGTAGGATTTTTAAGCAGCAACAATATTTTTCAGTAATGACCCCATTTTCCTGTACTGGGAGGAAAAACAACTGGAACAGATTTTGTGGCTCTCCACTTTCCCTCTGCTCCTGGGTTCCAGCCCATTTACTCTGGGTTTTACAGACAAGGAAATGATACCTCCTGCTCTTTTCTCACATACATCAGGGCTCTCCTGAACAGAATTTGGAATATCGCATTGCCTGGGGAGCACTGCCTATTTAATCTCCAGTATCTGGGAGAACACCTGACATTCCAGGGACATACTGGACCTGTGTAGAGAGAGGGGATCCCTCCTCAGCTCTGCTTGTTGAGAAACTTTCAAAGAAAAAAAGAAACAAACCTGTGGCTTTTCATAAATCCAGATTTCTCTAAATGCTGCCTGCTCTGGCAACCCTTGGAATCAGAGAATCAGGGAATCATTGAAGTCGGGTAAGATCTCCAAGATCATCTGATCCAACCTGCAACTGAATAGCCCCACAATATTGGCCACAGGACCATATCAGCAAGTGCCACGTTATCTCATTTTCGAGCACTTCAGAAGATCCAAGGATCTGGAGCTCAGGGGCTGCAGGAGATCCCAACTCTCAGGTGTCCACCTCCCCAATCCTGGCTCCAGGAATGACCTGCTGGAACAACACTGGATTTTGAGGTGTTGTGCTGGGGTACTGTCAGCCACATCCTCTTCAGGGGGAGAAACCAGCTCCACACCCAGACAGGACAGTGTGAGAAAGGCTGTGGGAATCTGCTTCCCATGTTCTGCACTGCCGTTCCTGGAAGGCTCAAGACTCCAAAAGATGCTCCTCACCTTCGGATGACCTGTGCCTCGCCACTGATGAGAGCTGGCCAGGAGTCTCCCAGTCCTTGCTGCTGAGACACTGAGCACCTCTGCAGGATTTCCAGTGGCCACGTCCAGGAGACAGCCCAGCTCCCAGGAGAAGGAAACCCCAGGAATAACAAGCCCAGCAATGTCTTTGTTTAACACTGCTGGGCCATGGAGCCAAATAAAATATGTGGGATCCACACATGAGTGATGGAGATGCATTTGGGTTTGGAGAAGGAAAGATCTGCCTTCCATCTGCTGGAAGACATCTGTCCACCCCTCAGTAGAGGCTGTGGCTGGGTGTCTGGTTCCAGACAACCAGCCCTGCCAGTTCCTGACATCTGCTCCCACATACCTGCCGTTCCCGGAGCATTGGGAAGAGCTGCTCCTCTTCCCAGCCAGGGAAAAGAGCAGCAGCAGGACTGTGAGAGCAGCAGCCTCAGAGCAATAATGGCCCCATTTCTCTTGGAGGAATTTGGAAGGTGACTAAGAATGATAGCAGCTATCAGCTGCTAAGTGTGAGCAGCTGGACTAACGACATGTCCTAGCGAAATTCCAGCATTTTTGTGTTTATGGACCAATGGAAATGGTAAATGCAGCGCTGGCATTTGCTCTAACTCCAGAGTCAGGTCTGCTCTCTCGTGCCCAGCATCCCAAGCACCAGCACGAGCTGGGATTCCGGGGAAGCTGAGAAGTTCCTCGGTCCCTGCTGGTGGCAGGAGCAGACCTGTGGCTGCTGCAGCTGCCTGGGGTAGGTTCCTGTCCAGAACATGGATTAGAGATTAAGTGCTGCTTACCACAGTGCTTGGGATCTGCCTGGTGACAGCAGGAGGAAGGCACCAAGAGCCCGTGGGGGGTTTGTCCCCTTTTCTGGGGACAAACCCTTCTGGGAAGGCAAAGTGCTGCTACTCAGATTCCTGCAGCTTCCTCCTCCGTAAGGGAACAACCTGTTAGTGCCTCCTCCCAGGAGCAGTGCTGGAAACACAGGGAGAACCCTTGCACAATGTGTATTTTCCATGGATGTATGCTCCCATGCAGAGCCTTTTCCCAGCCGTCTCAAAGGGAGGAGGGATAAGTCTTGCTCTCTGAGTGGCTGCCAGCTTCCAGCCCCTCTGGCAGAGTGGGAAGGAGAGCCCTGGCACCTCAGCACCTCCTGAAAATTCAGCCCCATCAAGCCACAAGCAAATATCCCCACCTAGAATGCAGACCTTGAGCTATCCAACTGCTGTGACCAGATTCCAGCAGGTCATTTGGGAATGATGCCCACCAAATCCTAGAGATGCTGCCTGTGCCTGCCTCCTCTCTTTCCATATTTTGAACAGATCTTTTGAAAACATGCATTATACAGCCGGTGTAACACACATAAGGAGACACTGGAGCATGAGGCAAAGAACAGTTCCTGTGTTGATTTGAATTCTCCCAGCCACACAGCTGTTCCCATAAATTCCTGTGACCAAGGGAATCTGTATTTCAAAAAACACATTAGAAAAAATATAATTGAAATTGAGAGACCAAGATAAATTTGTGTTATCAGGTGCAGTTACCAAGGCAGTAAATCATTGTCACAGCATAAGCTCTTATCCATATTTCCATATTAACACCAGAGCTGGACTCGGGGCTGGCACTGCTCCACAGAAAAGGGATCAAGCTCGTCCTGATGCTGTCTGGAGCTGGTGGCTGTCACCAGGGACTGAGTGGAGCCTGCACCATGTCCTTGTCCCACCAGGATTTGTCCCCGCACTGGAACTGCTCTGCAGTGCTGTGGGAGTGAATGCCCCAAGCTGTTCCTATCCCAGGGCACCCTCACAGCTCATCCATGGAAAAACTCTGCACCCAATGGGGACTGACACGTGGTTGTGACCCAGGGTGAGCTGATGACCTTGACAGCAGCCTCAGCCTGCCCAGGGGACCCCCAAAGAGCAGCGAGGCCCTCACTCTCCAAGCAATCCCAAAGGTTCCGCGCAAAACTTAAACCCAAGGTTTTGTGCTGGCTGCACTCCCAGGGGAAAAGGCAAATCCCTAACCCTGTGTGCCCAGGAATTGTCCTCCTGGTGCCTCCGACCCCTCCAAACCTCCTTCTTCACAAACACTGTCCCTCCAGTAATCCCTGTCACCGATGGTCCGTGGCACCTTCCGGAGGGTCCCAGCCATCAGCAAATCCTCTGCCACCCACCAAGCCCTGACCTGGAAGGTTCTGCATTGCTCAGGGAGGCTAGAGAGACCAGCCAGGCATTCCATGGCTGCCCTCCTTGCATTCCCAACCCAAAAAACACCGAATTAAGGTCTCTGCCTATGTGGGAATCCATTATAAATACCAATAAGTGGAGCCAACATTTGGTTCCACTTGAGATAATGTTTTGGCCACAGCTGTGCCTCTTTACAGGCAAGACATAAAACCTTGGTGAAGGCTCCCTAATAAACACCCTTGTCTTTAAAGTGCTTAAAGCCTCACAAAAAAAAGCCGTGTTAGTTACCAACCTGACTGATACTCATTAAAATAAAGCTGAAATAATTCCTCCCTTAAATAAGTTGCCACTAGGAATGCACTGATGGAGCTCGGTCAGTGTCATCATTTTTCCTTTCATTCCCTTGCTTTTTCTGGAAGAGGAGAACACACACATTTCAACAGAGAGAATGCTGTAAAACGAAGAAGTAATTTTTGGGCAAACTGTCAAGGTTTCATTCCAAACCCTAAATTTTCTTGTTGAAATCCAATGGTTTTCCAGTAAAACCTGTTGGCTCCTGACAGGGATTTTTTTTTTTTTTGTGTTACTGGGTCAGCACTTTCCTTGCATAATGTACAAGCAAATGACTGTTCTCTGCCCACATTCCAATGCCTTTGGAGGAACGGGATGCAGTCACAGAGTCCACGCTTCCCATGCAGGGCCTGTCCCCGCTGAACAGAGGAGATGAATACTGAAGGCACCAGCATAAAAATCATCATAAAAAAAAATGAGACTGGCTGCTCCTGCCCCTGTGTGCTGAAAATTCCACTACCCAGCCATTATTCCATCGTAACCTGGTAAATCTGAAGTGCCAATCTATTCCTAGAGCAGCCCTGGCATGAGCTGAGACAACCCCTATGATTAGTTTTATTCTGCCTAAACCCAGAAGAAATTGCAGGGGGCGATCCCGCTGGATGAACTCTTTCCATTATTTTCAGTCATCTCCATAAAATACATGAGAAAACTGCAGGAAGAGCTTTTTCTTGTCTGCAGCTTCCTCCTGAGGGGTAGTGGAGGGGCAACTCCCATCTCTGCTCTCTAGGACCAGGGATAGGACCCCAAGGAATGGCTGGAGCTGTACACAGGGGGGGTTTGGTTGGATATCAGGGAAAGGTTCTTTCGCCAGAGGGTGCTGGGCACTGCCCAGGCTCCCCAGGGAATGGGCACGGCCCTGAGGCTGCCAGAGCTCCAGGAGCCTTTGGACAATGCTCTCAGGGATGCCCAGGGTGGGATTATTGGGGTGTCTGTGCAGGGCCAGGAGCTGGACTGGATGATCCCTGTAGGTCCCTTCCAGCTCAGGAGATTCCATGTTTCTGTGATTCCATGATTCGAGCTTGAACCTTTGAACATGATTTTTAGTACTGGAAATGGAGTATCCATCCACGGTGGGGGGAAGACCTGTGGAGAAACCATGACTCCCTTCCAAGGCAGACTGGGGCAGGGGAGGGGATACACTTGGAATGTCTCTTTGGACAGCAAAAAACCCCTCAGGACCTGCTGGAACTTCTCACAGCAGAACAAGCACGTGGTAGAAGGTTATTTATTTTTGATGGGCTGGATGAGGTCCAGAAGTTCCATCTGTTCTCTTACACCTCCCCATGCTGGAGCCAACCCACCCGTTGCCCCCTTCCCTTCCCTTGGACACTTGGAAAATTTATTCCCCTATTTCCTGCCTGAGTAGAAAAAGCAAAAGAGAAACTTGCTGATTGATTTGAGTCTCGGAAAGTCCCTGTCATCTTGTTTGATGACTTCATTGCAGAAATGAAATAGGCAAGGGAAAAGCAATGTTTTCAAAACAATTTGGAGCAAGAAGAGGAAGGTGGTAGGAGGGGAGCCACGGGAAGTTGATGGCCTTTATTCCTCAATTCCCATGTTGTGCCTGGCTTGCTGCAGGCTATGGAGAGAAAGCAAAATTGTTATGATTCCTATTAGCTTTTATTTTATAAAGCCTGGCCCACGCTCTGTGGGGGTTTCCAGCTGGAGCTGCAAATCAGAGGCACGGCTGGCGCCTGCCTGGCCACCTCATCTTCCCATTAGTGTCCCACCTGTCTGCAGGGATGGGGACACGTGTCGTGCTGCCAGTCACAGGCGGGGTGGCTGCAGCAGGGCCCTTTGTCCCTTTGTTCCCTGCTGGTGCAACACGTCTGGCACGCCGGGGGTGACCCGAGCGCCTCACTCGCCCCGCTCCGCGAGCAAGGAGAGCATTCCCGGCCCTGCTCCCTGCGCCCAGCTTGGATAACAAATATCCAGGGAATGACAGCCCTTTGGCTTCATGGAGGAAAAGCAGGACCCCTGGATTCTCCCAGCTCTGCTGGGTGTTTGTGGCCAGCAGCTTTTCTGTCCTACCAGAGAAGGTTTCAGCCGGGAGAAGAGAAAGCTCTGGGGAGACCTCAGAGCCCCTCCCAGTGCCTGAAGGGGCTCCAAGAGAGCTGGAGAGGGATTTCAGACAAAGCTATGGAGGAACAGAACACGTGGAATGGCTTCAAATTGCCAGAGGACAGGGTTATGTGGGATATTGGGAAGGAATTCCTGGCTGTGAGGTTGGGGAGGCCCTGGCACAGTTGCTCAGAGAAGCTGTGGCTGCCCCTGGATCCCTGGCAGTGTCCAAGGCCACGCTGGACAGGGCTTGGAGCAACCTGGGGCAGTGGACTGTGTCTCTGCCCATGGCAGGGAGTGGGACAAGATGATTTTTAAGATCTCTTCCAATCGAAACCACTCTGGGATTTTAAAAGTGGGGTGGGGTCACCCGGAGCACCTGGAATATTCCCCTGCTGGCACTGGCAGTATCTGTCCTCAGCCTTTCCTCAGCCTTTGACTTTCCAGCTGCTCCACACGGAGTGACAATTCCCAAGTGCTCTCACAGGTGACCTGGGCGGGGGGAATAACAAACCTTACAGGCTCCATTATTTATTTCTTGTGTTGGCACACCAGGAGGCAGCAAATAACACAGAGCACCGTGGTGGAGGGGGCTGTGTCCTCCTAGGAGGAACACTACCTCCAATGAATTTGCAGCCTAAGCGGATGAGACAGACGTGGGGTGGGAGAGGGAGAAACGGCCAAAAAGAGCTGTTTGTGTTCAGCCCTAATCTCCAGGCAGGCAGTGATGGCTTTCTCAAGGAATCAAGGTGGGATTTGCATCGAAAGGAGATTCATAGTTGTGGGGTGGGCAGTGGCTTCCTCCTCCAAGGAGCTGTTCCCAGGAGCGTGGCTTTTGTGATGCCACAGGCACAGTTCGCAGAGAAAGGCACAGCCTTGGGAGCACTGGGAGTGGGGTTTTACCTCTGCCATTGGCGGTATCCTGCATAAACCAATGATTGCTGTTCCTGAAAATCTGCTCTTCCTCCCCTCCAGGTCATTCCAGAGAGCTGGCACACAGCCCAGATTCCTGCACGGGACTTGCACGCACCACTCCAATAGGGAAATAGTCCTTATCCTCACCTAAACAGTGAGGAACTCAGCGGGAGACATAAACATGCCAGTGCTCCACTTGCTTTTTTAGGATTAAAAAAATCTTGAGAAGACACATTTCTTAGTAATCATTCCTGTGCAGGAGATAGGAGGCAGATTATGCTAATTGCCAGCAGAAGCGTAATGCTCAGCAAATCCCATCAAATTCCAACATGCTCCCAGACACATTCCATTTGCTCACGTGTTTATTCGGGGAGGATGCTGACAAAGAAGGGAAATTATTTTTTAGAGCAGAATTCTTGGATTTTGACTCTAAACACGGCAGGAAGCAAACAGACAACCTGCACGGATTTCCTTGCAGTGACGGAAATGCACTGAGATTCCTCAGAACAATTCCCATTCTGCAGGCTCAGGGGAATGGCTCAGGGGGAGCCTGAGGAAAAGATGTTTGGGGATTATAAGAGAAAGCCAAGCCCAGAAGATCAATAGCAGCACATTTCTAAGGAATGGCACCGTGAGAGGCACGAATCCCCACAGGGAGCTGTGCCCAGAGGACTGGAACACAGGGAATGTGTGCTGTGCCTCCTGGGAAAACCTCACCTCCCACGGGGAGATCAGACCCCAGGCTGCAGAGGGGTCCCACAGCCCATGAGGCTTGGTTCCAGCGATTCCTCTGTGTTGGGAAAGCCTGTCCTGAGGGCTGGGAATCACCACAGCTGATATGCCCTTCTCCCAAGGAAGGAAAGGCTCCTTGGTGTGTCCATGAGCTGGTTTAGGTGGGCGAGAGTGTTCAGGCAGTTTTACACAAATGTTGAGAGAGACCTCCAAGGTCTGTGAGCCCGGCACTTCTGTGTTCACCACTGAACCATGGCCCCAAGTGCCACACCCGTGGGTTTGCTGAACACTTCACACAATCCACAGAATTTCACAGATTTCAGAGAACCTTCTGAGTGGGAAGGGACCCACCAGGATCACCGAGTCCAACCCCTCACGGCCTGTTCTGGGATCAAACCCACAGCCTCGGTGTTTTTAGCTCCATGCTTGCCTCCACCTCTCTGCTGGGCAGAATATCTGACCACTGTTTTAGGGAAGCAATACTCCCTTATGTCCAGCCTGACCCTCCCCTGGCACAGCTTGAGGCCGTTTCCTCTCATCCTGTCCCTGTTCCCTGGAGCAGAGCCTGACCCCTCAGCTGCCCCCTCCTGTCAGGGAGTTGTGCAGAGTGAGCAGGTTGCCCCCGAGCCTCCTTTCCTCCGGGGTTTCAGTGCTGAGCATCCCAGCCTTGTATCACCCCTAAATCCCCAGCCCGGAATTTCCTGCCGCAGCACTGAGATCCAGCCCCAGCAGTGACCCCGGGGCGCTGAGCCCAGCATGGTGACACACGCCAGGCCTTTCTCCAGCCTGGCTGTGACACCACAGCCGTGCAGCCTAGTCCAGCAGCTCTGGGGACATGAGAGATCTGCCCACAGTGTGCCTGTGTCTGAGGCCCAGAGGCAGGGAAATGCACCGTTAGCCAAGGATGAAATGCCACCATCACACTCTGCTCCTTCCCACTGTTATCTGCTGCAGTCACACTGGGACTGATGCTCCCCTCTCGGTGGAACTTGTCTGCCTGATTGCTTCTGCCTCTCAAGCATCACCAAACCAAGGAAAGTCACTCCACTGCAACCCCCAAGGCCAGTTTTGCTCACCACTCAGGGAGCACAAACTCAGATTTCGGTAGATTGGTGATGGTTCAGTTCCAACAGCTCGGAGAGGTGTGACTCTGCTTCATATTTAGAGTCACGGAATCCCAGAATAGTCGGGGTTGAAAAGGAACTTAAATCCCACCCAGTGCCACTCCCTGCCATGGGCAGGGGCACCTTCCACTGTCCCAGGTTGCTCCAAGCCCCATCCAACCCAGCCTTAGACACTTCCAGGGATCCAGGGGCAGCCACAGCTTCTCTAGGCACCTGTGTCATGGCCTCCCCACCCTCACAGGGAGGGATTTTTTAGCTCAGACAATTTATCTTTCTGCTCAGGATTCCCAGCTCAGAGCCTGAGCTGCCAGCACTGAGTCTCCTCTTCTTTATTAAATAATTACTGAACCTTCAGACTCCCTGAATAAATCTCCCCTGTGCCCCGTGTGATCAGCTGGAGGTTGCTGTGTTGGCTCCCCCTTGAACAGAAACTCTGGAAATAATGCACACCAACACCTCGTGCAGGCAGCTGCAGGGAGGATTTTCAAGGCATTTCTTTCCAGAGGGAGAGATCCATTTCCTTTCTGATTACTTGGCTCTGTGTAGAGACAGTAGGCTCTGCATCCACAAGCAGACCCCCACTCCTGCTTCCAGCGTGCCCAAGTTGCTGTTTGGGAAAGGGCATGGGTGGGTGTTTACAAGCACAATACCACACACTCCTAACAGGACAAGATTGGGAGTCCTTGGAGGATTGCACAGGATAAAAACTTACAGGATAGAAACTGATCCAGAAAACAGAGAGATAAAAAGCATGGGTGGCATCCTGATGCCATTGCTGCCACCAGGAATGCGTGGTCACGCGGTGAGGGCCTGGGAAGATGCCTTCACTCTGCTTTCACCTCCAGCACATTATTTAGCGTCCTTATCAGGGAGGCTCCAAGACTGTGCTGGAGTTTATTTAACCCATGGAACTGGATTCAGGCAGATCTTCCCTGTGAGGGTGGTGAGGCCCTGGCACAGGGTGCCCAGAGAAGCTGTGGCTGCCCCTGGATCCCTGGAAGTGTCCCAGGCCAGGCTGGATGGGGCTTGGAGCAACCTGGGATGCTGGAAGGTGTCCCTGCCCATGGCAGGGGTGGGACTGGATGAGCTTTAAAGTCCCTTCCAACTCAAACCATCCTGGCATTCCATGATATGCGCTAAGGTAAAATCAAATCAAACAAACCTTTGTGTGAAAGAAAGAGAAATCCCCTGGGAAAAGGAGATTTACTTTTATTCCAAAAAGCTTAAGGATAATAGTAGAGGTCAGATGAGTGGTTCCTTTCTAGGGCAGTACTTCTGTCCAGTGCACTGGAACAGGGGACACTGACACTGTCTTGAAGTGACAGATTTATTTGCCATAATTTAATGTCAGCTCCAAAGAGATCGGATTTTTCTCGGCACTTCGTATTCTGGCAGGAGAGTGGGACTGATGAGGTCTGATGCAAAGGCAATGAAAAATGTGAGGGATCTCCATAAAGAGAAGCAGTCAGCTTTAAGGTTCAGCTGGATGAACTGCTCCAAGGATTTACGGTGTGGAAGGCAGAGCCAGGGCAGCTTCTGAAATCATTGCTGCAGTCACACAGAGAAGGGGAAGGGACTGCAGCCTGGAGGAGGGCAGGGACACAGCCAAACCAGGCTCATCTCTCTCAGCTCGTTCTGGACATGTCCATGCGCAGAAGTGACTTAGCAGAGTGAGCGCCATCACCTTTAAATCAGACCTTGAGATCTCATTAATTACAGACTTAGAATCATGGAAGGCTTTGTGTTGGAAAGGAGCTTAAAGCCCATCCTATTCCACCCACCTTCCACTAGCCCAGGCTGCTCCAAGCCCTGTCCAACCTGGCCTTGGACACTTCCAGGGATCCAGGGACAGCCACAGCTGCTCTGGGAAACCTGTGCCAGGGCCTCCCCACCCTCACAGGGAGGCACTCCTTCCCAATATCCCATCTAATCCAGCCCTCTGGCAGTGGGAAGCCATGCCCCCTTGCCCTGGCACTACAAATCTTGGTAAAAAGTCTTTTCATCTCTCTTGCAAGCCCCTTTCATATATTGAAAGTCCTCTATAAGGTCTCCCTGGAGCCTTCCCTTCTCCAGGCTGAACAATCCCAGCTCTCCCAGCCTTTCCTCCCAGCAGAGCTGCTCCATCCCTCTGACCATCCTGGTGCCTCCTCTGGGCTCTCTCCAGCAGCTCCACGCCCTTCCTGTGCTGGGCCCCAGGGCTGGGGCAGCTCTGCAGGTGGGCTCTCACCTGAGCGGGGCTGAGGGGCAGAATTCCACTCCCTTTCCTGCTGCCCACGCTGGGGGATCAGCCCAGCACAGGGCTGGGATCAGTACAGAAATCCCCCTCCTGGCCTCCAGACCTCAAAAGCTCCATAATACAAGACAGGGAAAAAATGGTCTTTCCCTGAATTACAGGTGAGGTTCTGTCTTCCCAACACCTCCACAGACGTTGCAGGCATCAAAAATCCAAGGGACCTGTCCCCAGGAGGTTCATGGGGAGGGGAACCCTGTCACCCTTCTTCCACCCCTGTGAGGCTCCTGGGACACTTGACCCTGCTTACTTTGGTGAGGACAGGTCTCAGGACCAGCTTCTCCTTTGGCATTTTATTGCATTCCAACCAGCAATGTGAGGGAAAATGAAGAAAAGCCCCTATTTTTAGCAGAAAGAATGCAAATTTAAAGCATTACCTAATCCAGAGGATCTGTGGGACTGCATTTCATTGGTGGGCTGCAAAACCCTGCTGTGGGAAGAAAGATAAAGCCAATGAGCTCCCCCTTCCCAATTCCAACCACACAGGTGTATCCATGCACTGGAACAAGGCGGTGAACTGAGCAAAATCAGGTTGGGGTAAATAAAAGTTTTACCAGAAGAACACATTTTATTGATCTGCAGATATGTAAATAATGATGGGATGTTATCCTGGAAGTCATCCTGGCAGTTTTCCTCAAAGTATCCTGAAAGCCCTTCTTATATAGCCACGCTTAGGTTTGGCAATCAAAAATGGAAGCATGTTCTTGCTCAGGAATTTGGTAATTACCCGTGGAATAGAATAATTCAGAAAGACCTCCAAGGTCATCAAATCCAATTTTTTGCTCAATCCCCACCTTGTCACCAGCCCAGAGCACGGAGTGCTGTATCCATGCGCTCCTTGGACACCTCCAGGGGTGGGGACTCCATCACCTCCCTGGGCAGCCCCTGCCAATGGAATACACCCCAAACTGACATCCTGCCCCAGGAGCTCCCTGCTTGGGGATAATCCATGCCAAGGAGGGAAAAAAGCTCTGGGCAACTGGTCTAGTGGAAAGTGTCCCTGCCCACAGCAGGGGGTTGGAATGAGATGAGTTTTGTGATCCTTCCAACTCCAATGCCGTGATACTCCTCCCTCCTCCTGCTCTGGGGGAATAGAAATCTGTCCCTGTGGTGTGCTGGGTTTAGGATCCCAAGCAGGGAGCTTTTCCTGCATCCATGGAAAGCAGCACGGGGGGTTCTGCCATTGGCTGCAGCAGATACAAGCAGGGCAGGGAGGGGCTCTGGGGCTGGGGTGCCCCCACCTCTACAGGGAAGATGTTTTGTACCTGGCAGCCCAAAATCGCTTCCAGTTAAATCCAAAACCCTACTCAGCAGCACCTGCCAGTTCCCCAAAATGTAAATTTTCCAGGCAGACAATATTGATATGCACTGACGTTCCACAGGGGACTGGGGGAGTTGGGAATTTGCCAGAAATAGGCAGCTCTTACTTCTGCTTAAAACTCACTTTTCATCTCACATTCAATTATCAAGCACAGAATGTATTTTTAGCAGCTGGCATTAGGAGAGCACTGTCGCTTTTGTTCCAGCCTGACTTGAAAGTTGCATTTATGGGAAGACTTGGAGGAGTTTGTTCGTGTTCCTGTCCCAAAACTGGGGAAGAGGAGCAAGGAGAGGCTTGGCAGGTGTCTCTAGACCCCCCAAAATAAAAGAAATCCATGCCGAGGGTGGTTCAGGGAGTTGGGGTCTGATGCAGAGCTGGCAGAGATGACAGAGAGGCAGAAAATGAGGCAGCAGAGGAAGCTGATGTTGACAGAGACATTTTTAACAGGATATCAGCGCTCAGGATTCAGGGACCTTCCTGCCCCTGTTGCAGCAGCAGGAAGATGAAGCAGTTTGGAGGAAATCTGCCAGATTTCTAATCCCGCTCTTGGAGGTCCCGATCCTCCTGACACCCAGTGCCGCCACCCCTCAGCCCTCCCCTCACCACGGGGGTCTCAACCTGGGGCTTTGCCTTGCAAGAGACGGATGACCCAGGGCTGCTGGGGGAGGCAAAGGAAGTTGTTAAAGCCTCTTGTTTCCCTCTCCCTTTCACAATGCACCTTTTATTCCACTGGAAATATGAACCAGCCCGGTTAATGCTCGGGATTAGATTGGAAAGAAAGAAAACAAAGGGAAGCAGTTGCCTGGGTTAGGAGCGTTTCGAGCTGCCGTTGTAGTGAGTCCCTGCTTCTTGCCAGGTGTTTTGTTGAGTTCAAGTAAAACATCAAAGTCCATTATCTTCCTCGCCTTGCCCTCAGCTCCTCGAGCCAGCGCACAGCACAAAATTAATTTGGTTTATTCCAGCACATGCAATAGCCGCCTATCTGCCTGACTCCCTGGCTGGAAGGAAACAAATTTCCTCCTTAAGCACTTTCCACTTGACCTGCTCTTTTCTCCACGGAGAAAATTGAGGTCAGGGAGCCGCGGCTGTGCAGAGGCTGCCGTTCTCCCGATGCTCCGTGGCCAGCACGGGCCCAGGGTCCCTGCCCTGTGCTGGGGGTGGCTCCAGATCTCCCAGCTGGGGCTCCTGCCTGCTCCCTGCTCCCACGAGACCCTGGCAGATCTGGGAAGGCAACGGCTTCATTTCCCACTTGGTCCAATTATTTTTTAAGCTTCTCCTGCACTGCTGGAGAGGTTATATCTGGCGAGGCCACGGGGAGGGGATGGGTGGCCACTTCCAGCCCATGGGACAAGTCCCCAGCTCCCCCACCTGCTGGAGTAGCAGTGCCAGGGATCTGGTCCTGGCTCCCACCCCAGGGCTGCTCTCCAGCTGTTTGCCACGTGCTGGGTGGGCACGAGAAGCGGAGCAGAACCTCTGAGCCCATCCCCAGCGTCCCCACACGGGCTGTGACACGGGGACACGGGATATGGCCATGCCAGCTCCGGATGCCTGGATTCTCCCGGCGCTGCCGCAGGGGTTCCCAGCACCACTGGCAGCAGCCACCATCCTCACCTGCATCCCAGTGCTGCCCAGGGGGGCGAGGAAGGCCGGGAAAGGAGGTCAGCGCTGTCTCTGCAGGCACGGCTCTGACAGGCATCACCACACGCTGACTGACAGCAGCTCCCACGGCTCCTGGCCCAGCCTGCTCCATCAGGGAGCACAGAGTCTCCTCAAGCTCCTGCAGTCCTGTCTGAGGGCTGGTTTTGGAGGATGGGGCAGGGATTTCTCCCTGCCAGAGCAATCCTCCTTTTCTCACTGCTTCCAGCTCAGGTTGATGGTGAGAGGGAAGTGAAGGTCCAGCTCCAAGGGCTGAGGGTGCAGAGTCTGGAGCTCTGAACCCCGAGCAGGAAGGTCACTCACCAACCCATGGGAGGGACCCACACAGTGTGTGAAACCTGTCCTGCTTGCAGTTATTCCATTCCTGCAGCTGGAAGGGATGAAGGGAAATCCACAGATGTGGAGACATTCTTTGGGTCTTCAGTCCCAGGGGGAAGAGTTTGGCCTTGGCAAGGAAAGGGTCCCACTCCTGCATTTTCTTTACCCACCTCCGATGGATTCATGAAGTTTGTTCAGCGTTCCACAGGCTCTGAGGAGAGGCAGTGGGGCCAGAGTGGGAGTCCACAGTCCAGCAGGAGGGGCCTGGCAGGCAGAGCCAGGAGTTTCTCCAGCAGCTGTTGCTTCAGGAGCCTGTTAATGTGGATATGCAGATTCCTGGGGCACGGCAGTGCTGATGCATGGGTGCCAGCTGTGCGCCTCTAATGACTGTGGAGCTGCCAGCTCAGCACTCCCATTGCTCCTTGGTTACCATTTATTTACTTCAGGGAGCTGCCTGGAGAACCAAAACAAGGCCGAAGTCCTGGGCAAAACTCCCGCAGGGCAGGTCCACCCCAAGAGAGCTCCCAGAGCTGTGGAATTGTGTGGGATTAGTGGGGTGTCCTGGCAAGGGATTGGACTCTGTGATCCTCCCTGACCCTCGTGGGTCCCTTCCAGCTCTGGGTTTTCTATATTTCTGATTGCCTTTGGAAATGGGCAAGATCCACCCCTTCCCAAGTGATACACAGAGGGAGGGGGAACTGGAATATCATGATTTCAGCAAAAGAGAGAAATAGGGATAACCAAGGATGCATCAGGCTGAAGGCAGCAGACTTCCTGCCCAGTCTTTGGGTACGTGCTTGGTACTGCTGCATTTTTCCTGTTCTCAAATAAACGGTTCTATTTCTGAGATATCAGTTAATCATATTTTCCCCTAATTCCCATAGTGGATTATTGATTTCCAGGGACAATGTCCTGCCTTGCCAGTACCCGGAGTAAGACATGGTGAATAATTCCCAAGAAATTATTTTCGTGACAAATCCAACCTTTTCTCTCTGCTCCTGGAACACACACGAGCTAATTGAGGTTTCTTTGTGCTTGGAAGTGATTCCACACCTCAGCTGGTGGTTTTGAGGGTTTGTCATTCACCACGTGAGCTGATTTTGAGGAGAGATCTCCCGGATATTTGCATCCAGATGATTGCGAGTTGTTCTCGTGGCCGTCCTTTCTCTCCCTTCACGGCAAAGCAAACCCACCTAGAAGAGACAGCCAGGGAAGCAGCAGCGAGTGGCTGCCAAATAGTTCCCGTCTGAGCTCTAAAGGATTTGCTGAGGCCACCGCACTCAAAGCCTCCCCAGCCTCACAAAGGCCGCTCTGCCAAAGGCTAATAAAGATGCCTAAGTGGTGAGTGTATTATAATTACCTATCAGCTCGTTTGCAAAAGCACCAGCAGTTAAAAGGCAGCAAATGAAACGATCCTGGCCTTCCTCGGCTTCCCACATAATGAACAAACACATTGCCCATGGCAAGCTCACAGGAACAGATCTTTCATTACGATAAAAGAGTCTTAACCTTGACCAGCCGCTCCGCTCTGCCTTCATGGCAGTTGTTCCACAACTCAAATAGTTTGTTTTCCAGCCCTTTGATTCCCACAAAATGCTACAAAATCAAGCATTTCTTATTCAATAGATGCACACGAGGTTTTTTTCATATTTCTTCAGATCTTCTTTCTGCAGTTTAGAGCAGAAAGTGTCTGGCATAAATTCCTGATTGCATTATTAATGTGGAAAAGGGAACATCTGAAGTTAATCTATTCCACTAATGGGTGCTATATAATACATTAAGTCAGGTTAAGCGTGTGATATAATAAAGATCTGCCGGGTGAGATATTCTGAGATTACTGATTTAAGCATAATGGTTATTTTGGTCAATGGTTATAGATTTTTAATAGAATTCCTATCTGAGTGCCGGCTGAAAGGGGAGGAAATCTTGTTCTGGACCACAATGAAACAACCCATTTGTAACAGTCCTGGAGCAGTTTTGGGGCACCACGGTGTGGAAAGGATCCAAAGCATCCAAAGGAGGGATACAAGGATGGGGAAGGGTCTGGAGGGGCCACAACAAGGAGCAGCTGAGGGCACTTGGTCTGTTCAGCTGGAGAAGAGGAGACTGAGGGCAGAACTCATCCCAGCCCACAGCTTCCTCCCAAAGGGCTGCTCCAATCTCTGCTCTGGGACCAGGGACAGGACCCAGGGAGTGGCTGGAGCTGTGCCAGGGGAGGTTTTGGTTGGATATCAGGGAAAGATTCTTGTTCCAGAGGGTGCTGGGCACTGCCCAGGCTCCCCAGGGAATGGGCACGGCCCCGAGGCTGCCAGAGCTCCAGGAGCCTTTGGACAGCGCTCTCAGGGATGCACAGGGTGGGATTGTTGGGGTGTCTGTGCAGGGCCAGGAGTTGGACTGATGATCCCTGTGGGTCCCTTCCAGTTGAGAATATTCTATGAATATTAACACTTTTGTATTCCCCAGAACAAGTTCCCTGGCTATTTCTAAAATATTTGTATTAAAAGAATCAAAATGTAGAGTTCAAGCATCTGATCTACGTGATAAGAATTTCTTGGTGCTCATATCACTCAATTCAAATGTCAGCTTAGAAGGTGAGTCTCTGGGCTGGTCTTTAATTCACAAGAAAAAGGAATATACAAGGAAAAGGAGTATACAAAGAAATGTATCAGCTGTGCTTTAAGACTTTTTTTCCACTTTTCTGTCTATACCAACAAAACTGAACATATTTCACCCTGGAGAAAGGGCCTCCTCCTAGATTCCAAAGGTATGAATAAGCAGATCCATTTCAAGGACTCCACAGGCAGCACGATTGCCCTGAACACTGTTGCAGCTCCCATTTTTCCTGCCACAAAAGCACAAAGTATCAGCTCGCTTCAAACCAAAGGGGAAAAAATGAATGAAATGCTTGGAGAAAACTTCTCTCCAATGCTATATTCCTTGGGGATTTCCTAGGAAAAAAATCAAGCCCATTTTAAGGCAGGGTGAAACCCCCATGGGCTTCCTGAACAATGCAGGGAATGCTGGGTTTATTCTGTGCTGAATTTCCCCATGTGGATCCCGATCCTTCCCTCCGTCCTCAGCAAAGCCAGGCAGAGGAGGTGGGGGTGTGCACAAAACCGGGGATCCTCGGGTTCACCTTTCAGTCACTCCTGCCAAATGCAAGGCCCCCCATCCTCTCCCGGGCAGGAATATTGTTCGGGATGAGCTGGGAGAAGCTGAGGTTTCAGCGCTGCCCTCTGCACCCTCCGCTGGCAGAACGTGACACGGCCCCATGGAGGGGAACAGGGGGACACAGCCACCAAGGGAATCTCTGGGAAAAGGTCCCAAAGCCGTGGGCTGAGTGCAGGAGTGCTTGTCAACAGATGGGATTCCTGTCTGGGATTGCCCCACACCTTCCACTATCCCAGGGTGCTCCAAGCCCCATCCAACCTGGCCTTGGACACTGCCAGGGATCCAGGGGCAGCCGCAGCTTCTCTGGGCACCCTGTGCCAGGGCCTCACCTCCCTTACAGAGAAGAATTTCTGCCCAATATCCCACCTAACCCTGCCCGGGGGCAGTGGGAAGGCATTCCCCCTTGCCCTGGCACTCCAGCCCCTTGTGCAAAGTCTCTTTCTTGAGCTGTCTGGTAACCCTTTCTGGCACTGGAAGGGCACAATTTGGTCACCTCAAAGCTTCCCTCCTCCAGGCTGAACAATCCCAGCTCTCCCAGCCTTTCCTCCCAGCAGAGCTGCTCCATCCCTCTGACCATCCTGGTGCCTCCTCTGGGCTCTCTCCAGCAGCTCCACGTCCTTCGTGTGCTGGGCCCCAGGGCTGGGGCAGCTCTGCAGGTGGGCTCTCACCTGAGTGGGGCTGAGGGGCAGAATCCGAATCCCTTTCCTGCTGCCCACACTGGGGATCAGCCCAGGGCACATTTCCTTGTTTAAGGATAATATACTCAGCAATAATATAAAGAAGTGATTTGTATACAAATTACCAATTTTTACTGGGCCGCCTGTAAAGCCTGTGAAAGAAGCCATAAAATGTATCCAAATCAGGAGGAATTTGTTAAGATACTGAGGGCAGAACTCTCTGAATTTACACATCTCCCTGGAAGTCATGCATCTGTAATAATCAGTGATGGGAAACCTGCACTTTCAGATGCATCCAGTCTCTTCCCAAGTTAGGTGAGATAGACCCAGCCTTGCATGATTTAGGAGCTGTGAAAGGGCACCTCAGATGTATTTTTATTCACAAAGGTCCTTAACAACCCATAGCAGCTGTCTCTGTTCTTGCCACTGAGTGGGATCCCCAAAATCACTCATTGTTTGGCTTCATGCGTTTTATTGCTCCTGTCTATGTGTATCTGTGTGTCAGTGACTAAAGAGGCTCCAGGAGAGCTGGAGAGGGACTTGTGACAAGGACATGGAGTGACAGGACAAGGGGCGATGGCTTTAAACTGAGAGGGGATGGCAGGATTAGAGGTTAGGAAGAAATCTTCACTGTGAGGGTGGTGAGGCCCTGGCAGGGGCTGCCCAGAGAAGCTGTGGCTGCCTCTGGATCCTTGGCAGTGTCCAAGGCCAGGCTGGATGGGGCTTGGAGCAAACTGGGATGGTGGAACTATGGCAGGGGGTGGGTCTGGATGAGCTTTAAAGTCCCTTCCAACCCAAACCATTCTGGGATTCTCTGGTTCGGTCTCAGTGCTGATGTATCAAACCCCTGTCCTGTGCGGGGCTGTAGTGACAGAGAGCCACTGCTCCAAGGATTCCTGCAGGCCCACGTTAGGAGGCTCTCACCTCTTTTGGAAGGAAGAGGAAAGGGGAAAGATCCATCCTGGCAGAGACCCACAGTCCTGAGACAACTCCGGTGCTACCAGTGGGTGACAAGTGTCGGTGCTGTCTGCTCAGGCGTGAGTAGCTCCGACCAAAAGCTTGGCTGACTTCCCAACAGTGTCTGCAGAAGACCATTGGCAGCCCCTGCTCAGAGCTGCTCTCCTTGGCCCATCAGATGTCCCTCCCAGGAGATGGCAGAACACGGAGTCAGGAGCCTGGATATGGAACACTGAGCCCCACCTGACACCGGTGTGGGTCCAACACGATGCTCTCCCCACAGGTTTAGTCCATTTAAAAGCCCTCTGGACACCAGCACCACTGACCTTCTGCCTGGAGCTAAAATCTTATTTCTCAGAGATGTTTGCAAGAGCTGAGTCCCTTCTCCCACCCAGGCTGGGCCTCGCAGGGAAAGCTCTCCCAGCCTGTGCCCTGACTCCCAGTGTGGTGTTCAGTGGGATGATCACTGGCACAATCTGTGAGCAGGGAGGAGAGCACTTTCCATGGCAGGATCATGTGGGACAGTATCTGCTCCACTGACATCACTTACTGGAGAGAGCTTGAGCTGGATCAGCTGCAGTTTTCATTTTGGATTTGCAACCTGCCAAGTAAACTGGACCTGGTTTGGTGTTGGATTTAGAGCCGATGGAGAAAATCTCCCCCAGGCGCTCAGAACCAGAGAGACTAAAAGGAAAAGAACTCCAGATCAAAAGGATGAAAGGAAGACAGCAATCCTCCTCCAGCTCTTTGTCCCTGGGAAGCGATCCCGGGGGATTGGTGGTTCTCCGCCCGGCGCCCGCTGAAGGATGCGCTGTCCCGGAGCCGGTGCTGACATTCCGGGGCTGCAGAGCTCTCCTGCCCTGACCAGCTCATCTGTCACCCGGGATGTGTTTACGAGGCGCTGACAGCCCGCTCTGGGCGGTGATTGATACTGATTGGAATTGTTATGCAAATACACTTTGCTACTGTCTTCCCTACAGATTCTCCTCGGTTGTGATAGCGGTCATTTTCTCCAGGGATTTTTCCTCCTTTTTTTGTTTTAAATAAATCCAGGTGAGCTGGACTCTATGGCCTCAAACATCCTCAAATAGAGCAAATAATGTGACAAAGAGAGGATGGATCTTTTTCAATGACAGGCAGCGGAAATGTCTCTTTTACTTTCTGTGTTCTCACCTCACACATTCCTTTGCAAGGATCTGTCACCCTCTGTTGACAGAGACAATTTTCAAAGCTATCAGAGCAACTTAAAGGCTCCAAGTGCCACGTTTAAAGTCAAATCTGGGTTTTCCACAAACATGAGTTTGTTACAAAGTGCAACATCACCAACGAAGCGTTGATTGAAGTCCAAAGAATCCCTAAGGATGCATCCTTAGGCTGAGCTGGGAGAAAGGCACTGTAAAGGAGAAACTGGGAACAGCTCGTGCCTAGAGATTAGGGAGCTGTGGGACCCGGACTGTCCTTGTGACTCATGGAGAAACACCTGAATAATACCAGAATGTTATGTTCTCGTGTCCTCGACAGCCACCTGACTGCACAATGACATTAAAAATAATTTTTAAAATTCGGGAGATATTCCTGCACTACTTTGCCACTTCTGCCTGCCCAGAGCTGCATTGGAGCCAAGAGAAGACCTTTGGTCTGGAATGAAGAACTTTGCTCATATTCAGGAGGAACCTTTTAATTTCAGCCCAACTTTTGTGCTGAATGGAAACCAAAACATTACCGATTAGGTTTGATAGATCGGCACTGAGACCGAATCAGAGAATCCCAGGATGGTTTGAGTTGGGAGGAACCTCAAAGCCCATCCAGTTCCATCCATGGACAGGAACACCTTCCACTGTCCCAGGTTGCTCCAAGCCCCATCCAGCCTGGCCTTGGACGCTGCCAGGGATGGGGCAGCCACAGCTTCTCTGGGCAGCCTGTGCCAGGACTTCATCACCCTCACAGGGAAGGATTCCATTTAGCTACAGCCAAGGAGAAACTGAAGCAAGCACTGGAGCAGTTGGATTCCTGGGGGCAGCTCCAACTGGTGATACCCAAACGTGTTGGTCCCTGGAAGACCCCAGAGCAATTTCTGACAGCTGTGGCAGGCACTGCTTGGAGGATGATTGTTCCTAAATATCCTTGTTCTTTGGTGACACCACTGGAGGCAGGTGGGCTTTGGCTCGAAGGTGTATGGAGGCCACTGGCCATGAACATGGAAGCGTCTCACTCTCCATAACTCTCCCCACTCAATCGGAAACCCCAAGGTGCCAATTCCCTGTCACAACAGACTCCAGGCTTCAGGCAGGATGAGTGGAAATCTGGAAAAGTCCCTGGGTGTGCTGGTCTACTGGAACGTGCTGTGCAGGGAGGTTTGGAGTCCCCATCCCTGGAGGTGTCCAAGGAACACCTGGATGTGACATTCAGAGCTCTGGGCTGGGTGACAAGGTGGGGATCAGACACAAGCTGGACTCCGTGATCTTGGAGGGCTTTTCCAGCCTCAATGGCCCCAGGATTCTGTGGGGTCTCCTACTTTCCCTGCTGGCTCAAGTGCTCTCTTCAGCCCCCGGTGACCTCCACTGAGCTGCACAAACACAGCCATGCCTTGAGCTGTCTGCAAGCTCAACAGCAGAAAATACTTAGGGTGGCTGAGAAGGGCATCCACGAGACCCACCAGGACCCACTGGGTCAGTCCTGTGCCCACAATTCCCATCGATTCTGTCCTGCCTCCCCTCTTTAGTCAGGCACCTTGTAAGGGTGGGAAGGGACATTTACAGCCCCACTCCTTCTCCTCCCAAACAATCAATGGTTATTAAGTGCATCTTTGGGCTGGGGAGACAAGGAGAGAGACATCAAGAATTCACGTTGCTCATCAACTCAGAGAGACTTCATTTTCTATTAGGGCTGATAAACAAGCTGGGAAAATAAATCAGTTACCTGCTGCTACCTGACAGGCATCACCAAGGAGCTCCTCGGAATGTGGCACAGTGGGGCTGGGTTCCCAGTTCTGCTGGGGGGAGGCAGGAGCACCAACAGCTTCTCAAAGGGCTTTTCGTCTTCCTTTTTGTGGAAGAAAGCACTGGGAGGCTGATCTGCTATGGAAGCATCCAGAAAAGGCACCCCAAGCTCTGCCAAACACCGAGGAGGAGTAAAAAAAGCCTTTTAGGGAGTGAAGTGTCCCAGCATGGATCAGCTGGTGACAGGTCTTGTGCTGCCCGGGTGACACGGGAGGTGGTGAAGTAATGGAGAGGAGAGGAGAGGAGA
>WBMY01001079.1:445969-460350 GCA_013397315.1 Donacobius atricapilla | reverse complement strand
GGAGAGGAGAGGAGAGGAGAGTTCCGCTACTTCAGGAAACATCTGGGACTACAAAGGCCCGTGCAGTGGTTGAAGCCCCTGGCCAGCCAAGGAAGACAACACAGGCAGATTCTCCCTCACCTCGGAGTGGGTGGGAAGGGATTTAAGTCCAGGCATTGTGTCCCGATGCTACAGTGAGTCCAATCAGGAGACAATAACAAGCTCCAGCACTATCAGTTTGAGGCTGTCACAAGATGGATCAAGGTGCCCAGCTCCTGGGAACACATTTTTCCTGTTTCCCTATCAGAGCTCCAACAGAACAAGTGCTGTAAGACAACCTGGCTCCAGATCCATGCCACCCATCCGTGGGAGCATGGAACAAATAGGAGCCTCTTCTTAATGGGAAATTGCAAATGCTCCATTACCCACCCCGTTATTCACATATTTCTCCTGCCTTTTGACTCCAGGCAAGCCTGCAGCTCCGAAATGAAATTTTCAGAAATATCAACAATGTCCCTTAATCACTGCAGTAATAAATGATCCCTTGTAACATGGGAACTCCTGACCAAAAAATGGGGGTTTAGAAAAACTACTGAATCATTCATGCCTTCTGTTCCCGTGATAGAGAGCAGAGTCACATTAGGATAATGAAAATTCCAAAGAATTTGCAGGATTTGGTGGAATAAGGAGATGCTACAAATCACTGTTGACAAAACTTGCAGGAATAACCAGGCCTTGGCCAGCACATGGAGTGGATGCATGGCGGGAAACACCTCTGCATCTCCAAACTCTGCTGTAACAAGGCAGGAGAGATGGAAAACTGACTGTGGGAATGCTGAGTGAGGCAAAATAAAGGGGTCAGCAGCAAGGAGAGCTCCAAAATCCATTTCCTGGCCTGTCTGCAGACATGGAGCGGCCTGTGACCAGCAAATCCCAGAATCCTAGGACGGTTTTGGTGGGAAAAAGCTCATTGAGTCCCACTTACTGCCATCAGTAGGGGCACCTTCTGCTATTCCAGGTTGCTCCAATCCCTGTCCAACCCAGCCTTAGACACTTCCAGGGATCCAGGGGCAGCCACAGCCTCTCCGGACAACCTGGGCCTACCCAAATTCCATCTTTTTCCCTTCCCATCACTGTACACATGGGTTAATTCCCAAGTGCTGTGTTTGCAATCCAGTTATCAGTGGGGTAAAAAAAGACACCAAACATGGTTAGAAAATTCTTCATCTGTCCTGGTTTCAGGTTCTGTAATGAAGATGCAGGACCTTTCAGCTCAATTTAATCAGCCCCATTCACCAAGGCACCTTATGATCCATTAGTTCAGTCCCTCCAAATTTGATTGCAGCGTGTTTTGATTCCAATCAATTGTTTTCAGCCCTTCTCCATTGATTTCCATGGACTCACATTATTCTGCTGAGACTTCAGTTAAACTTGGGGGTTTGGACCAAGGCAGGAGCACCGTGGGCACCTCACGGGAGGTGGCTGTGCCAGCTCTGCCCAGAACAGGGCCAGCACCACCCTGCTCCCAGCAGACCAAGGCAAGATGACAATTCCAGCTCCGAGACTTTTCCAAACCATGTTCCCTATCCCATGGCCTCAGGGGGAGCTCAGAACGGCAGCAGGATCAGAGGAAATCTTGTCCAGAAAACATTGGGACACAAGAGGAAACTTTTCACAGTGAGAACAATCAGCCACTGGAATAATCTCCCCAGGGAAGGGGTGGATTCCCCAGCTTTGGACGCTTTTAAGGTTTAGCTGGACAAGGAGCTGGGTCATCTTGTCTAGACTGTGCTTTTGCTAACAGAGGTTGGACCAGGTGATGTTTGAGGTCCCTTTCAACATGTTGTTCCATGATTCCATGAACTGTGACCTAACCAGGTGCGACAGAGGGAAGAGACACACTCAGAGGAGTCATCACGTGCTTCTTTGGAGTCACAAACTCTGTGGGATGAAGAACCAGAATTAAATCAGAACTTTACTTAATCCCAACCTACCGATCAGATTGGTCTAAAAGCTGTAAGGAAAAGAAGGAGCATCTCTAGAAAAAGGTCTGAACTGGGGACAGCCACTGGAGAAAGCTCTAGAAAAGAGGGAATTTATCTTCTGGCACACGGGTCTGTGTCTCCAGCTGTGAGAACTTCTGGCTGGACAAGTGGCTCATGGAATGCGGACAGAAAAGGACCTCCTGTCCCCAGGGAGATCTCAGAGGAGGCCACTTCACTCCTCTCCTGCTGACACTTTCTCCAGTTTAATTGACAGGGAATATTTCCTTGTGCACCCTCCTGAGCCGGCCCAGCTCATGCAGAACTGACACTCATCCAAGCAGGACGAGGCGGGAGACTCTCCCTGAGCTTTGTCACAAAATCAGGGCAGTGAAACAAACCCACAGAGGATCTTTCTGACTCGGTGGAAAGGTTGCTGTCAAAACCCCAGCGCTGCGCTTTCCCAGGAAGCAAGTCTGAAATGCAGGCAGTGGCCTGGAGAGATTCTGATGGAAATCCCAGGTGGAAGCAACAGAAAAATCAGCTGCCACTTTCCTCTGGAATGACAAAACGTTGACAGTGGCAACCTTTGAAACCTTGGTGACTTTTCTGAAGCTCAATAAACAGAGCAGAGGAGAATCCCTGAGCAGCGGTACGGAGGCCAGGGGATGTCACTGTGCCCTGCCCCGCAGGGAAAGGGATGTCCAGCTCACAGCCCAGGCACCACGCTGGGATCCCCAGCCCCAGCAGAACGCCTCAGGGTTCACAGCCACCTCGGGAAGCAGGACACAGGCACTGCAGGACACGATGTGTTCTCCTCACGGCCACCTGAGCTCCTGAGAGATGACTCCCTGTGTGTGACTGGGGGGGAGAGAACTCGGAGAGAGCAGCAAAACCTTCCCAGCTGCTTAATGGAGTGCGAATGCATTGGACAGCACTCCTGCTAATGTGTCAGGATTATGCTTAGCAGTGGGAACGACCTTGTTGAAGCTGACAAATGAACACGTTCACAGATCCACGAGCAGGAGCTGCAGGATGCTCCATGCAGATCCTCAGCGATGCTGTTCTGACGCTGATTCCAGGGAGGGGGGTGGAATTCTCCTCTGCTCCTGTCCCAGAGCTGTGGAAGTGTGGAGCCTTTTGTGGAGGGATCGAGAGCATTTGGGGAACTGCTCTTCTTTTGGCATGCTGTGTTCTAACGTAGAAATGCTGAGAAGGCTTGGAAAAGAGAGAGGTGACCTTAGAGCCCCTTCCAGTGCCTTAAAGGGCTCCAAGAGAGCTGGAGAGGGACCTTGGACAAGGGACAGAGGGACAGGACACAGGGAATGTCCTCCCACTGCCAGAGGGCAGGGTTAGATGGGATACTGGGAAGAGATTCCTCCCTGTGAGGGTGGGGAGGCCCTGCCACAGGGTGCCCAGAGAAGCTGTGGCTGCCCCTGGATCCCTGGAAGTGTCCAAGGCCAGGCTGGACAGGGCTTGGAGCAACCTGGGATAGTGGCAGGCCCATGGAAGTGGATGAGCTTCAGGGACCCTTCCAACCTGAACCATTGTGGGATTCTCAGATTTTAACTCTGGCCTTGTAAGACAGCATCAAACATAACAATATGGAATTCCAGGGTTGCATGTGCACTAAATTAAGCCTAGGGGCTAGTGGCAATGGGCCTGACTCCTAAACAGCTCACTGGCTTCAGCTCCAGGTGTGCCCACCAATCTCCAATGTGCTGAACTAAAACTGCAGTGAAGCAGCTACGAATGGAGTTAACTGAATAACAAAATAAATCCATGTGGTTCCTGGGAATCCTCCACATGCAGGAGGTCATGGCCTGTGCAGTCCCCTGACAGCACAGACACAGCTCAAATTAGACATTTATTTAGTGTGCATTTACAACATGTGATTAACCTCATGTATTTAGATTTTTTCATGTTCGCTTTAGAAAAGAGTCTCTTAGGAAAAAGAAAAACAAAAGGGATAAAACTGCTCAAACTCATGTTTCACTCTTAGTCTTTGAGCAAAACTGTTCACTCAACTCTGCCTATTTTTAAATTCTTTCACACAAAGGGTTTCTTTCAAGTGACTCTCCTGAATGGTCTGTGTACTGGCATTGGGAAATATAAGCAAGGAAGAAAGCTTGGAAAGAATGGCACAAGGAGAGGATCAACATATAAACCATTATTGCGGGAGAGGGTAAAAAGGAAGGTGAATCCCAAAGGTGAGTCAGGACACGTTGGTTTGCTCAGACTCAAACTCTATTTACCTGTGTCCAACTGCTCTCCCAGCTGGTAAAAGCCTTCCCATGTCCATGCTGAAAATCCCAGAGTCCCAGAATCACTGAGGTTGGAAAAGATGGCCAAGATGATCAAGTCCAGCCTGTGACTGATCCTGACCTTGTCACCAGCCCAGAGCACTGAGTGCCACATCCAGTTTTCCTTGAACTTCTCCAGGGCTGGAGACTTCACCACCTCCCAGTGCCTGACCACCCTTTCTATGAAGAAATTCTTCCTGCCCCTGCCCTTGAGGCTGTCTCCTCCTGTCCTGTGCAGGTGGAAGAAGGTGCCCCTGGCACCACTTGTGCTGCCTTGATGCAAGAGGCAAGACAAGCCTCCAAATTACCACTCCCAGCAGGAATTGCCATTCCTGGCAGGTGTTCCTGCAAGGCCCGTGTCCTGCAGGAAGAAAGCACCTTTCTGTCTAAATCAGGAACAGGGTTTAAGGCACAGGAGGGCAGTAAGACTAGGAAGGGAGGGAGGATTAAGGGTTTTTTTCTCCTTCCCTTTTCCTCCCTGATCTCAGGTTATTGATAGAAATTCACCAGCAGGAAGGCCACCCAGTGCTGGCTGGAATAAAATCCTGCCACCAGGAACAGGAGGCTGCAGCCTCTGTGTCCCTTGCCCAGCGGAGCTCCCGCTCCCTCGGCTGCCATGCATCCCAATGCTGAGACTTTCCAGGGAGCAGCTTAAGCAGGATTGATTTATGCCCCCTCTACCGTCTTCTCTGGATGCTCGGAATGCATTTGTATCCCTGGTCCCTAACAAGTGCTCCTGGGAGCTGTGTTATTTCAGAAGGAATTTGCAGTGCCCTGGCGCCTTCCCGCCTTTGTGTGGCTGATAACGGATTTGTCAGTGAAATTGCCTCGCTATCAAAACAATAAAAGCCAACCGGCAAGGTGACATTTTGGGGGAATTCAGTTCCCTCTTTGTGGGTTCCTCTCACTTTGTTTTATGTGTGATATCTTCTCCTCCCTGCCTTTCATTGGAAGGTCAGTGCAGCGCGGGAAGGAAGTTGGTGTTGAAAGAAAAAACTTGATTTGATTTAGAGCAGACTCGGAGCTGCTCAGGAAGATTACTGACAGGGGGACAGAGGATAAGTCATTTCTGAAGGTGTAGTGCAAACATGAATCCCTTAAAAAACACGTTAGACTCCAGCTCCTCCTCTTGCTCAGGAAGCACTTGGATTGTGGATATAATCTCTGAATTCCCAGGGACTTTTTGTTGAGACTCTTCACTCCTTTGCTCACAACAACATAACACAACACTTGCAATTAATTATGGATGCACTCGAGTCCAGACATGAGCTCACGCTGTTGGCTTGGCAAAGCAACTTAATTAATAAATAACGATGATGATGATGAATAAAGATGGGAATAAACAAAGGGGGCTCTATATGAGGGATGAAGCATGAAGTATTCATGCTCCAGGCTGTCAACAGATTCGTTCTGCTGAGCCCACCTCACTTGACAGCACTTCAGCACTTTCCAACCACCCCCAAGCTCCAGGATTATATCTGGATCCAGACAGGAATCCATCAGCTATGACACCAGAAAAGAGTTTGACACAGGATCCTTGGATAACAGTCCATAAAAACTGGGCAACTGGGTCAACACCTGCCATGGTGATGATTGAGAATGGCACTGAAACAAAGACAGGAGGTGGAGTCACCAACTGCCACAATCCCCCGGACACTTTCAGAGCAGCATGGAACAGCAAGGTTGGCAAAGACTCCAAGATCTTCCAGTCCAACCTTTAATGCAAAGTCCTACCTCTAAGGAAACTTTTTCAGAATCATTTAGGTTGGAAAAGCCCTCCAAGATCATTGAGTCCAACTGTTCCCCAGCACTGCCAAGGCCACCACTGGTCCATGTGCCCAAGCGCCAGATCCACATGGTTTTTAAAGCCCTCCAGGAATGAGGACCCCATCACTGCCCTGGGCAGCTGTGACAGAGCTGAACAACCTTTTTGGAGCAGAAATCTTCCCAATATCCAACCTGACCCTTCCCTGTTTCCCCCGAGGCTATTTCCCCTTGTCCTGTCCCTGTTCCCTGGAGCAGAGCCTGACCCCCCCCAGCTGTCCCCTCCTGTCAGGGAGTTGTGCAGAGCCAGAAGGTTCCCCCTGAGCCTCCTTTTCTCCAGGCTGAGCCCCTTTCCCAGCTCCCTCAGCTGTTCCTGGCGCTCCAGCCCTTCCCCAGCTCCGTTCCCTTCCCTGGACACGCTCCAGCCCCTCCATGCCTTTCTCAGAGTGAGGAGAAATGCCAGAGGGTTTTGTTTGTACCATGCCCTGGGCACCACCTCCAGGTTGTGCCCTCCCCCCTTTACCTCCACTCTTTTGATGGATCAACACCCACCTGGGACAGCACATTTCCAACACTGACAAGTTCCAGGTTTGGCGGAAGCTGTATCTGAAAGGCTCCTGACCCACTCCAAGGACATTCCAACCCCCCTGTCCTCCAAACCACGCTCACACTCCTGTTCTGTCCCCACTGAGCTCTGCTTGGGAGTGGGATGCTCATCCACCTCACCATTCCCAGGACAGATGGAAGAGTGAGCAGGGCTCACACCATGGGTGACACAGAGCAGGGCATGGGCTGGAGCTCTGCCATGCTCAGGGCCCTTAAAAGAGGCTCTGAGTGTCCTGAAGCCATTTATTTTACACCACACCACATTAAGCACCAGTAAAGAAGAATCAGAGGCTCCTGCTGCTCATTCCTTTCTGGCCTCCAGACTCCAGCTCCTTGTTATATTTGTCCTAACAGAAGTATTGACCTGAATGGGAATGATTGATGAGGGAAAACACTGAGCTTAACTGAGCTTTTCTTCCCTTCCAAACAGGACTTTCAGCAGGAGCTCCAGTTCAGAGGTGTCTCTTAGAAGGACATCGCCTCGCTGCATTTTCCCCATTCATGAAGATAATCTCAGAGGGACAAGACATTTCCCTTTCTAAAGTGAGGCAACACTCACTGCATCCTTTGTGGAGACTTTTGGCTTTACTTCAGCTGGAAATGCGGTGTTTAAGGATACAAGCCTCAGCTTGCAAAACCAATGGCATAAGAACAACCAGGCTAAATGCTGAAAATCACAGGAAAAAGCCCACCAGGAGAGAAGCTTGCAGCTGGAAATGACTGCAGTTCCCTCCTTTTTAATGTTTTTCACCATCACCACTGTTGTCAGTCATTGTTAGGTATTAAATTGCATAAAATACAAGCCCTTGGAAACAAACATCAGTGCTTATCAGCCTATGTCAAAAGTCAATTTTTTCTTTACAGCAATTTCTCCTGGAAATTACTTCTGGGGAGCTGCTCACTGCAGCTCAGCCCTGGGCTCCAGAGGCACAGGGACAGGAGCTACCCTCTTCTCCCTTCTCCCCAGATCCTGCAGGCTGGCTTTAGAATCATGGAATGGGTAGGGCTGAGAAGGACCTGAAAGTTCATCCCATTCCATCCCCTGCCCCTTCCACTAGACCAGGTTTTTCCAAGTCCTGTCCAAGCTGGTCTTCACTTAAAGAGAAAAATCTCCTGTCAGCTTTGACTTTTACTTTAAAAGGCTGAGGACAGGTCATATGTGAGGTCTAAATTATGAAATTAGCACCTACAAGTCACAGGCATAGGAAAATGAAAGATCTTAGGGGATTTATACTGTTAATAAACCCCTGTGAGCGTGTGCCTGACAAGCAGCTTGTGAATTAACCTAATAAACAACCACTGGTTGTTGATAAATTGCATCTGGGTAGAAATTGAAAGAGTAGAGATGGGTTGAGCTGCCTGCTGCCTGCAGAATTACGATGGATATTATTCCTTTATGAGATCAGCATCCACTGGCTGGGACACACAAGCTGTGGGTCACTTGCAAGGTGCTGGGTTTCCACCATCTCAGTGTGGTCCAGTTTACATCAGCTCCTCACAGAGCTCAGGAGCTGGAAAATCCAGACCAAACTTCTCCTGTCAGCTTTGACAGAGGTGAAGGTGAAGCTTTTCCAAAATGGAAGAAAAGGTGATAATGTTGAAATACGGCATCGTTATGTGGAGTTGTTTTTTACTGAAGCTCCAGAAAATGCTGCCTTAAATGCAGTGAGGTTGGAAAGGTCCTGGTGAATAGGTTCATGTAAATAGAACCATGGAATGGTTTGGGTGGGAAGGGACTTTAAATCCCATCCAGTCCCACCCCTTGCTATGGGCAGGGACACCTTCCACCATCCCAGGTTGCTCCAAGCCCCATCCAACCTGGCCTTGGACTCTTTCAGGATGCTGAGAGCTGCACCCAGGTATTTAAAATGCTGAAGGGGAGTGTTGAGGAAGGGAATTCTCCAGGTTTGCCTGCTGCCTGCTCCAGGTGTGGCAGAGCATCGTCAATTTTAAACCATGGAAATATATGGAAAAGCAAATTAATAGGATCACTCCCCTTAATGCAACTTTTGAATTCTGAGTGTGTCCTCTACCTCTGATCCATCTTTCCCCAGTGTGTCCTGCTCTCAACACACATCAGAAAAACAGAACATGGGGTTTCCTTTCCCTGCCCATCCAACAGCCTGGCTCTGGTCATCGAGGGCAAAGGAAACCTTTGGATAACAATTCCAGACAGGAGGCAATGTGTGAGGACACACATTATTAGCCCCACTCCAGAAACCTGACGTCACTTGACCATTGGAACAAAGTTTAACCTTGATGTTATGACCACTGGCTCCAGCTGCAAACCCTAAATGGGATATTTTGGAAGCACCCTGTGACCCTTCCTTCCTCGCTATGCAGACATGGAGCAGCAGACCCTTCAAAAACTAAACACTCCTGATTAATATAATATAATGTAATATAATGCAATGTAATGTTACGTAATGTAAAGTATAAACCTGTTTTTTTGGCTACTGCTGCCTTCCCACCCTCAAAGCCCAACACCCACATAGCCTTATGTCCTTCCCACTGAGGGTGGAGTAATGTCCTGCACTAGCCAAGAACCTCCTGGCAACATCAGGGTCTCTGTTTTTGGCAGAACAATCCAACCATAATGTTTTCAAGGTGAAGACCTCAGAGGACAAGCAGGGCTGTTGGCCATTTGTGGTTGTTGAATATATCCCCAAACCCCACAACAGCACACAGAAAAACGCCCCTCAATGCAGAACTTTTTGGCCCAAGGATTTTGGATGATCCACGGGTGTATTGTACCTGGCCTTGGCTCCTTGACCAGACACTGTCTTTCCACGTGACCTCGGGGAAACCACTTAGTGTTTGATAATTAGAGACTCTTAAATTGATTATGAGAGATTCTTAAACTCATAAAATTCTTACGAGATGGCCAAGGTGGGGTGGAGGTGGAAGAGTCTCCAGAAGTATGTAAACCAGATTGATTTGAAAATCAATGTGACTCTTTAAAAAAAATGAAATGCCTTTGATCCTCTGGCAGCCTCACCACATCTCCTGGATCCCTGTCTGTAACAGCAGAAGCCAAGGAGCAAGGAGGAGACTTCATTCCTCTTGGAAATTTCATAAAATTCATAAAATAGTCCCTGAACTGAAGGAGAATGGCATTGTCCCCGCAGTGACCCCTCAGCAGGAGGAAAGAAGGAGCTGCACAGGCCCAAGGCACACTTGCAGAAGCACCTTTGCATCTTGTCCCCCACCACGGGGACAAGCAGAGCCCACCCCTCAGGTTGTGCCATCTGCTCTGCCAAAATCATAACTCACTGCCAATAACCTTAATTAAAAATATTAATGCTGGGAAAGTGTGCCTGGAAAGCCTGCAGCTGCATTCTGCTTTCCCTCCAATTGCTGGGTAATTGCAGTAATTCCTGTGTCCTGGGGAGGGTCACTCCCCAGGGCCCACCTCCCCGTGCCTCCAAGTGCAAAATCCTTTATTATTTTCCAGGCTGGCTCTGCCACCAAGGTGGTACCACTTCATTAGGAGGAGGGAGGATGGATATCAGGCAGAACCCATTATGTACTGGGAACAGGGCCATGCACAGGAGCTGCTGCTGGGCTGCTCATCCAGGAGCTTCCCACAGGCTGGGAAGGGAGGGAGCAGAGGGTACACATCCCCTTCCCTGGCAAAGGCCTGCCCTGGCAGCAGGAGACGGAGCAGGACATTTCCCAGCAGCAGGCTCTCCCTCCTCCTCCTCCAGGATAAGCTGGAGCGGCAAGGAACATGCAAAGGAGCAGAGAGGAGAAAATCAGGCTCCAAAATGCAGAGGCTGGGGGAAATGCTGAGGAAAATGCTGCTCCTGCCCTCTGGAAAAAGTGGGCTGAGCTATTCCACATGGGAATAACTCCAACAGAGGAAGCACCAGGGGGAAGAGAGAGGAGTGGCACATGCATCACACCTTTAACTTCCTACTTGTCAAAGAAGCAGAGTCCTCCCTGCTGCATGTGAGGTCAGGATCTCAGCTGGGACCAACTGGGATGTTTCACTGCCTTTACTTCATTCTCTCCAGAAGATTTCTGAAAGCAACAACCCAAACCTACTCTTGCTTCCCTAATGCCTCTTTTCCCCAAAACATGAACCCCCACTGATGCAACACTGCAGCAGGGAGAGTTTTATATGCAGAAAGATTTGAGAATTTTAAACCATAGAAATAAAAGGGAAAACAAATTAACAGGATCACTTCCCTTAATGCAATTTCTGAATTCTGAGTGTGTCCTCTACCTCTGATCCATCTTTCCCCAGTGTGTCCTGCTCTCAACACACATCAGAAAAGCAGAGCATGCCACTGAATCTTTTCCCTTGGCCTTTCCACCAGGAACCCCATGGCAGTCAGGGAGACCCAGCCCCAGGTCACTGCTGCAGTCCCTGCAGGGATCTCCCCACTTCTCAAAACCCCAGGATGGTTTGGGTTAGAAGGGACTTTAAACACGATCTCATTCCATCCGCAGCCATGGGCAGGGACACCTTCCACCATCCCAGGTTGCTCCAAGCCCCAACCAACCTAGCCTGGAACGCTTCTAGGGATGGGGCAGCCCCAGCTTCTCTGATTTGGGTGTTGTCACCCTAGGCAGATCCATTCCCACCTGCACAGGAGCCAGGGAAGAGGCCAGTCCTAAGGACAAGATGAATTTCCCTCTGCCAGCGGTGTGGCACTTCCAGGAGGGCGTTCCCAGGCACAAGAAATAAATAAATAACTGATAGCCCAAATCAACCCCCATTCTCTCCCAGCCCGTGCAAGGCAAGCCCTCAGTGCTGGCTGGTGGGGCGAGTTAATGACCACACTGCCAGCAGACCCTCCGTGACCCCTGCCAGGGTGTGACAGGCCCCGTCCTTCCCGCCTGGCATTGCCGTCACGTCGCTCCGTGATGAGCCCGTGATGAGCGCCCCAGGAGCAGCTCTGATAAAGTTCCCCTATTCACAGGAATTTTTTGTCTGCTTTATTACATTATGTATTCCTCGGAGATGGGCTGGGAAAGTGTGAATGATTAGTGTTCCATTTGCAAACACATATTCCTGAGTGCAAAGTGATTGCAGAGTATGTGCCCCTATAGCTTTAGGTAAAGCTGGGTTTAGCTCCACAAAGAAATATGGAACAGCAGTGTAAAGTATGGAAAGATCTCACTCCCTATCCTTCATAATGTAGTGGGGTAAGAATTGTGGTGAAATCACGTTTTTCCCACTTTATTTTTGAGTACGTTTTCACTCGGGAGAAATTTGTATGCCAAATGTTCAGAATTTTTCACAGAGATGTGAGAATGTCTGGGGCCAGCAATTGCTCAGCAAAATGTTGCCTTGTGGTACAAGAACCTCCCACCAAGAAGAGTCACACAGAATCCCGGAGTGGGAGAGGCTGGAAGGGACCATGTGAGTCCATCTGGTTCCACCTCCCTGCTCCAGTGGGGCCATCCCAGAGCACAGGGCACAGGTTGTGTCCACACAGCTCTGGAACATCTCCAGTGAGGGAGACTCCACACTCTGGCACTACTCAGGGCTTGGTCACTGCCCAGGAAAGTTCTTCCTCACATCCAGGTGGAACTTCCTGGGGTCAGCTCCTGCCCGTTCCTCAGGGGCCATCGCTGGGCCCCCGCAGCAGAGCCTGGGCCCTGCTGGGAGCCCTCCCTGCACACAGGGACCCCCAGGGCTGGGCCCCTCTCGGCTGGGGCTCCTCTGCTGGCTGAACAGCCCCAGCCCCCCCAGCCTTTCCTGGGCAGGGGGATGCTCCTTCAGCATCTCCGCAGCCTCTGCAGGCCCCAGTCCAGCAGCTCCATGTCTCAACATAAATTAATTCCTGCACACTGGCAATGCTTTCCCTCAGGAAAATTTCCTACCTTGTGAAGATCCAATGTAGCACTGCTCTGTGACAAAAGCCACTGGCTCTGCCTGATCTCAATGCAAAGCATCCAATCTGTGCCGTTTGTATTAACTCGTTACATCCAAGACTAATCCCTTTCTCCCTGGGTACCTTAAGGAAAAGCATTCCTGGTCCGAAGAATCATCTTTGCAATGTATTTCCAGGAGCTGTTTTGGAGCAAACTGGAGCTGGACAATTGTGCAGTCCTCATCCCTGGAATGCCAGGCTGACAGTGGGCGATCCCCACGTGCTCCCTCAGGAGACAGGCTCATGGAAAAGCTGGAATAGGAATGTGAGAGCAGCTTCTGGGGCTGCTCTCAGCTTGGCCAGCAGCTCCCACAGCTCCCAGAGCTGTCCCCACGGGCTGACTTTCTCAGCAGGAGCAGCAGAGCCATGCCACATCCACTGAGCTGTGTCTTTGATCTTCAGGATCCTGTGAATACTGAGCTTGGGATTTGCATTTTTCAGGAGCAGAGGTATGACAGCTCCAGATGCTTCTTAATCTCTTCATGTTTCATCTGTAAAAATGCAGGTGGGCTCCTCGAGTGAGCCCTAAAGAGTAGGGAAAGCCTGACACCATCTTCAGAAATCCTGTTAGCCCCAAAGGTCCAGGTTCCCAGGTCTGAGATACTCTTTTCCCATGACATTGGTTCTGTACTAGGGTTATATTTTTGTTTATATTTAATGCACAAGGAAAGTTGGCTGTGTATTGCTAAAACACCCCACTTTAAGGAGGCTGCAAAAAGAAAAGAGGGAGAGTCCACTGAATCCTTTGAATATTCTTCTAATGGAAGAGGAAACCACTGTGGTTTCCATTTGTTCCCCTTTAGTGTAAAGGCCTTTGCAGCCCACTGTGAGCACGACCCTGCAGGTATTGTGGTCTCCAGGTCCTTGATCCCCTTTCAGCAACTGGAATTTAATCTCTGCATTTCAAACGTACCCCAAACCAGCTCAGTACTCCAGAGATGACAACAGGACCTTCAGAGCAGCAGCCCTTAGGAACAGGAAACAAGGACAACACAACAGCTCTTTTTTTATGGAAGAAGTTATTCCCAACATCCCTGCTGTGGCTTTGGGGGTTACAACCCTTGGACCATGGCTGGGGGACCTTGGAAGCAGCTCCCACCGATCCCCGAGGCAGCTGCCAGCATTTCGCAAGATGAATTTACAAATAATCCATCACCAGCGATTCCAGTGATTTAATTAGACCCAAATTACTTCACGTCTTCGAAAACATCACAAATCTTGCTGGAAAAGATCCTGTGCATGTGCACGGGCTTGCCAGCAAGGAATTGCTTCCTCCTGCCAAAAGTGCGGGAGCGCAGCATTCCCGGCCCCAGCGGCTGGTGGGCAAAGCCAGCGGAAGATTCCAGCGCCTGCCTGGACCGGAGCCTGCGGCGGATGGGAGTTAGAGCCTTCATCCTCCTCCAGCAGAATCCTCCTCCCGGCACGCTCCCCACAGCCTCTGAGCCCGCTCCCGCAGCCCTGCCGGGAGGTTTCTGCTCCTGGCCGGGAGCGGGAGAGCAGCAAAGGCAGCAAAACCGACTCAGTCCCTCAGCCAGAAACACGACAAAGCGCTCGAGGGCTCCCGGGCTCGTTCCAGCCGGGGCTGGCCCCCGCAGCGCCGCTCAGCCCCGTGCCAGAGAGCGCAGATCCATCAAACTCCGCACGCCAGGAGCTCCTCCTGCCTCCGGCAGCGCCGGGGCCGCGGCCCAGCCGGGCGGGATCCCCCGACAGCATCGCCCGGGCCGGGGGCTCCGAACTGCCGGAGCGCTCCCAGCGCGGGGAGCTGGGAACAGCCCGGGCCGGGAACCGGGAGCGGGAACGGGGAACAGCCCCGGACCGGGAACTGGGAACAGCCCGGGCCGGGGACCGGGAGCGGGAACTGG
>WBMY01001079.1:422084-445809 GCA_013397315.1 Donacobius atricapilla | reverse complement strand
GGAACTGGGAACAGCCCCGGCCCGGGAATTGGGATCAGCCCCTGCTCGGGAACTGGGATCAGCCCCGGATCGGGAACTGGGAGCAGCCCCGGTTCGGGAGCTGGGAACAGCCCGGCCCGGGAACCAGGAACAGCCTGGCCTGGGAACTGGGATCAGCCCCGGCCCGGGAACTGGGATCAGCCCTGGCTCGGGAACTGGGAACAGCCCCGGCCCGGGAACTGGGATCAGCCCCAGATCGGGAACTGGGATCAGCCCGGCTCAGGAGCTGGGATCAACCCCGGCTCGGGAGCAGGCTGATGAGACACTGGGGCTGTTGTGGCGGCTGAAACAATTAACAGAATCTGGGCCCGGCGGGAACAGGGCTAATGCCCGGGTGATTCCCTGGCAAGTCATGCTAGAGGCAGGCATTGATGTGCAAGCTGCCCTTGGGATGCTGCAGGCACAGGAAGGGGTGCAGGGAACTCCCGCTCCCAAAGAGCCCTGCCAGGCAGCTCCAGGGTGAGGTTCACAGAGGGGTGCGTGCCCTGTGTGTGACACACGTGTGGCAGGGCTCTGCTCCTCCCTGCCTAGGGGACGCCTTTGTAAGTCGGTGCTGTGAAAGCCACCATGGTTAAAAGCACCCCCCAGATTTACATGTCGGTTCCTTCAGGGAAATGGAAGAATAATAAAGTGCCCAAAAGGTGGCAAGACACCCAGAAAGTTGTTCATGAGGTGAAATAGGAAAATAAATCGGGAAGCAAAGACTCAGAGGTGCTGCTTTATCCCAGTCTTGCCAGTTGCTGAGGCTGTGGCTGCTCACCCCTGGAAGTGTTCCAGGCCAGGCTCGACGAGGCTTGGAGCAACCTGGGATAGTGGAAGGTGTCCCTGTCCGTGGCAGGGGGTGAGACTGGATGAGCTTTAAGTTCCTTGCAACCCAAATCCATCTGTGGTTCCATGTAGCCCTGGATAAATACAGAGGAAACAGGGGAGGCCCTCGGGAGAAAGGGTGGATTTAATACATATCACAACTCCTACTGTACTGTTTGGTTTGAAAAAGAAAGGCCAGGAAGACACAGGTGTGGAGACGCCGTGCTCCAAAGGACCTGGAAGAGGAGCAGATGCTGAGAGGCAGCTCGTGTCTCTAACTGGATCAGTGCAGGCAGAGCTGAGCCAGCCCTGCCACAGGCACACACCACACAGCCAGGAGAGGCTGCTCTGCCCAGGCAGGCTCACAGCTCTGGGATTCCTGTCCCATCCTCATCCTCAAAGGCACCTCATCACGTGCAGCCCCACCGCTGGTGATCTGCCTACACTGGAAACACGGGCAGCTGGGAGAAATTCAACCGCATTCCCTGAGCGCTGTATTCCAGGGCTGCCCCTCAGGAGGCAATGCTGTTAGGGAGAGCTCACTGCAGCCTGTAACCACACTGTCCAAACAGCTGAGTACAGTCTGTTTTCTCCAAAACCCATAGGAAATCTAGATTCACACGCTCCTGCTTCTGCTTCCAGCTGTGCTTGGGAGCAGGGACGCCTCCTGCCACCTGAGCTCTGCACCCTGGAAAGACCTTGTGTGCCTGAGTCATTCCAGCCACAGAGAAAGGCCACGTTGGCAGCAAAACATTTGCAGGCTGCTGCAAACCCACTGACCTCCGTAGTCCTGGGTCCTGCTGCACTCTTTCCCATTTTCCTCTGTTTTTTAATCAATGTGCCTCGTGTGATAGATCAAAGGACTTAAAGCCGCTCCAGCCCTTGTCGGGAGCAGGGAATGAGACAGCCGGTCCCGCCTATGCAGGCAGCCCAGAGGGGCTGCAGATATTCATTTAAAAATCACATTGCAAGGTTTGAACAGTGCCATTTGTTTCAGCCTTTCATGCTCAGCTCTTCCATTTTCCTGTTCAATCACAAGGAAAGAGCCCCACGTCCAAGAAGTCCCACCCGGCTCCAGACCCGCAGGCTCCGGATGTTCGGCTGCTCCGTCCCTGGCTGCCTCCTGCAGTACTCAGCGAGAGCCGCCGTGCAATTAATTCTCTTGCAATAATAGGGCAGCAAAAATTACCAAGCAGACTCTTGTAGCAATAAAAATATAATATACTGAGTCTGACTTGTGAAGTCCCGGCACTAAATGTCTCTCTTTTGGAGGACTTCCATCTTTATATTCCTGCCTCTTGGTTCCTCTTGGTTTTTTTCAGCCTAATATGAGTCTCAGTTCCAGAGCATTCATCCCAGAGCTATAAATTCCTTGTGTGAGCCATGTCAGACCCAGCAGTCCCTCGGTTGGATTGGGAACATGGAGTTCCATCCATTCAGGTTTTGGCTCATGCCCAGCAGGGAGGTTTTGCTCTTCCAAGACATTGGGGGGAAAGAAAAAGGCTCAACCAGGATGATGGGGACCCAGGATGGATTTAATGGAGAAAACTACAGGAAAGGCACAACTCTGGAGGGCCCCTGCCTGGAAATCTCTGCCACAGCAAGGTTGGGTGGCACTTAGTGGCAGTAGGGGATGGGAGAGAACAAGACCAAGGTAAAGGGAGTGACTATTCCAGGGGAGGGCTCAGCAGGACTTCCAGATGAACTGAAGAATTCCCAGCAGTAACACAGCCCTGACAGTGCCTGGAGGGGTAATTCCCTTCCACCATCCCTCTGTGAGGCTCACTGGAAAAACTACAATCTGCTGCACCCTGCCTGGGCTTAAGGGATGTTTGACTCTGGCCTTTATAACCCTGTGGTTTGGTGAAAGTTTCATGCTTTGCCCAGCCAGCCTGGGCTCCCGAAATATGCCATGGTGTCCTCATGCTCCCATCAGCAGGCCCGGGGCTCTGGGTTCAGCATTCCCGGGTTACAAGCCATATCCCACTTCTCTTTCCACTTTGGCACAGCCATCTCCAGAGAAGCCACCTGTGTCTTGTGTGTGTTTGCTTTTGCACTGACTGATCTCCAGAGCCTAGAGAATCCTCACCTCCAGCCTGACCCTGCTGAGCAGGTTTTGGACAAGACCCACCTTCCAGATTTAGTCTTTATTTGCCAATTCCCTATAAATTCATGTTCCCGTGGTTCAACTTGTTGTCTCCCCCCGTCTCTGCTCTGTGCCTCCCATCCCTCAGCTCTGAGATGATATTCCCCTCCCCAGTACTGTTGAATTCCTCAGAGCCCCAAGGATTTGCCCATAACAGGTTTTCCATGTCACTCCAATGGGCACGAAGTCCTTGGAAGCGGAGCAGAGATCCTCAGTGGGATTTCTGAGCCCGGAAGAAGCAAAACTCGAGACAAAAGGAAGAGATGATCCCCTGTGGCCAAGCAGGGAAGGGGGGGTGTTCCCAGGTGGGGTGTTCCCAGGTGGGGTGTTCCTCCTGGCAGCACATCCGTGCACAGAGCATGGACCAATCTTTGCTTTGGGCAAAAAAATTGGACTTTCCAAAGCTCAAATGAACATACTTTTCCAGTAGAGTCCCTGGAAGTGAAATTCTGATGAAGCTTCAGCACCCTGGTGCCTGCAGACAGCCTCCTGCTATATTCACTGCTCTGTCATGCTTGTTACTGGGAAATGAATTCCCTTCACACTGACATTTCATAGACTTCCTGATCCAGCACATAATGAACACCCCGCCAGCCCTGGCAGCCTCTTGCCAAACTAACTTTTATTACCTGTTTTCTCATTATTATATTTAAATTTTCTGGTCTGTTGTCGCCGTGGCTCTTTTTTTTCTCCTTGTTAAAAGAGAAAGAGTAGGGTAAGATAACAAATTTCCCCAGCAGGGTCCTGCCCCGGGAAGCACAGATTCCCAGTGTCCCAGCCAGCCCTCAGGCCTGCCCAGGATGAGGCAGCAGCACTCGCAGGCAGCTGCAGAGGTTGGAACAGGGATAAATGATGCAGTGCTGAAGCTCCTTGCCAGAATTAAGCACACAGCAGTGCTGGCTGTGTGATCCTACACCTTCCTGACCCGGGGCTAATCACATCTCTGCCATCAGCAGGGCACTTACACCTCATATCCCTGACATTAGGATGACTTATTCCAGACTTTTAGTCTTATTTGCTTTCACTCTCCTACAGCGTGTAACATAAGAGAGTGGCAGTGCTCAGCAGTGGCTCCCAGGCATTAGAGCTGAAAGACTCCTAATGAAAACCTGGAGAAGCTGGGGAATCATCCCTGCAGCACACCAGCTACAGGCTCGAGCTCTAAGCTGGCTGCTGGCTCCTGCTGCCTTTATTTTTTTGGGCTACGTGTACTCCTGAGAACTCTCTTCTGGGCTGGGAATGCGCCTCAGGAGCCCAGTAGCAAGTGGGATCATCCCTCTGGGATCATGGCCATTAGGTGTAAGTGGTCACCTCCTCAGCCGACCTTTCCCTCTGGTCTGGAACATCAAATAAACAGAACAGACCACTCTGAAACGCCATGGCAGGAGCCTGAGACACCTGAAATAACAGAAAGAAGTGACAAGTGCTCCCAAGAGGGGTTTTCCTTCTTTCCCTGCTTGACACTTCACTGTGGTCTTCTCTGCAGAAAAGTCTGATGCCTTTGCACCTTGTCTAGTCTCCCTTAAGAAAACCAGAAGCCTCATGGAGAGGGGAACCTGTTTTCTTAAGCTTTTAAAGGGCCATGAATGCAGAGATCAAAAAAACCAAAAACCCAACGAGCAGCACAAAGTGCTGTGTGCAATTTCTCTGTTAACAATCAGACACCACAGTAGGAAACAGAAACCTCCCTTTGTGAATAGACATCTCATTTTCCCCTCCATTTCCAGAAGAATGGCTAGGGCACATCCCCCATGGGAAGTCTGTCAGCCTGGACACCCAGTCTGAGGGACCCTGCAAGGGGCAAGGTGCATTATGTGTTTAATTATGAAGTATGATCTTCATTTGAATATTCCCTCTGCTACTCCTGTTGCTAAGCCACTAATTCTTTTTGAACAGGGCTTGGAGCAACCTGGTCTAGTGGAAGGCATCCCTGCTCATAGAACAGGTGGATGTAAGGTCCCTCCCAACCCCAACCATTCCATGATTCCTCACATTCAAGTTCTCCCCACGTTGCTGCTGCTTGCTGCTCGTCCCCGTGTCTTTCCCATCTCCTGAAAGTCCTTTATGAGGTGAGTGTGTGGGACTGTACGGAGCAGACAAGTCACAGAGCCCTGGCTGTAGTCTCTGTGCTACTCCCTGACCCTTTCCCACTAATCCTCTTGCTTTGGGGGAGCTGCAGAGCTGTGCCATGCCATTTCCATAGAATAATCTAGGATGTCCCTGAGGAATGAGAGCCCAGCTCAGAACTCATCATTTGCATGTGAAGTGACAAGTGCCTGTCCCCAGGTGCATCCCTGCCCTTCTCTGCATTGGATTCTCCAGTTTATTCCTGGTCACTCCATCCCATGAGGTGCTGCCCTTCCTGATCACCCTTTCTTAGCATCATCTACCTTTACATTCCATCTCGACTGACCTTCCAGACCTTTAATGAGCACAGGGAGCTGGGAGCAAGCTGCAGGCACACAGATCCCTGCAGGGCACCACTGCTGCCTCCCTGCCTCCCTCGGTGAGGGGCTCTTCCTGCCTTTCGAGGGCTTATCCATGGGATGACCTTTCCTCTTAGCCTGCAGGGGCTTCGTATCCTCAGGCTGCTCTGCTGAGGAAAGTGATCAAAAGCCTTCCAGAAATCTAAGTGGATTTTTGTCCACTGGATTTACCTTGTCTACACGCCCTGTGATGCCTCCAAAGATCTCTGAAGAGATCTGTGGATGCCTGCCCTTTACAAAGGACATCCTGTTCCACTTACCCAGACACCTGTTGATCCTGTCCTTTCTCCCAGTTATCCCAGTTCAAGTCTCCGACTCTCTGGACCTCCATCAGTTGTGCCATGGGAGATTTAGATTAGATATGAGGAAAATTTCTTACATGGAAAGGCTTGTAAAGCACTGGCACAGCTGCCCAAGGCAGTGCTGGAGTCACCATCCCTGGAAATGTTCAAAAAACTGTGGAGATGTGACAGCACATGGGTTAGTGGTGAACATGGGGGTGATGCTGGGTTGATGTTGGACTTGTTGATCTGAGAGGGCTTTTCCAACCTTTATGATTCCAATGACTGTAAGAAGGAAAAAGTGGGCACAGCAGGCCCAGAGTAGACATGATCAAACTGACAGAAGGCAGAGATAGATGGGATATTGGGAAGGAATTCCTCCCTGGGAGGGTGGGGAGGCCCTGGAACAGGTTGTCCAGGGAAGCTGTGGCTGCCCCTGGATCCTTGGCAGTGTCCAAGGCCAGGCTGGATGGGGCTAGGAGCAACTTCGGATGGCGAAAGGTGTCCCTGCCCATGGCAGGGGTGGAACTGGATGGGCTTTAAGGTCGCTGCTGGTCGCTGCTGGCCCAAACCATTCTGGGATTCTGTGATGCAGCCTTGGAGTCACAGCACAAGAACTCTTCCAACACTTTCCCACTGAGAAGAGACGTAGATCCCAGGACTAAACATTCCTACCCAGGCTGATTTTAGCAGCCCCATGACACTGTTTTATCCCACACTCTTCCATCCCTGACACAGATCACTGGTGAGAGGCTGGAGGAGCTGAGCTCCAGAGGGAATGGGCGTGGGAGCAGCGGGTGTTTGCTCCCAGCTCCTCCAGCATAGGTCCCACATCCATCCCCTCCGTGGGCACTGCCAGGGCACAGTGTCCCCTTTGGGAATGGCTCCCACAGGACAGCACCGCAGGGACCTGCATCTCCAGAGCAGCCCCGGGAAGAGCACCCCCAGCTCTCCCAGCAGCAGCAGCCAGTGTTTCCGCAGGCGGGGAGCAGTTCATTATCCTCGGGGCTCAGCAGAGCACGTTCCCATGGAAACAGGGAGCCTTTTCATGTCTGTTGACAGCTTTGGAGAGTTTTTTCTCTCAAATGCTTGGACACAGAACAGGTGTCTCCAAGCCAGGCAGTGAGCAGATAGTGCAGAGCCCGCGCAGGCCGATAATGAGACAAGTGTTTGTCTGAGATGAAACATTTTCACCCAGCGAGGGAGCTGGGCCGGGGCAGCACAATCCCTGCTGCAGGGACACAGAAACCATGGGAAGGGGGGACAGGCTGCCCACGAACCCAGCTCAGCACGCTGGGGGCAGGGATGTGGCTGCTGCTGCCTTCCCTCCACCCCACGAGCGCCGCGGCAGGGCTGGGGATCGGCCTCAGCATCCCAGGATGGCCGGCACATCCCCATCGCTGGGGAGGGCTGGCAGCACGCTCCTTTACCTGCCTGGGCAGCAGCAGTGAGCTGTTCGCAAAGCAGCAAATCCCCCCTCTTGCAGGGCTGGATTTGCAGTGAGCTGGACTGGAGGGAAAGGGTGGAATAACAAATGTGGGCTGGCCACGTCTCCCCTCGCTCAGGGCAGCCACGGCGCAGCGGCCAAACTGGAGCCAAACACCAAATATCCACCTCCTCTGTTTTGTTTCTCCCACAGCTCAGGTCGTTCCAGGGCCCGAGCTCAGCCAGGAGCACTGAGTCATTCTGCACAGAAAGATTCATAATTGTTAATGTGGTGTTACATCAAAAACCATGTCCGGGACGTATCCAGGTTTCCATGTCAGGTGCTCTGAGAGCGGCCCGTGCCAGGTTTAAATTGTCTGTGCAAATTGCATTGTGCTCACACATTGTGCTACAGCCTCATTACCCAATTGCCTCCTATTTTTCCCCCTCAAACACCTGCCTTGTTTGTGGAATGGATAATTGTTCACTGCAGACTTTTATCACCCTAATTATTATTTACTATACAACGTCCAAACCCCGTCTCAACAGAGAACTGCTCATTTCCTCTCCAATGTGGCTCAACTTTTCTGAACAATGTAGTTGAAAATATTTCATTTCTCAGCACATCATGTATAAATGATTTCAGATAGAAATGATTTTATATAAAAATTCATTTCCCAGCAATGTCACATATAAAAATGAGAAGCTGAGGAGTCAGAGATTAAAGCTCAAGCTCCTGAATATACCAAGCAGTTTTTTGCTATTCCAGGTGTCACCAGGCTGACGAACTCCAGAGCATTTATCATCCTTCAGCCCTGCCTGCACCGAGTCAAACCTCCTGTAAACTTCTGACGAGTTATCTGCAGTTCCCCACATCAGCCCTGGATCTGCATTCCCAAGGCGAGGATGCAGCTGCTCCTCCCTTCAGCTCCTTGCCCTGCATCACAGAGGATGCACGGATAGAGATTCCCATTTTCCCATGCCTTAACCCCGGGCTGGCCCTGGCACCTCTGCTCTGTGCTCTTCATCACCCACGCACAGTGCAGGGATCATCCATCCCCAAACCCATCCCAAATCCACAGCTGCCCTGAGGATGGAGCTGCTGAAGGGTGAAACGAACTCTCCATTTCATCTTTTTATCCAAACGGAATGAGAAAGGCACGGAGCTGGAGTTGTTTTCTGAATGAGAGAACTGCTCAGGGTCAAGTGAAAGGTCTCATCTTTAGATCAACCCTCTTTGTTTCAAACTCCTTAGTGTGGAATTCATTCCAGTTCAAAGGAAAATCAAGCCCACAGCCAGGGAGCAATGCAGAATGGTCATGGTAAGAGGCCTGTGCTGCCAGGATTAAAGGTATTTTGGACATCAATACAATTTCACATGAAAAAAAAATCACTTTAATTCAAGCCTTATTTTACAACAGCAGTTGTAAAGGAAGGAAGATTTCTAATCCTTTCTTATTGCAAGCACTGTGTAAGGTGCAGAATAAATAATATGTGGCCGTGTTATTGGAGGTGTGCAAGAAAACACCTGCAGAGAGCAGATAAAATAAAGATCTGTCCCCATCTGCCTAAATCCAGACAGGTGAGGCCACACCTTCAGTGCTGTGTCCAGTTTGGGGCATCTCATGACAAGACCTCGAGGGGCTGGAGTGTGTCCAGAGCTGCGGAAGGGGCTGGAGCACCAGGAACAGCTGAGGGAGCTGGGAAAGGGGCTCAGCCTGAAGAAAAGGAGGCTCAGGGGGAACCTTCTGGCTCTGCACAACTCCCTGACAGGACAGGACAGCCGGGGAGGGTCAGGGAACAGGGACAGGATGAGGGGAAACGGCCTCAGGCTGTGCCAGGGGAGGTTCAGGTTGGACATCAGGAAGAATTTCTTCATTGTCAGGGTGGTCAGCCCTTGGCAGGGCTGCCCAGGCAGGTTTGGAGTGCCCATTCCTGGAGGTGTCCAAGGAATGCCTGGACATGGCACTCAGAGCTCTGGGCTGGTGACAAGGTGACGATCAGTCACAGGCTGGACTCAACAATCCTGGAGGTGTTTTCCAACCTTAATGATCCTGTGGTTCTGTGATTTTACGTCCCTGTCCTTGATAGGTCACAGTTTTCATCACAGGAGTTCCTTTTTTTTTTTTTGTTGCATTTCACTTGAACCTTTCTGTATTCCAGCCTGAAAATCACTGGGAAATCACAGGCAGAGAGCACACCACAGGGATCTCCTGCATGTGGGCACCCCTGGAGCAGAGGTTGAGTGTTTTAGGTCGGTGACAGGCCCCACACAACTTTCCTGGTCCCTAGAAAAAGTTGTACCGTGCCTGTTTTGCTTGCAGTGGGACATCAGGAGGACGCTGCACTGTGTTGTTGCTGTCATGATGACAGAGAGAGAATGGAGTCAATGCATGCAAAACATTGGGAAGAGAGGGCCAAAAGTGAGAAAAACAACAAAGTCATCCCTGAAAAAACAATGCTGAAAGGAAGATGAATGGTGTGAGCAGTGAGGACATGGAAAAAGAAAAGAGGGAGTACCTGGAGATGGAGGATGGGAAGAGCTTCTGTAAAATTGGCTTTTCACTCTGTTTGGGGTAACGGGGGATTTGTGTGCCTTGCACTGACTGCAGAAACCATTTCCCAGCTTTTCCCCAAGAACTGACCGGCAGGTTTTTTTCCCTCCAGCTCTCTGGTGCTCTGGAAGCCTCTTCCCCATAGCCAGGCAAACCAGAGGCAGCCTTCTGACAGCCAAGCACTCCACGATTTCCTCTTCTCCATTCGGGATCTGCAGCACCCCAAAACCTGCAGGGGTCCTTAGCTCCATCAGCCCTGCTCACTGGCACGCCTCTGAGCAGCTCTGCTTTGCAACCCCGCCGGGGCGCACATTCCATGCTCCTCTCCTCTCCCTTTGCCATCCCCAGAGCCTCCCATGCCAGGTTACAGCACAGCTCCCCGTGATTGCTCTTGGGAGAAGGGCTGGGAGGCTGCTGGGTCTTCAGCACCTCCCCAAATCCCGCTCCGGGCTGCCGACGGGAGCTGTGCAGCTCCACACTGTGCCGCACGGAAGGAATGTGCTCTGCCTGGAGAGGGATGGGTTTGCTTTCTCTCTCAATTCCACCTGAGGATGGTGGGTCCCATTCCTGCCATTCCCAGCTCTCTGGCCACCAAAAGCACACAACAAAGCACAGTCCCACTCTTTTGGAATGCGGGCCAGAGCTCTGAAACCTCTCCAAAGGAGACTTACGAAATATCCGTGGTTCATGAGATGAATTGCCTTCTGCTTATTATTCAGCTCAGCTATGGTTAAACCAATTTAGGCTGCACAACATAAGAGTTATTAAAAAAGATCTGTGCCTGTCAACTTTTCATTACATTACTGCTCGACATTCACCTTGTACAAAATAAAATAAAAAATAAGGAGAGGGAAGAAAAAAAAACAACAACAGAGGAGACTTTAAAATTAAACTATGTAAGTGCAAACCAGGCACGGAAGAGGAAGAAATTAAAACACTATCGCTGGAACACAGCTTGCACCTCTCCCCTCCCGAGCCCCAGCCAGCCCTCGGAGCCCAGGGGCGCCCAGCAGCAACCCAAGGAAGCAGAGCCCTGCCGTGCCCGTGTGTTTGCGCACACAGCTCTCTCTGCTGAGGCGCTTTGTGCCCTCCTGGAGGATCACATCCTCAGGGAGAGGCTGGACTGGCACAGCTGGTGCCCACCACCGCCCCAGCACCGACCTGTGGCCCCGACAGCTCTTCCCTCCTCCTCCTCTCCTCATCCCAGGCAGCCGAGGAGGGAAGCGCTGCCCTTCTGCGCCCCAGAGGGGTCGTTTTCCTTCCGAAGCGAGCTAGAACAACAGCCAAATTGATGTTCTTTATGTCTCACCTGATGTTTATTGTCTCACAGAGCATCGCAGTAAAGCTGCCCCTCTCCAGCTGCTGGGCAGGGCTTGGCCATCCCACTCCACATTCCTGCTGGAATTGTCCATCCACCTGCACCGACAGCTGTTAGCGGCAGAGGGGCAGCTCCAATCTCTGCTCTCAGGACCAGGGACAGGACACAGGGAAGGCCGTGAGCAGTTGGATTTTGGGAAAGGTTTTTCTCCCTGGAGGGTGCTGGGCACTGCCCAGGCTCCCCAGGGAATGGGCACGGCCCTGAGGCTGCCAGAGCTCCTGGAGAGTTTGGACAGCACTCCCAGGGATGCCCAGGGTGGGATTGTTGGGGTGTCTGTGCAGGGCCAGGGGCTGGACTGATGATCCCTGTGGGTCCCTTCCCGCTCAGGAGGGTCCATGAACGTGGGATCCGTCAGGCAAGGCCAGCCCAGGGCTCGGGGCTGGGAGGAAGTGAAGCTCACACAGAGGTGCCTCTCACGCACCACAGCTTAAGAGATTGAAGACTTGGAGGGCAGCCACTGCTCTTCCCAAGCCTGCTCGGTCTCTCCAGGGGAGCTCATCCTTGCAGCCCCGGGAGCAGCAGGGTGCCAACACTCCCATCTTCCCACACAGGAGGCAAAGCAGAAGGTAGCAAGTGGTTCTCCAGGAGAGAAGGACAAAGCCAGCCCAGCACAGAGCCCCGAGCACTGCCCTGCCCGCCCCTTCCCCTGGCCAGAAGCCCCAGGGCCGTGCAAGCAAAGCCTTGCCCTCTTCTGCTCAAGGGTTATTTACCTGCATTTGATGCCAGATGAAACCCAAGTTTAACCCCTCTAAACGTCCTAGTTTGCAGGGAAAAGGACTCAGTTTGCTCCCTGCCGCCTCAGAAGGCAAATGAAGGAGGTGAGAACTGCATATTTTGGTTATTGGTTGTTCCACCCGAGCGAAACTCCACAATCGGGCGAGAGCAGGAGGCACTTGCTCCCAGCAAACACACAGCTGTGAACACACCGACAGGATAATCCCCGCGGGGAATTCAGGCTTTGCCGGGCAGGGGGAAACCCAAACCTCCTGGTGATGAGAAAGGAGACAGAGCAGGGAAATAAAGACTGAGAACTCCGAGCTTTCCATCAAATCAGATCACTCAGCTGGGCAGAGCAATTCCAAGCAGCCCAACGAGCGAGCTCTTCACGGTGATTGTTTCACCAAAGACCGAGACCAGAGCTTGCTTTAAAGAACTCGAAAAGGTTTTCAGGTATTTAATAATGAAGTCACTTGCCTGGTGGAGCCTTTTCCCCCTCCGCTCCCCAAGCCGTGTTCAGGCAGCAGGTTTTTGTTGGCACTGCCTCTTACAGCTGCTCACGGGTTTAAGGAGAGATAAAGCAAAAATAAAGCCTTTGTTTGCAATGAAATTGGCCATCGGAGACCTGATCCTCCAACCCTACAGCCCACAAGCAGCTTTTCCTCACTTAGCAATTCCTGCCCGAGAAGCAGCACATTGCAAGCGGAAAGGCGTGGGGCTGGGAGCCAGGACTGGAAAAAAAGCCAGCAGCTTTTCCCAGCAGGGGATGGAGCACAGGCTTCAGCCAGGCCGGCCTGAAGGCAGCAAACATCCCAGAGGTGGCATCGGGAAAGGTGCTGTGTGCCGAATGTGAATCCAGGGCTGCATTCCAAGCATGCATCCAGGATTTGGGGTGAAGCAGCACCCACCTGCCCCTCTGCAGCCATCCTGTACCCTCATTTGCAGGGCTGAAGCTCCATCAGAGCTCCAAGGACAGAAACACTCCCGGAGGGAGGGGACAGGCAGGTGCCAGTGGGAATTATGCTAAAATGAGCCTGATTCCACAAGGATGTGAGCTTTCCATGGCATCCCGGGTGTGAAATATATCCCAAGAGACATTTACGGGAGCTCACCCCGGCCTTGGGGGTCCGGTGGGCAGGGTCAATATGTTGTATTGACATAAAATATACTGCCTCAAAAGGGAGGTGGGATCAGCAGGAGTCTGAGGTGTCACAGGACCCCCATAACTTTTCTCTGGCGGGTTTTGGAGCAGCTTCCTCTGACTGTGATTTGGGTCTTTTGCCTGTCCCTGGGAGAGAGGAATCGCTGTTGTTTCATTATCGGGAAGGGTAAGAAAAGGTTTCTGTTCCTCCTTGGGAGCAGGGAATGGGGGGTGATAACTCCCCTCTTCACTCCCCAGGAGAGGAACAGATCCCTGGAGCTGGCTCTGCTCCCTGAGCACCCCTTGCTGCTGCCAGCACCCAAGGGATGAAAATCTGGGATTGCAGCATCCCCATCCCCAGCAGCCCATTCCTAAGGGTCTATCCATAAACCAGAGGGACAATTTCTGTGGAGAATTAGCCCAGTGTTAGAGCAGAAACAGCAATTCCTCAAGCACCGAAAGCACCTAAAGACTTAAATGCTTCGAGCAATTGCCAGGAAGCACATTTAATTGGAATAATACTCCCACTGAGCAGATAACAGGATAAACTTCACAAAATAGGATAATGAATGAGGAAGATTTACAGCCAATATTTTGGTCGGGTGTTTTGTTGCATTTCTACACAGTCTGTGTGCTCACAAATGTTAATTTTCCCCTATTCTGTGTACTCACAACTGTTTTGATTCCCTTAGGAAAGCAGATACCAGAGTCTTCCAGAGCATCTGATTAGCAGGGAAAGTGCTGTTAATGTCTGTGGTTCCACTCCTAATGGGGAAAAAACCTGTCCCATTAATGGGAAGTCCTGAGGGAAAGAGAAATGAAGATATTTGTGGCCATGAGAGCTCCTGCCTAAAGAACCAAGCCAAAGCTACATCCCAAAGGCACAGATCCACCAGGTTTTCCTCCAAAAAGCAGAACTGACCCTTATGAGGATGGAATCAACCAGAGATAGGAACAAATTCTCTCTGATTCATCAGATGGTTTTCTTTTAAAAGAATATTGAAAATCTGTATTTTAGATCAAGCCCGACATGATTTCTGGAATACTGCTGTAACCTGAATCACTTGTCCAGGAATTGTTTCACTTACATCCACACTTGAGGGTTTTGAATTCCAAGAAACCCCAAATCCAAAGGCAAAATCAAGAGGTTTCCTCAGCAACACAACGAGGATCCCTGTGAAAGAAAGGAGAAACCTTCCCATCTGCAGCTCCTCACTCATATCCAGTTGCTCTTGTATTTTCCAGCTTTAGCTGCTTAACTTCAGCTTCCCACCTATATCATATATGAGTGTTATGTATCAAATGTCCCAGTATGCCTCAGAGTAGGGAAAGGCAGGCCATTCCCTGTTCACAGGCAGGAAAATAAAGGATCAATCCACTGCCTTGTGAAGCTTCTGGAGCTCACCGTGTACACCACTACTGCTTCAATCCATCATTTATCTCAACTTGCCATGAAACTGCTGCTCTTACAGTGCCTTAAAGCCACCTCAGCCAACATCAACACAAGCACCTGGGAAGCTCCGACTGCCTCCTGCTCCAAGGCTGCTGTGGGAGGGATCACGTTCCAGCACCACATAATGCTGGAGGTTTAGTGCTGAGCTGAAAGGGCTCAGCAAGGCTCCTCCGGCAAGAAGCATGAATTCAGTAGAGGGACTGAATTCCATGCAAGCACATAACTATTGTACCTAAGGAATTGGCACCGAACACCGAAAGCAACAGGTGTGGAAAAGAAACTGGGAAAATTGCTATATAGGAATTGCTGGAGAGTCAACTGTGTGGGAAACATTTCCTGATCCTTTCATTCAAGGGGAACATTTGTGCACCTGAGTTCTGGCTGCCTTAATCCTTGCTTTGGTTTTCAGCAGCTCTTGGACAATTTTCTGGCTTTAGCATTAAGTTTTCTGGCAATACCATAAATCCCAGGAGCTGTGAGGAATCTGTGAGTGCATGTACAAGAGGAACAGATGATGGTGGAAGGTGTCCCTGCTCATGGCAGGGAGTGGAATGGAGGAGGTTTAAGATTCATTCCAACCCAAACCATTCCCTGATTCTGTGATCCCAGGATCATCAGAAGAGGGGTACAAAGAATCCCATTGAGCCTGCCTCCGTGCAAACCACGGTGAAACCTTCCCCTGTCCCCCCTTCCCTGCTCAGAATCCAGCTGGGTCCGTCTTACTCCGTACTTTCTGCTTCCTGCAGTTCCAAGCACCCGGAGAAGGCTCCAGAAGCACTCGCTATGTTTCATCTCCAATGACCAATAATAACCAAGGTCAAAATCAAGCAGCTGACCCAGATCCAACCTCCTTGTATCTCCCTGCCTCATTGCCTCCCCATTTCTCTCTAATCTCCACTGGAAATAGATCTTTTCCTGCCTTGACCACAGCTGTTAATTTGTGTGTGTGTGTGTTGTTATTTATTATTTAGCACAGCAAAGCACCTCATGAAGCAGCTCTCATGAAAGGCACTACATAAAAGGAAGCTGCTTCTGAATATTTTAGGAACCCAACGTTCTGCTATTGATATTCTAATTCCATTTGTTTGAGAATCAAGTCAGGCCCCAACAGGTTATTCAACAAATTAATAAATGTTGCGGCTTTTGTCTTCCGGAGGGTTTGTAGCTCCTGGGATTTGCACTTTCATGTTTTTCCTCTGGTAAAGTCTGCTGCGTTTGTTTGTTCAAGAGAGGAGCCCTGATGTTCTCATGTGATCCCCTGACTCCAACAGCTGGGGCTTGGAAAGCAAACAAACACTGCAGGGTACTAAGGGAAATTGGAAAATCAGGGATTGGCCACTCTGCACCTCCCTGTGCTCAGTGAGATTTCCCATCCTTCTTCTGATGTTCCTGGGATCACAGAGTCCTGGAATGGTTTGGGTTGGAAGGGACCTTAAACCTCCTCCAGTCCCATCCCCTGCCATGGGCAGGGACACCTTCCACTGTCCCAGGCTGCTCCAAGCCCCATCCAACCTGGCCTGGACACATCCAGGGCTCCAGGGGCAGCCACAGCTTCTCTGGGCACCCTGTGCCAGGGCCTCACTGCCCTCACAGGGAAGGATTGCTTCCCAATATCCCATCTAACCCTGCCCTCTGGCAGTGGGAAGCCATTCCCTGTCACTCCATGCTCCCATCACTCATGTTCCAGCTTGGGGCCCTGCAGAAGTTTCACATCCTTTGACATCTTGGGAGGAACGTCAGAGCTGGACCCACCCACTGCAGAGGTGGGATGTGGGGGCCAGGAGATTCCTGCTAGGTGGACAATATCCCTGGGACAGCCCGTGCCTGCTGTCCTTGGGCACAGGTTATTCCAGAGGAAGGTAACCAGATTTAGGCTGTGGATTTGAACCTTGGCTGTGCTGCCTCATCCCCCTCAGACAATCCTCCCAGGGCTTCCAAGCTCCTCACTTCCTATGCCTCCTCCATGGTGGGAGCTAATGCCCCAAGAGTTCTCCACACTTGCTGTCCCTCATTCCAGCTGCTGGGACATTCCCTTTTTTAGGAAGCAAGCTGGGAGCTGTCATCACCGTGGAAATGAGGTGCTGAAAACAAAGAGGGGCCAGTTCTGTGCAATGAGACCTCCACAAAGCACCAGGACACACTGCTGATCTCTCTAGCATTCCTGCCTCAACCAGAGGGACTTTTCCCAACAAAGGACATGAGATACTGTTTTCAATTAACAGGAGTTCCCTGGCTTCTCTGTGACCTAAAATTTCCCCTGAACAAAAGTACAAAACCTATTTGTTTAACCTGGACATTTCAGCCTCTTCAGAAGAGAAATAAATGCTGTCTCCTCCTTAGTCTGAGCCTTATTCAGACTTTCATCTTGTGCACAAAAAGGAGGGGAGGGAAAGTGGGAAAGGTTCTTCAGGGAATTAACAAAAAAACCTCCATAGTAAGTAAAAAATATCAGTGTGCAGCTCTGCAAAAAGCTGTGCCTTGTCTTTTCTTTTCCCGAGGAAATAGTTCACGGATACCCAATCCTTAACTGGCCCAGCCACAGCATCCATCCTAACAGGAATGCTGAGTTAACCTGGAGAAAAGCAGGAATTAGATCCAGTGAATTTTTTCCCAACAAAGACAAAGCCGTTTCAGCGGCAGATGGGCGGAACAGCCACAGAAGTGGTTGCAGTGCAGATCTGCCCTTCCTGCTGGAGAGCCCAGACATCAGTGGGAGCGGTGTCAGCTCCGAGGATAATGCCAGGAATAATGTTCCCTCGCAGGAGATGATGCCAGCAGTAATGTCCCCTCAGCTGTACATAAGGAAGTTGCAGCTCCACAGAGGGACTCGGGGGCCACCAGAAAGCACAAGTGTTAAAGTGGAGCTTTCAGCTCCTCAAATTACAGCCTTAATTTATGTGCAGCAAAGTGCACCAGGCAGCGTGTTCCACACTTAGATTTTAAAAGGATTTTTCCCACTTTGCCTCTTCTCCTCTCCTTTAACCTCCCAGTAAATTCCCATTGGCTGCTGCTACCACGTAAGCCTGAAATTTTAATTCCCTTCCACATCTCCATAGCCCTGTTTCTCTGTGGGTGCAGGTATTGGGAAATTAGCAAGAAATGGCGAAAAACACACTGGAAAAATTTCACCTTGAGGGTTTTTATCTCCCCACCTATCACAGGAGTAATGGAGCAGAGGACAGGAAGATTTTAATGCTGATTTAACATCTATCTATTTATGCTGCTGCATATATGTATTTATTTGCGTTTCTCCCTGGGCTCGGTACGTCCACAAGAGCCAGGAAATGGAGCTGATTAATAGAGCTTCTTCCTCCAAAAGCACAGACTAAAATCCGCCTAAATGATAATCAGTGAGTTTGATTTTATTCTTCCCTCCAGTATCAAGTCAGAGGGAGTGTTTTGGATAGAGGAATACTGATGGAGGCATCCTTCCACAGTCCATACTTTTACTTCACATTGCAATTCCTTTCCATCACAAAGGCTGGAGGGCTGCTGGTAATGTTGGTCAGCGGGTTAAATATTTATAACCTCTATAAAAATATATGCTAATTTGAAAATAGTAAACTAGGACATGGCTTGGGGCAAATTTAAACAAAGTCATCAAAGCAAGAGCTGTGTTTTATACTAAAGCCATAGGCAGACCACAACAGGTATAACTCTGAATTCTTTGGGTTAAGGACAAGCACTAAAACCCAGGGCATGGTTTGCATACCAAGGGCTGCCTGGAGCAGGGATTGAATCCACCCCTGAGCCTGTGCTGCTGCCCTTTCCTCAAATCCCAGGGTGGTTTGGGATGGAAGGACCTGAAACCTCCTCCAGTCCCACCCTTCCCTTGCCATGGGCAGGGACACCTTCCACTGTCCCAGGCTGCTCCAAGCCCATCCAGCCTGGCCTTGGACACTTCCAGGGATCCAGGGGCAGCCACAGCTTCTCTGGGCACCCTGTGCCAGGGCCTCCCCACCCTCAAAGACAAGAATTCCTTCCCAGCATCTCATCTAACCCCGCTTTCAGTCAGTTTAAAGCCATTCCCCCTTGTGCTGGCACTCCAGGCCCTTGTCAATATTCTGTCTCCATGTTTCTTGTTGGCTCAGTTGGGTTACCTGGAGCTTCCCTTCTCCAGGCTGAACAATCCCAGCTCTCCCAGCCTTTCCTCCCAGCAGAGCTGCTCCATCCCTCTGACCATCCCGGTGCCTCCTCTGGGCTCTCTCCAGCAGCTCCACGTCCTTCCTGTGCTGGGCCCCAGGGCTGGGGCAGCTCTGCAGGTGGGCTCTCACCTGAGCGGGGCTGAGGGGCAGAATCCCAATCCCTTTCCTGCTGCCCACGCTGGGGGATCAGCCCAGCACAGGGGGTCCTGGGATGGGCCCAATGACACTTTGGGTGGAGGAAGGAGTGAGGGAAGGAACATGTGTGTTAACCTCATCTGGGGAAAGGATCTCTTGGAGATAAGAAACCCCAGGACTTTGTGCTGGAAGAACCTGGAGACCCAAAAAGCTGAGCCTTGTTCGTACTCTGTGGCAGGAAAGGGGATTTGAGCAGTCAGGGCAGCAGTGGAAGAAGGACCAAGGGTCAAGCACAGAGGGATTAAAACCTTCTGGATCAAACACCAAGGGATTAAACCCCTCTGGGTCAAAACCAAAGGATTAAACACTGAGGAATTAAACACCTTCCTCAGCCAACCACTGTGGGAACCCCTAACCAAGAGCACATTAACTGCAAGGCCACCCTGGGATTTTTTGGGACTTTGAGCCAATAAAAAGGGATCCTCCCACCAAAGTCCGGGAGCTTTTGGCCATATGCACAGTTTGGGGCTCTGTGTGCTGTGCTGAGGAGCACTGTGATTTGTGATTTGTCCATCGCTCCGCCCAGGAAACCCACACCCCACAAACACCTGTGGCTCTGGACTCCCCTTCCCTGATACTTAAGGCTGCCTGAGGGGAGAATATCCTCAATCCACGGGTGCTACTCAGGATGAGAGGTTCCTGGATGCCTTTCCTCTCCCTGCTCCCACGGAACCTGGCAGGCAGTCCCTGTGGCCTGCCACATTACCATAACACCGATGACAATCTGAAATGTCCCTTGTACGGGCAGTGTTATATTTGCTTTGCTGCCTGCTGCTGTTGAGGTAACAGATGTTTTCATTGAGCTGTTCACAATAACCCCTGGGCCTTTCCCCTGAGTAGTTCCAGTTAATTTAAAATGCAGCAATGTGGATGAGGAGGTTGGATTTTGCTTTCTAATGCACATTAACTTGCATTTGTCAACATTTAATTTCATCTGCCACTGCCTTGCCCACTCACCTGCCTGGATAGAGCCATTCCCAGCTTTTCACAGCTTGAATTACACAACTAAATAAATTTCACTAAATAACTGTGGGCAACTACTATTTATTCCATCTTTTCCTCCCCTCTAATTCTGAACTATATTTTTAAAAGCCTGGCCCAAGCTTACAGATTCTCTCATCTTCTACAGCCACACTGAAAAGTGGTTGTTCTTTTTTTTTTTTGTTTAACTCACGGCTGCTTCCTAACCTGTGCCAGTAATTCCTTTATTTAAGGCTGCCCTCTTGTTCCACTGCCTCCTTCTCTACTGGGATCTTATCTTTAGATCCCTCTGAAGTCTCTTCCCATGGATATTCCCTGTGTAGTGTTTTCAGCAAAATCTGTGAAGAGGCAATTAGCAGAGGCCTCTGCCTCCTGTCTATTCCCAGATTAAATTCTCTCACCAATTTCTACTTCCAGTACCTTATACAATCACCTGGTAGGAGCTCTTTTTCCTCTTTATTCAGTGGAAAAGAAAGGATTTAGAGTGCAAAAGCAACTCCAGACACAGCATTTCCCTTGCCCTCTCTTCTGAGGTTTCCAGAAAACCCACAAAGGGAACAGCCTCTGTGTCCAGTTCTGGCCCTCCAATTTGGGAAGGACATCGAGGGGCTGTAGCGTGTCCAGGGAAGGGAACGGAGCTGGGGAAGGGCTGCAGCACCAGGAGGGGCTGAGGGAGCTGGGAAAGGGGCTCAGCCTGGAGAAAAGGAGGCTCAGGGGGAACCTTCTGGCTCTGCACACCTCCCTGACAGGAGGGGACAGCCAGGGGGGTCGGGCTCTGCTCCAGGGACAGGGACAGGACAAGGGGAAACAGCCTCAGGCTGTGCCAGGGGAGGTTCAGGCCGGACTTCAGGAAGAATTTCTTCACAGAAAGGGTGGTCAGGCCTTGGCAGGAGCTGCCAAGGAGGTTTGGAGCGCCCATCCCTGGAGGTGTCCAAGGAATGCCTGGACATGGCACTCAGAGCTCTGGGCTGGGTGGCGAGGTGGGGATTGGTCACAGGTTGGATTTGATCATCTTGGACATCATTTCCAACCTCAGTGATTCTGGGATTCTCTCAAATTGGGATAATTGCTAAGAAAAGGCAGATCCCATGTCTAATCCTCTCCCCGTTTCCTGGAGACCATGCCCAGCCCTGAGACTGCAGATTTGAGGACAAGCAGCTGCTTTGCTTTGCCCTCTCCTTGCTGGACACTTGCCAGATTTCAGTTCCAGCATTCCCACCTCTGGATAGACACGGCACAGCAGCCAGGGATGCACAACTGGAAAGGTACAATTTGCAATTTACCCCCCAAGAGGGAAAGAAGGGGAGACTGGGAAAAGACTTTTTAAGGAATGGGACTGGATCAGCTCACAGGGCTCCACAGAGGGTAGGGCACAGTCAGGGCCTAGCTGAAGACAGAGAAAAAATAGGATGTTTTCCTGCTGAACTTGGTCATTCTCCTCTCCCACCAGCTCTGCCCTACACCAGACAGTTCAGGCACAAACTTCCGGGGATTTCCAGGCACAAGCCTTTGAGGATTTCCTGTTCATTTTCAAATTGCATTTCCATATTTAAATTCGAGGAGGAAGAAAAGAAACTCCAAATCAAGTGCTTTCTAGAATCCGCCAAGGAAACCTGACATCCGAGCTTTGACCCCTGGGCGCAACTATGAATTCTGATCAACCTTTTATTTCTCCTTAAAAATCAAATGCAAGCTCTGGGAGGCAAGGAGCAGCAATGTTCACTGCAGACTCCATATCCTTGTCAGAATCTTTCCATAACAGACGCAGGATTTTCACTTCCTCTGGCCAGAGGAGAATGCTGCTCCAACCCTGCTCCTTTCCAAACCCCCAAGCTCTCTGTGAAATCACTAACATGGAACTAGAGAAGAAACTCAATATTTTGGCAGTCGGAAAGTGTCTTCCTCCAACGACAGGAAGGCATTTCCCTGCTGATCCTTGTGCTGTCAAAAAAGCAGCAACACCCCTTTGACAAGTTTTGCTTTATCTCTGCAGAACCTCATGAATCTGCTTCCAAATCCTCCTTTCCAAATGTGTGAGCACCAAGAAATTCCCTTTTGAGTCTGGATAGTCAAGGCCACTTCTATTCCTCAGCTCCTTTCCCCTCCTCTTCCTCCTCCTTTTGTGAACTGGGGAGAAGGATCACGGCAAAAATTGCTGTTGATTATTCCTATTATTGGGAGCATAAGGGCCCTGGGGATTATGACCTACATACATTTATTACCCACATCCAAACAGCTTCCACTCTGACTGCAGCAAACAGCAGAGACCAGGAGGATCTGGAGGAGGGAAGCGGAAGGAAGCATCATCCCCTTGCATCTCACACTCACAGACACCAAGCTGTTAGAAAAGGACTGAAGCAAAAATGCACCAAAATGTCCCCAGGGAGCCTCAGCACAATCCAGTTTTGTAGCTTTTGGAGCTCTGGCAAGATCTTCAGCCAGAACTGTCCCAGAATTTTTATGAGACCTTTGTCCAAGCCCTGCAAAATGATGCCAGGGGAGAATGGTGTTTCCACGAGGAAGTTTAGCTGACCATGGAAAGGAGGGCAAAGGAGGTAGAGTGGGATGGAATCTGCGAGGTCCTGGCTGTCTGTCTCAACGATCACAGGCTCATCCAGCTTTCCCCATGTCCCCAAGAGTTTCTGAAAGCCTGCTCATGGATTTAAGCCACAAGGGCCTCTGTGACCACAGAGGGGGTACAAGATATCCCCACGTGCACCTCTGGGCGCATGAAGGGAACTTGGCGCTTGAGTAGGTTCATTACTGGGAAAGCACAAGTTTGTCTTCTGTTCCCACTCTCTGTTTGGATTTCAACCCTCTCCATGCATCAGCTGCCTTCTCAAGCACAGACACGAACCCCCAGACCCTGCTGAAATGCCTGCCAAGTGAGCAGAGAGTGACTGCTGCCCTCCTTAGGAAGGACAAAGCCTTCTCAGCAGCGGATGAAAAGAGTAGCTCACGCTGGGGTTTGCAAGGTAGGACACGGGCTCATTCCAATGCTAACCAGATTATTGAACTCGCTGAAGGCTGTCTCTGAAGGGATAGTTGGAATTAGTTGATAGTGATTTAATTTGTGTTGCAGATTGCTAATTAAGCCTGTGAAGAGGACAAAAAAAATTAATCCATTTAGTTAAGGAGATACAATGAGAGATGTGGCGATACTGGAGTCATTCACAGCCAGGAATAAATGGAAAAGTTTGCTCCACCTCATCTTTGAGCACGGAGTGTGTGTGGGCATGGAGCTCTGGCCACTTCCACCCATCCCAATTTCCCAGGATTGCAGGATACCCTGGAATTATGGAAACATTAGGGTTGGAAAAGACCTTTAAGATCAGCCCAGTACCACCACAAAACCCTGTCCTCCGGTGCCACATCCACACATTTTCTCTCCACCATTTCCAGGGATGGTGGCTCCATCACTGCTCGCTTCCAAGGCTTGACAATGCTTTCCATGAAAAAAATTTCCCTAATATCCAAACTAAACCACCCCTGGCACAGCTTGAGGCCATTTCCTCTTGTTCTGTCCCTTGTTCCTGGGGAGCAGAGCCCGACCCCACCTGCTTCCAGCCTGGTGGCCCCATGTGGGGCTTTGACTGCCAGCTCCAGGGCTTGATCCAAGAGGAAAATCTCTGCAGGGAAGGAGAGGTAATTAAAAAGCATAAAAAGCACCCAGGGTTGTCTTCTGGGAATGCTCCCAGAGACGGCACAGCCTCCACATTAATCCTGTTTAATCCACCTCTCCCAGGATTCCCAGGGATTCCCAAACCACCACAGCCCATCTTGATTTTCAAAGCCAAGTGATAGGAAGTCAGCTCACACCTCAGTGAGTTGCTCCAATGTTTAATTAACCTGTTAACCCCGAAATCACTCCAGGCACTGGAAGTCATTTTACAAAAAAGTGCCCAGACGTTTTCAAAGAGGAAATTTAAAAATTATTTTGGAAAGCAGAATTCAATTTACTCATTACAAAAAAAAA
>WBMY01001079.1:287847-422067 GCA_013397315.1 Donacobius atricapilla | reverse complement strand
GAAAAAAAAAAAAAAAAAAAAAGGACAAAACCTCCACAAAAACACTGAGTGGTTTTTCAAAGCTCTTTAAAAATATTTAAGGAATGATTAAATCAGAAAGTAATCTAGATTTTTCTTATATCTGAAATTTTCAAGGAGAATGCTCCTTTTTCTTCCTCATTATGCACCAGATTTCCAGGGAAGCTGCTTCACAGCTGGCTGGATTTTTGTCACAGTTTGGAGAAGCACCAAGAAATCTGAAGTTTGATGTCTGGCTGGCTGGGAGTTGGGAAGGGCTGTTTGAGGGTGACCCACTTGCTACTGGCAGCTCCCCTGATCTGACTCAGCCCTGTCCCTTCTCTTCCTGCCCTGCCCAGATTTTATCCTTCCTGCATTTGGGTTTGAGCTGGCTGAGGTTCCCAGTCCAAGGAGCCCCCACCCCAGTGGGATCCAGCCCCTGGGCTGAGCTGGGGCGTTGCACCAGTGGATCCCAGTTTCCACAGCTCACAGCAGCAGGTGGAAACTGGATCCTGCTCCCATCAGTGCACCTTGGGGACGCCCATCCTCAGCTAACTATGGAATGGTTTGGGTGGGAAGGGACCTTAAACCTCCTCCAGTCCCACCCCTGCCATGGGCAGGGACACCTTCCAATGTCCCAGGCTGCTCCAAGCCTCATTTAACCTGACCTTGGACACTTCCAGGGCTGGGGCAGCCACAGCTTCTCTGGGGACCCTGTGACAGGGCCTCATCACCCTCACAGGAAGTATTCCACAGAATCACAGAATGTTCTGGGTCGGAAGGGACCCCCAAGGTCATCGAGTCCAATGCTCAAGTGAACAGCCCAGCCAGGGACCAAAGCCACATCCTTGGTGTTTATGGCACCAGGCTCTGACCAGCTGAGCTGATTCTCCCTCAGATCCAACCTAAATCCACCCTCCTTCAGATTAAGGCCATTCCCCCTTGTCCTGTTCCAGGCCCTTAAGAAATGTCCCTCTCCTGCTCTCTCATGAGCCTCCTTTAGGTCCTGGAGGTTTTCCCAAAGCCTTCTCTTCTCCAGGCTGAAGGAGTCCCAAGATAAAAAGGGCTGGATTGCTCCTCAATGCTCCAAGTTTCTAGGAGACCTCCTCAGCCACCACCCCCTTCACCCACAGCACAACCCAAAATCTCTTTCTGGAGAAGCTGCAGATTTCTGGGTGGTGAAAACCACCATCCCCAGCTACATCCAAGCTCAGGGCAAAGACCACCAAGTTTATCCCCTCATTCCCAGCATCAGGCACGCAGCTGAGAGCTCCTTGGCAATGCCTGATGCCACTTGTCACAGAAGCCCAGCCACCCAACAACCACCCCAAGAGCAGGGTCTGTCCCCGCCATTGAGAAGGGGGCAGCTGCAATGTCTGTCAGGAGGGAATAATTCAATTCCATCCTGCCCTCCAAGATGGAAAACACAGCAGAGAGTTTTACTGTAGCAACTGTTACTAGGCCTCAGCCAGCATGGCTCTCTGCCTTCCTCTGGCAGGGATTTTGGGAGCACAAACACATCTGTCTCGGCAGCTGGGCCTTCCAAAACACACCATCCCCACCCCCTGGCCTCAGCTCTGCAGCTGCACAAGTTTGTGCAATGCACAAATCACCCAGGGGCATTCATACGGCATTGAAAGCACCAAAGAATCCCTTCAAAGCCCAGTGAATCCCCATATTCCAAGATCCAGGAATGCTGAAATGCTTTTCCTCCCTTCCTTTTCAAGGTGGTGGATCCTGCTTCTTGTAGCCTTGATACCAACACGAAGTAAACTTAATGTGGGGAATGACAGGCACCGGTTTGGGGATGGGCTCCTCAGACAGCATCTTTGCCAAAGGAAACATTCCTGGCTGGGGGAACTGCTCTGTCCTTCCCGAAGATCCACACAGGGAGGGTCCGATGGAGGCGGCCAGGTGAGCACAGACCCAAGGGAGCAAAGAGCACTGCCCACGTGTCCTACATCCCACAGCTCTCCCAGTCTGGAGGAGTCATCCCGAGAGGCATCATACCAGGGAGTTACCTGTAAGTCCTGCCTGGATTCCATGCCACCTAATCTATCCCAGCAGTTCCTACAGCTGGAGCAGCTCCGCTCATTTATTCACCCTGCCCTCCAAGGGAACTTATTTTGTTTCCACATCTCTTTGAAAGCTCCGCCGGGGAAGTTGCAGCACCTTTGAAGCTGTTCTAAGTCCAGGAAGGTGCCAGGCTGTTCCTGAGTGATAGCAGGGCAGCACTGCTCCATGAAGAGGGACAGGCAGCTTAAAAGCAGCTCCAAAGGAGTTAAAGCCCAGCACTTGCCTGTGGGAATCCTGCACCACACAAGGCCCCAGAGATACAAGGGGATTGTCTGGATAAAAGTTGATTAGTCCACATTACAGGGATTAGCATTCCCTTTGAACTTTTAACAACTTTGTTATGTCTTTTACTTGCCTTTTTATGTAAAAAAATAAATAAAAACGTGGAGGGGTTTTTAAGCCGATTTTTTTTTTCTTTTAAAGGAAATGATTAATTCTCCCTATTACCAGCAGATAAAGCCCTGGCCACACTTGAAAGCGGGAGTCAATAACATGGGGAGGGTGGAAGAACCACAAATCCTATTGGACATGCTCTGGCTGGCTTTAGATGTTTCCTTTGTAGCAGGAGCAGGCTGGATTCCACGGCAGCTCTGCAGCACACGCCAGGATAGCACGGGAGGGGCTGGGATGGCAGGGGCCAGCAAGAGGCCAGTCCTACTTGGATAGCTCCTGGAAGGCCAAGGAAAGGCCAGCTGGAAGTGGTGTGAGCAAGGTCAGGGCAGAGCTGCCCTCTGAGGAGGGTCTGTGCGGACTTCAGCAAGGAAGAGGCCGGACTCAGGGAGCAGCAAACCAGGAATAAAATTCACAACTGGAACTGGACAGGATCAAGGGAGGACTGCAGGATGAAGATGGTGATAAGGGAGAGTGCGACCATTACTCTGGGCCCATGGCAGCCAAGAGAATGATCCTTGGTGGAGCTCTGATGGGGGAGAATCCCTGTTCCCTCCTTGCTTCTCTGATCACTCCAGCCTGGGATTTACCCCAGTCCTGTCATTGTATCCAGGATTTGCTGCAGGTGCAAATACCTTGGGAAGGGTAATAGGAAATGAGTCCTCGAGGAGGGAGAGGAGGAGCAGGAGCAAACACAGAGGGATCTCCCCTGCCCCTCTGCGAGATCCATTAACAGGTTTAATTAATTCCTCTGGGAAATGTGTTGTTCCCCTCTCTCAGAGGTAGCTCCACTGGAATCAGGACGACCACCTTGACCCTGGGACTACTGTCCGGAGACTTTCCCCTGCCTAGGGCTGAGTGTCCCTTTTATCCGAACAGCTTTGACAACACATGGCTTGAATCGTGTTCCACTGGGTAGCAAATGCAGCTTTTTCCCTGCTCTGACACAGTGTTCAGCAGGAACTGGGCTGGAATTACAAACCCATCCCACCTGGGCCTTGAGCTCAGTGGGAGCACAAGCTGACAGCCCTGAAAATCCTCATGCACAGCCCCAGCACAAATTCCTGCTTGTTATCCGGGACCACGCTTACCTCCTAACAGGATCACCGGGGCTGGGAATGACCCAAACCTGCTCACCTGTGTGCCAAAGCCCCTTCCTGCTCCTGCATTAATGATGTTTAGTGGCCAGGTTCTGACACAGCACTTCTGGGGGATGTTTTAACCAGCCCAGGAAACACAGGCAGCTGCAGTAATCACCTGCTCGACAACACAGTTCAATTGACTGATGACTAACACGCTGCCATTTTAGCTCCAGATAAGCAGAAGGACCACGTTTTCCAGCTTTAAACACACTACCAGCACAAAGAAATCCATAGAATTTCAAATGCCAAACCCCTTTCAGACCGGCAGCCAATATTATTTAGGAGAAAATGGGAATATCAGGCAGAAAAAGACTCCGCTGCCTTGAAATCAGGACAATTAATAATACATGCAGCAAACCCCTGAAACCACCTTTTTCTCCCCTCCTACTGCAGGCAGAGAAAATGAACTGAATTGGAAATTCTGTCAGGAAAAGTACATCCTCCAAAACCGAAAGACAAAGGCACAGTGAGAAAATGAGCTGCGTCAGGCTCGCTTACAACAGCAGCAGTACAAGGGGCACAGAATTCTCTCCAGGAGGCAAAGCAGCCTCAGGCTCACAGCACCCCAGCAAGGCCTGCAGGCTGAGCAGGAACAGCCCAGAGCTCCGGAGGCAGCTCCTGAAAGAATCTGAGATAAAAACCGATAATCTGAGTGTTCAGTTCAACAGGCAAAGTGAGGAAAAATCCTCTCCCCACCCCACCTGCAGAGCTGCCCCAGCCCTGGGGCCCAGCACAGGAAGGACGTGGAGCTGCTGGAGAGAGCCCAGAGGAGGCACCAGGATGGTCAGAGGGATGGAGCAGCTCTGCTGGGAGGAAAGGCTGGGAGAGCTGGGATTGTTCAGCCTGGAGAAGGGAAGCTCTGGGGTGACCTCAGTGTGGCCTTGCAGTACCTGAAGGAGCCAACAAGGAAGCTGGAGAGAGAATATGGTCAAGGGCCTGGAGTGACGGGATGAGGGGGAATGGCACTAAGATGAAGGAAGGTAGATTTAGCTGGGATATTAGGAAGGAATGCCTCCCTGTGAGGGCGGGGAGGCCCTGGCACAGGTTGCCCAGAGCAGCTGTGGCTGCCCCTGGATCCCTGGAAGGGTCCAAGGCCAGGCTGAATGGGGCTTGAAGCACCCTAAGACAGTGGAAGGTGTCCCTGCCCATGGCAGAGGAGGAACTGGATGGGTTTGAAGGTCCCTGCCAACCCAACACATTCCATGATTCAGTTCTTGCCCTGCCAGACAGCCCTTAGTCCCTGTCTCCAGGGAACATAGGATTCCCAGGGTCGTGCCCAACTTGGATGGCACCCACACCCCTCAGATCAAACAAGCAGAGCACAGCACAGAGGCAGCTGCCCCTCAGCCTGCTCCTGACCCCACATCCTCCTCCTGCCTGAGGGAAAGCAGGAAAGCAGTCGCTGTCTCCACTGTTGATCCTGTTGGATGTGGACTTTCCAAACAGGGCCAGTGACCCCTGTGCCCTCCCAGCCCCAGGAACTGTCCCAGGAAGCAGTCGGGGAATGAAGGAGTCCTGGAGGTTCACATGTGCAGAGAAGCTTAAAATTATTAATGGGCTTCTCGCTCTGATTATTAAACGCTCTCCGTGCTGTAATACAGGATGCAGCCACGGAGATCAAAGCCTCCTGCACATGCATAATCAGGGAGAATTGCTGCCCCGGAGCACGGAGGAGAGCAGGGATGTGACAGAGGCTGCCGAAGAACAGAGGGCTGAAGGGAGCTGTCCCAGGTCAGGCGGAGCTGCGCTGCTGCTCTGCACTCAGCATGTGCAGCCTTTTAGGCACTGGCTTTGTTCCTCTGATGATGTGGGAATGCCGCAGCTCTTTGTTCTGGATCAGCACTGGCAGTCTCAGGAGTGACAGATCATCCCATCATGACTGCAGGAGATGCAAAACTGCTCAGGATCCTGACTTAATTAGCGCTGTGTTCTATCCCACAAAGTGAACATCAAACGTCTGAAATGTAAGGGATGGCTGGGAAATAGCAGGAACTGCTGGAGAACAGCCCTCTGCTGAGCTCTTCCATAATCCTGGCATCTACTGGAGAGCAGCACCAGCCTCAGGCTGAGCAAGAGAAAGGGGGCTTTCAGTTCAGAGCCCTGCCTGCCAGTCCTGGAGCCTCCTTTCGGTGCAAACTCTCTGGAGGGACGAGCACAGTTCACTCTTTTAGACATTACAATAATACAGAATGTTTTGGGCTTGCAGACACTCTACAAGCCCACAGAATAATTCCCCTGATGCCTTCTAATTCTGTTTCTTTTCAGCAGCAACATCAGTGCAGTCAGATTGCCAGGTTTTGGGATGTTAAAACTGCAGTCAGGTAAGGGCAGAAAATATCCTGCTTGTTTTCTCCCAGCTTTGTGAGCAGAAATTAATTCAGTGGAACCTAACATTGATGAAGGGGACTGAATCTCAGGGGACATTTTTGTTGGAGATCAGGGAAAGGTTCTTCCCCCAGAGGGTGCTGGGCACTGCCCAGGCTCCCCAGGGAATGGGCACGGCCCCGAGGCTGCCAGAGCTCCAGGAGAGCTTGGACAATGCTTCCATGGATGCACAGGGTGGGATTGCTGAGATGCCCTGGGCAGGGCCAGGAGCTGGATTGATGATCCCTTCCAACTCAGGATATCCCATGATTCTATGACTCTTTGACACCTTCCACTATCCCAGGGTGCTCCAAGCCCCATCCAACCCAGCCTTGGACACATCCAGGGATCCAGGGGCAGCCACAGCTTCTCTGGGCACCTGTGCCAGGGCCTCCCCACCCTCAAAGGGAAGAACATCTTCCCAATATCCCAACTAACCCTGCCCTCTGACTGATCCAAGACACTCTTCCTGGTCCTGGCACTCCAGTTCCTGATGAACATTCCCTCTCTGGCTTCCTTGTGTGCCCCTTCAGGTGCTGCTCTGAGCCTTCCAAGCAGGGACTGGGGAGAATAGAACAAAGCCCTGGAGGGGAATGGGAGCTTTGTAAGCCAGAAGGGGAAAGGAAAGCCTATCAAACCCAGCTTGTAAGATTAAATGAGGTAAAATATGCTGTGGGCCTTTGTTGTTTTAAAATCCATTTCCCTCCGCTGTATTGTTTCCCCTAATGAAACATGACTTCATTCCAAGCAGGCTGTTACTCCTCACCACTTATCTGGGCTCCCATGGGGCAGCCTGGTTCCAGGGACACAGGGAAATGTGTGGCCCGTGCTCAGGTCTCTGGGAAAGGTCTGCCCAGGGGTGCTGGGCTGGAGAGGGAAAACTCAGTCCAGAACAGGGTGTAAAGGAACCACTACTTTAGCCCAAGACAACACCCAGGTATTGAGACATAAGGGATGAGCTGGGAGAGTCAGTGCTAAACAGCCTTCAGCAGGTCCCAGAGTATCCCACAGCTGCTGAGCTCTGCCCCTGAAAAGCCTCATTCATCCTTTCCCCCTGTGCAGTTGTTAAACCCTGCACAAGGCAATGCATGGCTGTTCACAGCCATCACTCCTTACAAACATTGAATCTCCTGAGCTGGAAGGACACACAGGGATCATCCAGTCCAGCTCCTGGCCCTGCCCAAGACATCTCAGCAGTCCCACCCTGTGCATCCATGGGAGTGTTTTCCCAGTGCTCCTGGAGCTCTGGCAGCCTCGGGGCTGTGCCCATTCCCTGGGGAGCCTGGGCAGTGCCCAGCACCCTCTGGGGAAAGAACCTTTCCCTGATCTCCAACGTGAACCTCCCCTGGCACAGCTCCAGCCTGGGTGCTCTCATCACTGGGCGTCACTGTCCCTGGTCACAGAGAGCAAAGACTGGAGCTGCTCCTCCAGATGAAACCACAGTGAGGGGTCAGTGATGGGGTTTTGTGGTGTCCATGCAGGGCCAGGAGTTGGACTTGATAATCTTTGTGGCTTCTTTCCAACTCAGGATATTCCATGAGTCTGTGATTCCACCCTTGGGATGGCACAGTTGGATCTACCTGCCCACCTCCCCTCCATCCCTGGGGCAGCTGTCACAGCCCACCTGGGTAGGTGCCAAAAGCTGAGATGTGCTTCAGCTTCTCCCTAAAGCAACGCCCCCCAGCAAATCCAGCATTTTCAGGGAGCGCTGCTCCCGCTGGAGTTGCACAGCCAAGCCCTTTATGGGGGCTGCCACAATCCACAGCCACAGGGAAACACATGGAAAATCCCATCCTTGCCAAACTCTGGCAAAACCACACCCTTCCACCGGGCAGCACCGTCTTCCCAAGGCAAGGAGCACAGCCCAGCCCCACGAAGTGGGATGGATTATTTCTGCTGCCTTGAAGAAGCCCTGGCTGATCCAGCCGTGGCCACACGCTCATGCATAATGCACTTACAGTCGCTCATGGAAATAATGGATCGGTGACACCGGAGCCGCTCGAGCGGAGCGCGGGGCACGGGAGATCACAGATGGAATTTCTTTATTGTTCCACGGCTGCTGCTGGGTTGTGTTTCCCTCACTCAAGGTTAAATCATTTCTGTTTGGAGCAATCACTGCACTCTGCATTACATGCCGGCAAAATTAATGGGCCCCCCCTGGGCCAACAAATTCCACCCGCCTCTCCTGAGGATTCCTGCATCCCTCTGTTCCTCCTCCGGGTGATTTGTACACCCTGAGCCTCTCAATGATTTGAAAATGGCCTGGGAATCAAATCAGGTGTTTGACCCATTAACTACTGGGTAGAAAAGTCTGATAGGAGTAGGAATTGATCTCTCTCTCTCTCTGGAAGCACTTCCAGCAGATGGAACAGATTCCTGTCCTGGGAAGGGTGACTGGCTGTAGCTTTCCTACTGCACAGAGTTCCAGCGACGCAGCGGAGAGGAGGCAATTGCTGTCCTTGTCAGGCTCAGCTGCTGATGGAGGGATGGCATGTGTCTCAGCGCCAGAGATAAATCCCAGCTTCATGTTGGATGGTGTTGGTTGTTATTTGCTTTCAGGAGCTGTGCACCTCTCCCTGCTGCCTTTGATCTCGGAACAGGCTTTTATCTTCTCACTGAAGGCTTCAACCACTGCCTCTGTCTCCCCTCAGCTTCATTTACTGCCCCCACCACTACACAGCACATCAGCTGGATGTTGCTCTCCCTCAAGGCTGGGTGCAATTCCAGACATTCAACTCCAGGTCAAAACCAACCAGGACCATGAGGGGTATGGAAGTACCTCAGCTCCAGCTGAGGAGCACCAGGTGTGAGAAGCATTTGGTGGAGCAGCCTGGATCAGCAGACAACCAAAACTGAGTGTATATTCACCTTAAACCTGAAGCTGGGCCCAAACTCGCCTCCAGCTCAGTGGTGGGAATTCCTTCTCTCCCACATGGCTAAAGGAATAATTGCTGCTGTTTCTCTGCTCAGAGAGAAGACAAAGATCAGTGTATCAAAGCCTGGCTTAGGAGTTCCTGGACTACGAGGGCAAGCACTGGGAGACCTTTGGCTCTGGAAGGAGGAGAGGAGGCTGCAGCAGCATCCACAACTCCAGGAGACTCACCCAGAGCCTGCTCCTGTGCAGCTACATCGTTCCTCCTCATTCCCCCTGCTCTGCTCCACTGGTGGCTGAAATGATGTGGGGCTGCCCAGAGCCGTCCCCTCCCTGCTCAGTAACAGAGTCCTCTCCTCCCCGAGCTCCGGGGTCAGCATTGTGATCCTGGCAGGATCAGCAGCTCCCAAAGCTCCCCTCGTGCTCAGCCACTGGAGAGGGCAGGGAAGAGCCGTGGAGCCCAGCTCTGGAAGGATTCCTTCTGGATAAGGCAGAACAAGAAAGCACTCTCAGTTCTCTGGACTTCTGTTACTGGTGGGGAAGCTTGAGAACAGCCAGGATGATGCTTCATTTGATTACTGTTAATCAAGCTGAAATTCTACTGAGGAAAATCCTTTCCAAGATTAGTTTTGAAGCTGATTTGAAACCATCTTCCTTTCCACTGTGCTCCTTAGACATTTTTCCAAGGCTACCAGAGCTCAAGGAACATTTGGACAACGCTCTCAGGCAGACTGTTGGGGTGTCTTGTGCAGGCCCAGGAGCTGGACTTCATGATGGGTCCCTTCCAGCCCAGCACATTCTGTGATTCTATGATTCATACTGTCAATGGGAAAAATATCATTTAGATTGATCTGAAGCCATTCCATGAGCTTTTTAATGGGCACAAATAACCAAATATAGAAATGCCTCAGTAATTTGCCCAGCTCTTGTATGTGTGAACTATGCCTGAAGTCTCCTTCTTCCCAGTTTGAAAAGAGCTATGAAACGGTTCTCAGCAAAGGTGCTGCCTCCAGAAAATCCCAAAAAGCTCTGTCCCAGCTCCCTCACCTGAGCCCACATGAAGGAACTGCATTTTGAATCCCTGCCAGCCTTTGGGTGTCCATCAGCCCTGCAGGGTTAGGGTGCAGTGAGCAGAGGGCCCTCTGAATCCCAAAGGGCTGGGGGAACATGGAGACGACCCAGGAATGTCCCAGGAGGCCTGCAGGGAGCCCAGCTCTCCTTCAGCCCACGCTCAGCCCCACAGTGCCCCTGCAGCCATGGTAGAACCTTGGAACCAAACCACCCCACAGCCCATCCCTTGGGATGCAGCAAGAAAACGTTGGAGAGGGGAGCTCCTCCTTCTCCCTGAACCCAAACAAGCCCAGTGGAGAAGATTTGGGACATACATCCCCATGACTTTTCCCTCTAACTCACCCACCCCTCCTTCCACTGATTCCAACCCATTTGTTCCAACTTCTGTGATGCAGGGGGATGGAACTGGAAGACCTTTAAGGTCCCTTCCAACCCAAACCATTCTATAATTCCTGGGAAATCAAGACCTCCACGAGCTCAAAAAACGGCAAGGAACATCCAGACAGCATCAAGTCAGGCTTGAACAGAGAGCATGCATATAGACCTTGGTACTTGGGGCAAATTCCTGCAAATTTCCAAGGACCGGAGTGGGAAAGGAAAGACAAACCTTCTGCGCAATGAGGGGAAAAACAGGAGTGAACCTTTCCTAGTGTCAAAGCAAGACAAAAATAAATATGGTGTCAAAGCCTAAAAGCAGCAGCACAATAAAACCAGCAATAACTCCTGCTCAGTGACACCAGGCAGCCAAGCTCCACTGGGATAAATGACAGAGAACTTCCTCTGATAAACTAATAAAAGAGATTTCTAGGAGTAATCATTGATTTGACAGGAAGTCAAACAAATCTATCCATCACTGCTGACATGTGTCTACAACCTTCCAAACAAAGCAGCGTCGGGAGGGAAAGCTGGAGCCAGCTGCCCACAGTGTCTCAAATGCCACATAAAGACAGCCAGCAGCAGGCGCCTGGATCGAACGCTCCCTGCCACTCACTCCTGGCTCCTCTCTGAGCCTTCTGGAGCCGCTTCTGAAGCCTCCAGACATCAGACAAACCCTGGTTCTCCTCCCACATCCTGCCCCAGCATGAGGCACTGTCTCCATCTCCACCAGAGATAAGGAGAACAAGGCCTGGAGTGGTTCCATCCCACATCTCTCCCGCCCAGTGGTGGCTGGTGATCTTCTCCAGACCCTGTGCTGGGGGGTCTGTCGGGTCAGGACTGAGCCAGGCTCTCATCTCTGAGGCTCTTGCACTCCCAGCTCTGGCTGTGGAGCCTTGGCCATGACCTAAATCCCAGCAGAACAAGCCTTGGCCACCTCCTTTGGATCTGGGAATGTATCAGCAAACAGTGAGCAAAGCAAACCATCTCCCAGTGCGTGTCCCAGTTGAAGTCATCCAGCTGGGCTCTCTGGGAGGAGAGCAGTGTGGAGCTCAGGAGGTCCCTGCAGCCCCAGCAGGGTGGGACATCCTCACCTTGCTCAGGCTCTGTGTCACCGAGGTGGGACAGAAGCTCAAGGCACCCCAAAATCAGTCCCCTACCCACGCCAGCTCTGCAAGGACTCCACATCCACTGTCTGCAGAGGTGCTGAGCCCCTCCAGAAGGGCCTGTCTGACCAGGCACCGCACACACCTGGCCAGCGCAGCAGAGCAGGCAGATGGTGGGATTTTGGGATATCCACAGGTTTTCCATTGTCCTCCCGTGAGCTCTTCCCCTGCACTCTGCCCAGCAGAGCTTTAAGCAGGAACAGTCTGACTGCTCAAGTGTGTGATGTCCCAAGCCTCCCTTGTCATTTTTCCTCTCCTGGAACATCCCAGGAGCCCTCTGAGATCACAGACTGGTTTGGAATGGGAGGGCCCCCAAAGTTCACCTCATTCCACCTCAGCCTTCCACCAGACCAGGCTGCTCAGAGCTCCATCCAACCTGACCTTAAACCCTTCCAGGGATGGAGCATCCCCGTGTTGTCACTGTACCAGAAAACACAGTCTTGAGGAAGCCAAAGCCAGGTTTTCCCAGCAGGACCTGGAAGCCAGGGCACAGCTCCCATCTGTGGCCTGGGAGCAGAGGCAGCAGGGATATTGCAGGGAGAGCACAGCCTGGGTCGATTGGAGCAGTTTGATCCTCCCCCAGCCCGAGTGAGGATCCCTCCTGCTGAGCTGATGCACTGGGAGCCCTGAATCCTCCCTAAAACAAAGCCAAGAATCCTTTCCTCTTTCCACTCTGGCTTTCCAAGGTTCTTTAATGATCCCCAAATCATCCCTCCACGCTGCTCTCCCTGGGCTGTCCTGGGCATCTGTGCTGGCACAGGACACTGCAGCAGCAGGGCTGCAACACGCACTTCAATCAGCACATCAAAAATAAGGGATAAAATCCTGCTCCCAGCTCTGTTGGAGTGCACAGCACTAACAGGCTGCCATTAGCAGACGAGGCTGGGTTGGTTTTTTAATTGTAGGTTTTATTTCTAATTTCAAAAGCAGTGTTTGATCCTGGAGTCATCGAGGCTCAGATATTTATGACAGATTCAAACCCAACCCAGAGCACGCACCTTTCTTCAAAACCGCCCTGCTGGTAGATGCCTCTCCTTTTAAACACAGCAAATTTGGAACATTTATACACCATTTCTCAAGCACATGAGGTGATTTGAAGCAAAACATTAAGAGTTTGCACAAAATTTGCAAGTCACTCTCCTAAAAGAAACAAGTCAACCAAGTGAAACCCCCAAAGCAGCACAATTTTTGAGAGTGTTGCTCTGCTAAACCCCTTTTTATTTCTCTTTTCCTTTAGAAAACAGACAAAACAGCTCATATTTCTATTTTGTTTTAATTGGTAGGAAGAAAAGGAACTGAAAGCTTTCTGGGAAGCTGTGCTGCTGAAGATAAAAGGCAGTCTGAGGATTCCCACTGAGCTCTCCTGCATTGCTGACACCAGGTGCCATCTCCACGCTGGGAACTCTCCCATCCTCAGCAGATTTCCTTTTTCCTGCTGGCAACAGGCTCAGCGTGCCCTGGGCTCTGGGAATGGGATTCATCCGGGTGTGTCACACTGGGTCTCCCATTCCTGTAGCTGAGATGTGGGAATGGGGCAAAGAAATGGTGCAGGTTTGGGCCCTGAGAGGAATAAAGGAAGGGTTGGGGACACTATGGGAGAACATCTTCCTCGTGGAATTGGAGCCAGCAGACGTTGTTCCATCCAAAGATTCTCCTGTTTCTTGGCTCCTCCATCATTTCTTGACCTCATCCCTCCCAAATCTAGCAGTGAAAAGGAGGCCTCCCATCTTCATTAATCCAACAACCTCCGGAAGCAGCTTTTGTGTCCTCCTCCATCCTTCAGAGAGGCTACCCTGGTTTCTTTGGCCATTCCTCTGCTCCCTGCTCCAGGCTGGCATCACCCCTGGGAAAGCTGTAAACACCTCCACAGCTCCGTGCTGGGACCACAAATGGTTTTGATTCAGAAACTCCAAAATTGCTGTAATCCCTGCATCCTGGACTCATCAGTCAAAAGCACTTGGGAAATCTATGGAAAAGGGCTGTTCATACTCCCTGAGTGCAGTGGGGAATGGATAAAACGTTCTTGTGCCAAGAGAAATGGGTGATCCAAAGACTCCTGCGCTCAGCACAGCCACCAGACACTAAGGAAGGAACTTCCCAGGAATGCTGCACCCCTGCCAAGGAGCAGAGATTGAAATCCCCAGCAAGCAGAGGAGTTGGAAACTCCAGGTGCTGCTGCAACAACAGCTGATCCCTGAACTGCAGTGAAGATTTCCCAACACCTTGTGACGTTTTGGGATCAATCCCTCTGACACAAGGGGGCTGCCAAGATGCAAAGTGCAAGGGCAGCAGGTGACAGCAGGATACGGAGAAAGGAAATGCAAATATTTGGGAGAGAAGCCCAGAGGAGAGAGGAAAAGGCTGTTTGAGGCTTGGAACCTCCAGGCTACCCGGGAGAGCAGCTCATGGAAATGCACATTAACAGGGGACTTTCAGCAGCCACCTGGGGGTGGCAGGACCTGACACCTTGGATAAACACAGGTTGGAGTTAGATGGGAACGTCCTTGTGCCTGGCCGGGAGGAAAAAGGAAAATATCCACATCCCAGCCCTGCTCAGGGGAAGAGGTGAGAGACAGAAAGCAGTGAAGACAGAATCTCCCAAAATTAGGTGCTAATTCCCTGGAACAGGCGGTTGGCACATTCCCAGCACACAGGAAATCCCCCCAGGATGGTTCTGTTCCTCTGAGCCACTGGAAGGCAGGAATTGGCTCCCAAAGGAAGGTGCTGCTGGCACGGATGCCCAAGTGGCTGTTCCACGTGAGGGAGGGGAGCGGGCTGAGGTCCTAATTGGCACAGAGGGGAGGAGGGGGATTGCTGGAGTTCTGGGTTCCTCCTCCACTGTTCTGAAATCGGGAAATGCCAAATGTTGATATCCTCCATAAATATCTATTTAAAGCCATTGCTTCCCCCAGCGTTCCCAGCGCCTCCCCTCCCACCCCCGCCCATGGATGAGCACAAACCCTGGCTCAGCACTAAGCCCAGCCTAGGTCAGGAACTGACCTTCAGCTTGGCTGGTTTTATCTCCTTGCTGCTCTCGTGTGCTTCCTCCCCATGGAAGTGAGCAAGCGCCCCGAGGAAATGTTCTGAGGAGCCATGTGCAGGAAAGGGCAGCCAACCTCCCACTCCCAAAATCCTGACACTCAGTGCGCATTCAGAACCGAAAAATTGGTGTTGGAAAGGTCTCTACACACACTCACCAAATCCAGAAACTGCAGCTCCTAAATGCCAGGAATTACTCTCAGTGTTCCTTTGGTTAATGTTAAAATTGGGATATTGGATGCAGGAAGGGTTTGAGCATCTTGATGTTGAATTTACAACTCAGAGAGCCACTTGTAAGATCTGTCTGCTGACTGAAATCCCTCTCTCTCCACACCTAAGTGCCTCCAGCCGGGCCAAGGACCAGAAAAGGTCTAATGAAAACTTGGAATTTCTTTGCTAAGGAGCTACAGGAAGCCACCAGGAATGGGGGAAACTGTGGGACTCTTCTTCCCAGTGAATGGGAACCAGAAGGAAGGTCTCCAAAAGGAGTCCATACACACAGAAGAGTGATCCCGGAAGGGAGGGGGCTGTATCCCACCAAGGGACACCAAGAAGTCTCCAGTGGGGAGAGGGATCAAGGTGGAAAACCAGCAGAGAAATGGAAATAGTCCCCCCAGAAATCAGGAGTGAGGGAAAGGTAGCAGGATGAGAGTGTCCCAGTGGGAATCCTCACTCCGTTCCTGCAGCATTCATTCTCTTCTTTAGCAGGAGGGAGATGTTGATGAAAGCAAGAGACTCCAAAGGCAATCCGTGCCAAGGAAAAACGGCAGGAAGCAGAGAGGGAGTGAGTGTGGCATTTCCCAGAGGAACTCTGTAGAGAGCAGCAGCCAAGGAAAGGCTTTCAGTGCCTGGCAGGAGAGGATGAGGAGTCTGTTAGCACAATGCCTCTCAACAGGAATTCTGGCCTCTCCCAAAATCACAGTTTGGGAGCCAAGGTCGAGTTTTGGATTTTGATTTCACTTTGGTGAGGCGTGGATTAGCTATTTAAAATGCCAGAGCTCTGAAATATTGGGATTAATGTCTCTTACGAAGGGAAACCACCAGAAATTGTCTGAGTTTTCACTCACCACTTCTCCCTCAAATCCTGAGCTTTGCAGAAGAGCTTCACCCTCCAGGGTGAAGCTGCGACAGGAATCCAGTGGGAGATGCTTCCTCAGGAGCAAAAGAGATCATTTCTCCATCTGAGCTGGCACCTTTGGTGCCTGCCAGGATTTCCAGCTGGAAACATCGTGCTCTTAAGGTAATTGGAGACATCTGGTTACTTGGCATCACCATCAGAGGTGTTCCCATCCTCAGAATCCTTTCCTCAAAATGTTTTTGTAAAAGCGTCATTTGCCTTGGCTCAATAAAGCCACATGTTTAACCAGAGTAATTTAGGTATTGATTCTGGTAACATTTAATCGGGATAATTTTGGCAGATGGAATATTTTGGCTGGAAGGAAACGCTTTACTGACAGAACAAACTTCAAGCAGTCAAAAAGAAACGCTCCCCAGACCTCCACCGGGCTGTACCTGAATATCCCACATGAAAATGCGCTCAGATCTGTGTGTGATTCTGTGATTTACAGCAGCAAAACCACTCAGTTCCACCCTCTTGCAGTGACAAATGGGAGCAGAACCATCTCCTGACTCAGGGAATTCCTTTACAACCTCAGCTCATCCCTCAAAGCTTCAGCTCCAGAGGATGCTGCTGCTGTGGGATGCACGTGGCTCATCAAGATCCAGTGCTGCCCTTTTCCAGAAGGCTTTTCACTCCCTGGAACCTCACCTCCTCGGAATGCAGTAGGTCCCAAAACCCCCTTTGGTTCTCCCACCTTTCCCCTGGGACTGTCTCTCCCTAAAAAGCTGCTGGGCAGGAGCATCCTTTGTGGAGCTGTGGTTGTTCCAGCCGATAGCAAAGGGAAGCTATTTTCTGATAGCAAAGATAGTTTATCTCCCTCGACAGATTTCAAGGCAGCTTTAAAACTCCCAACAAAATGCTGGATTTCCCCCATTCCAGCTCTGACGGTGGAGGAGAGATAAGAGACATCAGTGTTATTGACCTGGAAATGGGACGGAACTGGGGCGATAGAACCCAAAGCCCATTAAAATTCTCCTTGTCCCCCAGGGGTCACGAAAATGAAGTGGAACGTTTTAATGATGCCAGGCTGGGAGTGCAGTTCCCTCCCTCCTGACACCCTCACAACCACACCCCCCACACACACAGAGTCTTGATGAGCCCCTGGCAAGACGAGGGATGCCAGATTTCCCATCCCCAGAGGATTCTTCCCTGTGCCTGACCCTGGCAGCCAGCCAGGCCTCTGGCAGGAGCTCCCCCACAAATCACACCTAAATGGTTCTTTGAACGTGCTGAAGTGAAGAACATCCTTTCTCTAAAGCACTCTTGCCTGTATTGGAAGGGAGATAATTTTTCAGGCATCAATTCACCTTCCCTGGGAACACAGAGGCCGTTTTCCAAAGTAATTCCAGATTTCCAAGGCCTTCCTTTAGCACAACAGTGCCTTGAACAAGGAAGAGCAGACAGTGGACAGGAGCAGTGCCTCTCCTAGACCTTTCTGCTTCCTAATGAAAATTTACTGTGAGAATTCCTTGCCCTGGGGCAGGACATGCCTAAAAATCTTTTAGAAAACGGGGATTCAGGTCTCAGCTCTCCAGTATCTCAGGAATATTTAGAATTTAGTCTACCCTGCCTTTTTAGCTGTGGAAGGTGGGTTGCTGGGTGGAGGAAGGACAAGGGAGGCAAACCCAAATCCCTTTCTGGCCTCGAGGAGCTCATGGAGCCTGATTCCAAAAGCTGAGCATTTCCTTTCTAACTGGAACAGGAGCAAAATCAAAGACCAGGAAAAACTTAAATACCTGCAAGGTCTGATACCACGATGAACGTGGTCCCAGCTGGGGGAGAGGCAGGAACAATCACCTGACAGAGGGATCAATGCTTCAGCAGAATCAGTGGCTGCTGCCTCGATTACCATAAGTAGGACAGACAGCTCTGAAGGTTAATAATGTTTAGCTGCAAAAAAGAAGCTACAAAACAATTGGAAATAGATTTCAGAAAGATGCGGAAGTACATTGGGTCTGCACACATGTAAAACCTGCTGGAGGTTTATTTTAATATTACTGAGGATTATTGGAACTCTAAAATGAGCTTAAGGATGGTTCAGGTTACCCTGGATTTCTAACCTTGAGGTTAATTGACAATTGTCATTGAGAATGTCTCCACTAATTGGTAAGCTTGATTAGACTTAAAAATGTTGGCACTATGTCTCCATATTTGGGTAAAAAAAAGGGCTTCCCAGACTCATAACATACAATCCAGTGAAGTGAAATGACCTTTCTGCACACTTTGATTGCTGTGCTTTATAAGCTGGATTTGATCTTTTTTTTTTCTCCTCTCCTTCGATATCCCAGTGTCCTGGGTTCAGTTTTTCTCCCCCAGCCAGCCTCAATCTTTGCATTGTGTTCAGTTCTTAATGTGAATTAGGAAAGAGATCTCAGCTCTGTTGCCAGCTCAGATTTGTGCAGATTTCCACTGGCAAGGCTGGAAAAGAGGAAAATGTCCTGGCCAGGGCTCTCCAGGCCCAGCTCTGCTAAGCCAGGCCTTGGTGGATTTTCACTGTTTGTTTTCACTCGCTCTCCTGTTTGCTTTTGCAGCAGGTATCAGATCTCCTGTTTGGATAACTCCAGCACAAGCTGGCACTGATCTCAGCGGAAGCTTTTGAGTCCTGGGATCATCAAAACACCAACAAATCCAGAATGTGCTGAAAATCACTCAGCTCCCTCGTTTTGCATTAATACAGATCCAGTTAATGAAAAAACGGGAAGCAAGCACGGAGCTGGGGCTGGTTCCTCTATACATTATTCAGCCTGGCACTGCCACACTGCCTTGGCTGGGCTAAACATTTAATTACAGATTCATTTGCTTTTTGGGTTCCCTGATGACATTTAATCCTTTCAGCTGTAATAAATTACTCCAGAGCTGGGTGCTCTTTAACCAAAGCACAAGGTTTTTTTCATAACCTCTTTTTTATTGGAACATTTGAGGCTGGCTGACTTTTTTTTTTAAGCAAAGCTCAGGGTCAAATTGCCTGGCTGGCATCAACAGCCCTGCATTGACAATGGCAGAGTTATGTTCATTGAATATTCTGCCTTCATCCTGTGCCTTGGAGAAATCCAGAGAATGGCTCTGTTCTTGCCAAGCCCCTTTTTACCAGCAAAGAGAGGAGATTTTCCTCACTTCTTTTCTCTTCCAACCTTTGCCCACCAAGACTGGCTTTTATTTTCCCACGCTCTGTCATCTCCACTTGTGGAAAGCACCAAAAGTAAATATTTCACTCCCCTACTCCTTTTTTTTGTTTGTTTTTCTGGAGAACAGCTGAAATCCAGCCAGACTTGTACGACTGGATTATCCTCATCCAAGGATACAGACATTCATCATTTGCTGACTCCTAAAGTCAGGCAAGTTATGCAGAGCTCTGTGCAGAGCTGTTTGAGTCACTCAGGGGGGTGAATGGGGACTGGCAACGACAGAGATAAATTTGGGGCCCTTTCCAGACGCTGCCTGTGAATGGACATTCCCAGCACAGTGCAGTTCCCTGGCTCTCTCCGAACAGTTCCTCCAAGGTTTGGGACACATGCAGATGCACAAATCCTGCAGTAGGTCACAGTCCTGGGAAGGTTTGGGTTGGAGGGGCCTTAAAGCTCATCCTATTCCAGCCCCAGCCATGGGCAGGGACACCTTCCACTGTCCCAGGCTGCTCCAACCTGGCCTTGGGCACTGCCAGGGATCCAGGGGCAGCCACAGCTGCTCTGGGCACCCTGTGCCAGGGCCTCCCCAGCCTCTGCAGGGAAGGATTTCTCCTTAATATGCAACCTAAATCTTGGGCAGGGCATGCTCTTCCCAAAGGATTCTGATGATAAACTCCTACTCTTTTACTTTAAAGCCATTCCCCCTCATTCCAGCACTGTCTGTGTAAAGAGTCATTCTCCCTCTTTTTTATGAACTCCCTGGAAGTACTGAAAGGTCACAAATTGGATTTGATTGGGTCATTGGGCAATGCCAGGGCCGCAGAAGCACTCCTGGAAAAGTGGAAGGTGGGTGAGCTGAGAAATTGATGTGAGGGGCTGGAGGTTCCAAAGGCACAGCCAGGGGAGGAAATCCTGCTCCAGCTTCTGATCTCATCCCAGCAGGAACATCCAAGGGGGACAAAGGCACTGGCAGTAGGTGTCAGTTGGAACAAGGTGGTGTTTGAGGTCCCTTCCAACCCAAAGCATTCCGGGATTCCATGATTCTCCCACTCACACAGGGCTGAGCCTCAGTGCCTGGATCTGCACGGTTTATCCTCTGAATCCCTTGGGAAGGGCATGCCCTGCCCTAAGGCAAGCAGTGCCAAGGGGGCACTCCGGGAAACCAAGGATGACTCCCTCGATGGCCAACACTGCTCAGAATATCCCAAGCACCCTTTGTTTCCTCTCCTCCTTTCCTCGTGCCCTGCTGGCACCCCCCAGTCCTCTGCTCTTTTTCTGTTTATTCCCAGGCTTTTCCTCTCCAATCCACAGCAGCATGGCAGTACCTGGCTTTCCAGGCAGGTGACAGGGACAAAGGACACCATCCATGCTTCCCAGAAAAGGGATTTATTCCACTTTCCCAGTGCCTGTACAACTGCTGGTCCATCTGAGCAGCAGTTCCTACCTCTAGGAATTTAAACTTCCCCCAGAGTGACAGAAGGCTCGGAGATAATTAAATACTGAGAAATACTGGGAAAAAAATATGGTGGGAATGGGGAAGAGACAGAGCTGAATGAGTGCCTTGGCTGTCGTGTGAGCTGAGAGAACTCCTGCTCCACGTGGCAACCTGTGAGTGCCAAGAGTGAAAGGACATGGAGGAAGGGGCACACTGGCTCTGTGGGGAGAGGTAATATTATGAAGGGGGAGGCAGAGGTCAGGAAAGTGGGATACAAATCCAGGGGCTCATTAGCTCTGCTGCTTATGGAACAACTGCCTGGAATCACCTTCATTGCTGGCTGCTGAAACAGCAAAGTTTAGCTCAAAATGTCACAAACCTCTCCAACACCCAGAGAAAGCAAACCACCTTTTTAACAAGCAACAAGGCAGGGAAAGGGCCCAAAAAAGCAGGAACAATGTCCTTCACCAAGAGCTGGGAAAACGAGCAAGGACAGAGTGTGACCTCTCGATGTTTAGAGGCTCTGGCAATTTCAGGGACATGTTCAACACCCTGCAGTTGTGACCTGGAGCCATCACCCTGCAGTACCTCGAACTCAGAACCTCAGACAGAACCTGGCCCTGGCCCAGCTGCTGGTGCAAACCCAAAATTGCCCAGATTACTCAGGCTACAAACACAGAGATGCTCAGCAAGGAATGTGAGCTCTGGAGGATCAAAATCAAGGGATAGAACAATGAGGTGTGGCAGCCTGGCCTTTGTGAAGGAAAAGATTAAAAAGGAGCAACAATCCAGGTCCCACCATTCCATGTCCCACAAACGTTTGGCACACTCACTCTATGACAGTATGTCATAGAAACATGGAATAGTTTGGGTTGGGAGGGACCTTAAAGCCCAGCCCATCCCCTGCCATGGGCAGGAACTCCTTCCAGTGTCCCAGGTTGCTCCAAGCCCCATCCAGCCTGGCCTTGGACACTTCCAGGGATCCAGGGGCAGCCACAGCTTCTCTGGGCACCCTGTGCCAGGGCCTGCCCACCCTCACAAGGAGGAATTCCTTCCCAATATCCCGTCTAACCCTGCCCTTTGGCAGTGGGAAGCCATTCCCCCTTGTCTTGGCACTCTGTGCCTTGGAAAGAGTCTCTCTCCATTGTTCTTGTTGGCTCCTTCAGGCACTGGAAGGCCAAGGCCACAATTAGACCATCTCAAAGCTTCCCTTCTCCAGGCTAAACAATCCCAGCTCTCCCAGCCTTTCCTCCCAGCAGAGCTGCTCCATCCCTCTGACCATCCTGGTGCCTCCTCTGGACTCGCTCCAACAGTTGAGTTGTACTTTGAGAACAGCTTTCTCCTCTGCCAGTCCTCCTACTCTTTTCTGTCATTTCCCAGTTCTCCTATGGTTCCAGCCGCCCGTTTTTGACCCTCTCTGGCTTCTCTTCTCTGTCTCTCTGTGAGCTTTTGGGTAATAAATATTCCTGGCGGCTCCTTCTCCTTCCTGGTCCCCCAAACACCGAAGAGCAGTGTCTGTCAGCTGAGCAGCGTCTCCCAGCCCCTGCCAGGCCTGACACAGCCTGTTCCCACTGACAGGGAGCGTCTGGCAGCTCCCTGAGAACCACCTGCCTGTGCAAACATCCCAGCAATCAAAGCATTCCCTGCTCCCTGCACAATGCAGCATGCACTGGAGAGGGCCACCAGCTGGAATCACTGTGAGCACAGAAATGAGGGTTTGTGGGATTCACAAACCCTGGCCTGGTCCAGGTCAGTGGGACAGTGCTGTCCTTCCACCAGGAGCCCCTTCTCTTGCAGCTCTCAGCCCTATGGCTCAGCCAGCACCAGGATCATCCCATCCTGACCAGGATGAAGCTGCTTCTTTTGGATACATCTGGAAGATACATCTGGATGATTTCTTCCTTTCTTCATGCAGCCTTTCCAGCCACGCTAAGAGACCAGCTGGAGACAACTCCTCACCTTGGGATGGGATGAGGGACTTTTGTTTGCCAGGCTGGGCTTCATGTCCTGGCTGACAGGGAGAAAGCACCAGGGACATCAAGCACAGCAGCTGGATAATCTTTGGAGAGGATTGCTGAGGCAGCCACAGGATCTGCTGTGGAAAAATCCTCTGGGGAGGTTTGACAGCAGCAGCCCCCTCTGTCCAGCAGTGCCCTGGGGGCCTGTGGAAAATCCCATCCCTGCAGCAGCTCCAAGGTTGAATCCAGCATGTGCTGCTTGTTTGGCTCCATCACCTGGGTGGCCGTGGCAGCAGCAGGATCCATCTGTCCCTCTTCAGAGGGAAATCCAAAGGTGCAGAGGCTTCTTTGCCAAGGAATTGCATCCCAAAGACAGAATCTCAGTTTTCCTGACACGAGGAATGAACCCTTGTGTCAGGCAGAAGGAAATGGAATAGCAATATCTGCTCAGTCACAGCGAGGCAGAGATTTTTTGTTAACTCCTGAAATGCTGTGTGGAGTCCCCCTGAGGTTCTCCTGCCACAACATCCACCCCAAATTACACACGGAATTTGGCACAGGAGGGTGCTACACCAGCATCTTCCATGAGCCCCCTGGTACAGGTTCATGCAGAGGGGACCAAACCCTGCTGCTCTCTGCTGTCACTCCTTCCAGCTCCTCTGGCACAGGCCACATAGGTTTTGCTAATCCTGGGCCTGGACTTGAGCAAGGGCTAAATACAGCAGCCCCAGTCCAGCCTCTGCCTCAGAATCCACCCACCACCCCAGTGGAAAAGAGAGCAGTGAATCAACCAACCCCCACATGTTTGTCAGGTCTTCCCTGTCACTTCCCTCTTGACATTTCCATAATCCTGCCGTGCCTGCAATTAAGAACTTCAACAAAACGCCCGCTGCTCTCCTCCGCAGCACGGAGTAACAAAGCTACACAGGCACCAGCTCCTGCTGAAACGAAATGAGCAAAACGAGCAGCCCAGGTCAGAGGCTTTTTCACAGCTGCCGAGGGATGTGAGAGATAAAAGGCCAGGGGTGTCAGAATTTCCTCCTCGGGTTGTGCAAGTGCAGCACGCAGCCCCATCACATGTTTATTTATGGGGAGCTGCTCTGATAGCATCTGCCGGAGCTCACTGCGGGGCCGGGAGCTGTGCGAGGCAAACCACGCTCAGCTCTCCTGCCTCCCAGTCAGCACCAGGAGCTGGCTCCAAGGGTCAGATCAGCCATTCCTGGGGGAAACCAGGGCCCAGCAGAAGTCTCAGCTGCCTGAAGAGTCCTCACACCTTGGGTTCAGGGGCACAGAAGGCTCCAGCTTATTCCGGTGCCTGTTCTTTTCTTCTGGGATCAAATGCAGGGATGGGAAGGATGAAGAGCAGCCTCCAGATTTTCACCCCAAGGGTAGGTCTCCCCATGGATTATGCATAAAGAGATGTCCTCCAGTCCAACACTCACGGAAGGGGTTGTCAGGCATTGCAAGGGGCTGGTAGAGTGCCCATCCCTGGAGGTGTCCAAGGAAGGCCTGGATGTGGCACGCAGTGCTCTGGGCTGGTGACAAGGTGGGGATGGGGCACAGGTTGGACTCAAAAGACTTTTCCGACCTCAGTGGTCCTGAGATCCCACAGTCTGGGTCAAATGTACTTGGCACATTGGGGAGGGTCTCTCTTCCCCCTGGAGCAGCTTGGGAAGGGCTTACGGAGCCAACAGGATGCCCAGCATCAGTGGCATAAAAATGTTCCATGCCAGGCACACCCAAAGGTTCGACATCATTCACGGCATAACTGGGCCTGCACGTGAACCAAATCTCGTAATTCCCCTCCCCAAACCACCTCACTCGCCCTTCTAAGTGACCCAAACACCGCTCCAGGAGCCCTGACTGCTCCTCCTCACCTGGTTTCCTGCAGCAATGATTATATCTGCCTGTCTGCCATCCTCTAATTCCTCCAATCCCCCCTGGTTCTGACTGCCCACTGTAATTGTGTCACATGCACATCACGCCAGCTTAATTCCATACTGATAAATGTCTTAACTTCAGATAATGAGTGGGGAAAGCCAGCACCAATAACTGCTCATTATTTCCCCATTATTTTCGCTTTGGTGCTGTGTAAATTAGCTGAGGAGCTCTGCACTCCCCTATTTTGACAATTCAATGGCAGCAGCCATTTCAGCAGTTGCTTTAACAATTCTAATTTGCCAGGTTTATTTCCAAGAAGTTCTGCCACCAGCAATTTATCTATTTGCTCGCACACCCTTTGGCATTCCTTCTGCAAGGCTCTGCCTGCACATCCCACTCCAGAGGCTCCGGACTTTGCCAGTTTCCACCCTGTGATCCTCATTCTGCAGAACACAAAGGAACCATGATTAAAGAAAAATCCAAAAATTACAACTGCAGAGTAAAAAGACCAAGCGAAATCTTTGAATGGGTCCTTTTTGCTGAGGATTAAAGGAGAAAAAGGAGTCCCGTGTCTCACTCAATTATTTCTTATCTGTTTCAGGGCTGCAATATGGGTTTGGATAATTTGTCAGAGTGGGATGAGCACATCCATTATTTATGTATTTATCAGTTTTGGAGAGTTACGTGATGGCCATTCTGCTCCGTGGAGCTGCCAATCAGCTGAGCTCGACAACAGCTATGGCAAAGAACCATGGAATATCCTTAGTGGGAAGGACACACAGGGACCGTGGAGTGTCACTCCTGGCTCTGCACAGACACCCCAACAATCCCACCCTGTGCCTCCCCGAGAGCGCTGTCCAAAGGCTCCTGGAGCTCTGGCAGCCTCAGGGCCGTGCCCATTCCCTGCGGAGCCTGGGCAGTGCCCAGCACCCTCTCGGGGAAGAACCTTTCCCTAATATCCAACCCACCCCTTCCTGACACAGCTCCAGCCATTCCTGGAGTGCTGGGATCAAGCCCCTCATGCAGGCAATAGCAGCTGTGGTACAGCTTCACACAGATGAAGAATTCCAGAAATGGATCATCCTTAGGAGCTGCTGAAAGTCTGACGCAGCAAAAAGAAAAGCCTCAGGGTTGAACTCAACACCCTCCAATGCAGGCACGAAACACAAATACAAACAAAAATATTACAAAGCCAAGGAGATTTCACACCTTGAAAAGCCAGAGGCCTCTGGAAGTCCGTGTTTATGGCTGCCATAGGGAACTGGAGCACCTACCCGGTGCAGCCGAGCTGGGAGAGCTGGGGCTGCTCAGCCTGGAGAAGGGAAGGTTGTGTGGAGACCTCCGAGGCACTTCCAGTGTCTGCAGGAGCTACAGGGAAGCCGGACAGGGACTTTTCATCAGGAACTGGAGTGCCAGAAGAAGGGGCATCAAACTGAAAGAGGGGAAATTCAGCTTAGATATTGGGAAGAAATTCCTGGCCATGAGGGTGGTGAGGCCCTGGCACAGGTTGCCCACAGAAGCTGTGGCTGCCCCATCCCTGGTAGTGTCCAAGGCCAGGTTGGACAGAGCTTGGAGCAACCTGGGATAGTGGAAGGTGTCCCTGCTCGAGGCAAGGGTGGGTCTGGATGAGCTTTAAAGGCCCTTCCAACCCAAACCGTCCCCTGATTCTGTGTTTTCCACCAGGAGCATTTGGTGCTGCTGCAAAGGGTGGCAGGAGCAACCTCTCAGGATAATAAACAGCAATTAATGAGTTGTGCTATCAGAGTGCTCAGACACAGGCCAGCAGCCCCCAGTGCACCCCAGAACACTCCATCCTGGAGCTAATGGGGTTGATGGCTCCGCTCCAGCAGTTCCAGCTGCACTCTGACCACCAGCCTTCTCCTGCTGGAATCAGGGGTGTCAAACACCTCCCGGTGCACAGACACAGCCACGGATTTCTAAACCCAATCACAACCAAACCAGGGACAGGTTCAGGATCTTGTCATTCCCCTCAGCAGGAGGGGAAAAAAAGTATCTAAAAGAGGAGTGCTGTCACCTAGGCATTTTGAGCCAAGAGGTCACAAAGCCAATCACTCTGCCCTACCCAGGACCTGGTGGATGAGGAGTCCAGCAGCCAAACAATACATTTTTTTTCCTTGATTGATTTGCACATTGTGAAAGTTGGGAGGGAGAAGAAGAGAGCAAAGGCAAAGCTATTCTGCCTTGACTACAATATCTGCTTCCACAAAATTGAAAATGTCTTTTTGGAGCGCTTCTGAACGACTCAAAAATCAAGTTAAGGAAAGGTCTGAAATGAAAAGTCAGCTCAACAAAAAAGGAGCAAAAAGAGTTTGCAGAAATGTCAGCAGAAAGTACTTGTCTTTTTTTCCCTGGGGGTTTTTGTTCTAAAACAATCTGGTCAAATCACTCCAGAGTCACGATTAGCATCAGTGTTAGCAAATCTTCATTCTGTGCAAAAACAAATCAAATGCATTAAAATGCCTGTGAGCGCAGCTCTTGTGGGAAAAGGAAGGCCTAGCTCTGGAATGGAAGGAAACACGTTTAGATTGGAAATTAAGAAGGAATTCTTCACCCAGAGGGTGGTGAGGCCCTGGCACAGGTTGCCCACAGAAGCTGTGGTTGCCCCTGGATCCCTGGAAGTGTTCCAGGCTGGGTTGGACAGGGCTTGGGGCAATCTGGGCTAGTGGAAAGTGTCCCTGCCCATGGCAGGAGGTGGCACTGGGTGGTTTTAAGATTCCTTCCAACCAAAACCATTCCACAATTCCAAGTTTCCTTCAACACCTCAAACACAGGTGCTGTGGCTTTGCAGGGCCCCCTCCCTGGGCTGGTGGAGCAGAGCATGGGGAGGGAAAAGCAGGAATGAGGGATTCACAGGAGTCTCCCTGCCACTGTTCAGTGCTCCACTGACCCTGTGGCACAGCATGAGTTCCAGGGCAGCGCTGCCCTTCATTCCCAATGGGATCTTGGCCAGGGAGCCCGTGATCCCCTCATTCCTGAGCACCTGGTTTGCACATTTCACTGCTGAGCAACCGTGGCTGAACTCCTACCACAGCCACTGCTGGCATCCCAAGCAGCCTGTGCTGAAGGGACACTTCTGTCTCTGGTGGCACATGAGCCATCAGCAGAGTCATGCCTCGGATACATCCAATCTGGGACATCATTAGCAGTAATTAGGGTAATTAAACCCTACCATAGACTTCAGCTTTGCACCACCTCTGGACTTCAGGGGCTTGTCTGACAAAGGAACAAACAACAGGACAGGAGGGAATAGCCTCAAGGTGCACCAGGGAAGGTTTAGGCTGGACATGAGGGACAATCCTTCACTGCAGGGCTGTCCAGCCCTGCCACTGCTGCCACAAACAGCAGAGCTAATACTTCCAGAGAATTCCTGCAGCATTTCAGTCCAACCACTTTCTAAAATCCATCTGCACACTGGAGCTCCTCACGTGCAGTGCAGCTCTCCCAAGAATCACGGTTTCAGACGGAAGGAACCTTAAAGTTCATCCAATTTCTCCCCTGCCATGGGCAGGGACACCTTCCACTATCCCAGGGTGCTCCAAGCCCCATCCAACCTGGCCTTGGACACTTCCAGGGATCCAGGGGCAGCCACAGCTTCTCTGGGCACCCTGTGCCAGGGCTCACCACCCTCACAAGGAGGAATTCCTTCCCAATATCCCATCTAACCCTGCCCTCTGGCAGTGGGAAGCTATTCCCCTTGTGCTGTCACTCCATCCCTTGTCTGCATTCGCTCTCCTTGTCTCCTCTTGGCTCCTTCGGGCACTGCAAGGCCACACTGAGGTCACCCCAGAGCTTCTCCTCTCCAGGCTGAACAATCCCAGCTCTTCCAGCCTTTCCTCCCAGCAGAGCTGCTCCATCCCTCTGACCATCCTGCTGCCTCCTCTGGACTCTCTCCAGCAGCTCCACGTCCTTCCTGTGCTGGGCCCCAGGGCTGGGGCAGCTCTGCAGGTGGGCTCTCACCTGAGCGGGGCTGAGGGACCAAATCCCAATCCCTTTCCTGCTGCCCACGCTGGGGGATCAGCCCAGCACAGGGTTCGACTGGAGGCATCTCTGGGAGTGACAGCACTGAGCAGTTCCAGGGCTGCAGAGAGCAGCACAGAAATGATCAAAGTGACACTTGCAGGTAAATACCGAGGTCATCCCACCCAGGGCATGGACAGAACCAGCAGCCAGAGCCAGGAGATGTGGGAAGAGATGCCTCTCTCAACCACGAAGTTCATGGACTGAGCACTCAAACCCCAGCAGCTCCGAGGGCTGCATCCCTGCCTGCAATAATGATAACGCCCAGGAACGACTGCTGCCTTTGGTTGCCGCTACCGTGGAAGAACAGCTCCTGCTATCACAGCTAAGCACAGAGGGAACGGGAGGAGGACAGAAAAAATACACCCTCAGAAGCACAAAAAGCCGGAATCTGCTCAATTCCGGGCTCGGAGAGCCCAACCCAACCAATCGCTGCGCACAAATGTGATTACCGGGGCCTGCCTGGCACTGCGTGATGCTGAGAGGCTTTTCCTCCCCTCCCCTCTCTCCGAGGATCCGGATTCCTCTTAAGGAGGAGGGAAGGGAGGGAAGCGCAGAGGCTGCGAGGCGACAGCCCGCGCCCGGCGCTCGCAGCTCGGGGTTCGGCAGGAGGAGGGAAGGGGAGAAAAGGAAAGGGAAGGGGAGAAAGGTGAGAAAAGGGAAGGGGAGAAAAGGAAAGGGAAGGAAGGGGAGAAAAGGAAAGGGAAGGAAGGGGAGAAAAGGAAAGGGAAGGAAGGGGAGAAAAGGAAAGGGAAGGAAGGGGAGAAAGGGAAAGGGAAGGGGAGAAAAGGAAAGGCTGCTGCTGCCACCTGCAGCCCGCTCCGCCGGACACGGCCGCCTCCCAAGGCCGGGTGAAACGCGGGGACGGGCCGGGCTAACGGGGCCCAGCCCTGCCCGGGAGGCGCTCGCCGGGGCTCCCGGGGATGCGGGAGCGCTGTCCCGCGGCATGGGCCATCTTCGGATGCAGGAGGGTGCCAAGCGCGTCCTGTCCTGCACCGCCCTCCGAGCTGACAAAGTCCGGCAAGAGCTGGTTCGGAAAGAGGTGGCGAAAATCTTTGAAAAGAACAATGGAGGTGGAGGTCACGCGTCTGGATATTGGCTTTATTCTGATGCCACCCAAACATAACCCCCAAAGAGCTTTCCCAGAGAAGCTGTGGCTGCCTCATCCCTGGAAGTATCCAAGGCCAGGCTGGACAGGGCTTGGAGCAACCTGGGATGGTGGAAGGTGTCCCTCCCATGGAATGAGATGAGCTTTAAGGTCTCTTCCAACCCAAACCATTCCATGATTCGATGATCCAACAGAAGCCTCCACGTGCAAATCCAACAGCTCCGGCAGCAGTGTGCAAGGTTTGTTTGTTTTTTTTTCCAACAGGGAACATCAGGATAACACGGAGGTTTGTGCAAATGGGGTGATTGGAATCCGAGATGTGCAATTAATACCAGAGCACAGATTGGGTAGCTGGCAGCTCTCCCGAAGCCCGAGGTAACGTCAGGCATCTCCTCCTCTATAAAAAGACAGAACTTAATCTCAAAGGACTCTGGATGTTCACATCCTGGGAAGGCAGGGTGCCAAGAACACAGTTATTTTCTTTACAAAACCTGGCCTAATCCCGTTTAGTCCTTAAATCAGCTGTCCCCTCTGCAGGAAACTGAGCCTGGACATGAAGTTCTTCCCCACAAAACCCCACCAAATACCATCCCCACCCTACTGAGAACCTGCAGAGAAGACACACACAACCATAAACCACTGATCTCCACATGCCAAAAACAAAATACCAGGAAAACTGCAACAGGACAGAAAAAGCGGCAAACTGTCCCTGGGACTCTGTGATGACATAAGGAAATAACCTCCATGAGCCCAAAACAAGTGGCAAAAAGCAATGGATGTGGTACCAAAGGCTATTTGCTAATTAACAGGAAATTTCACCATCTGTAAAATCCCCTCTGGGTTCACTACATCAATCAATCTCTACTTTGAGAGGGAATGAAACTTCGACCAAATCGTTCTTCCAAAAATATGAACCTGAAATCTCCTCAAGAGTTAATAAGGGGGATGAGAACCCCAGGCTCTACACACAAAATAAAAGGAGTCCTAAAGCACTGGATTCATATTTCAGCCTGACTTTAGTGCTGAATGTCGACCACTTTTGACAGAAATCCATCACCCAAATAAAATTTGAAGGTCTGAAGCAGAGAGTTGGAGCATAAAAATATACTGCAAAGGCACATTTAAAGCCCAGGTCTAAAATTGACACAGGGAGTTTTAATAGTGCTGCAATCCCCCCTTCCTGCACTGATTTTGTTCTCTAAGCTCACACAGGGCTCAAACCCATATTTTTTAATAAGTTATAGCTTAAGAGGAAGGATTCTCCTCCGTGTTCTGCTGTATTAGGACAGGTGTCATCATTTAAAATAAGTTTGCCAGGATAAGTGGAAGTTCCCAGCTTTGTTGACCACTTTCCCAGGATTTAATAAAATTACAAGTTGTTCGGCCCAGCTCTGTAAATTTGACAAGAAATGCATTTAACAATTTCAGTAAGTTATTTCTGCATACCAAAGCCAGGCGATATTCATCTCTTCTTTTTAAAAAGGATGTCTTATCCTCTTCCTAATAACAGAGGAAAGATGTAAAGATCCCCTAATCTTTGAAGGAAGGTGTCTTCAAAACCTCCACACTACCCGTGCATGAAAATAAATCCATAGGAAAAGAAGAGCTCATGCTTGGAATGTTAACATACTGTAGCATCACTTATGATATTTATCACACAGGGAACGAGAAGTTAGCAACCATTTATAGCCCAATTCCAGTAAACATTAGTGCCTTTCCCAGCACATACACACACCCCCACAATTAATCAGAGGGAAAACTCTTCCCAAATAAATCCGAGCTGCTTCACAGAGGCGGCTTTGTTTTCCCCATCTCCACAGAGTGTTTCACAAGGAATGACCCCCCCCTTCCCCCCAGTCCTCAGAGAAACCACTGGGAAGACCTTTCCCTGCTCCCTCTGGGGGAGCTGCTCCTTCCGAGGAGCAACAGCAATTCTGGGGACCGCAGTGCCTGCCTGGCTGGTGGCTCCAGTGGCACAAACATGCTATGGAGGGGTTTGCAGGCATCTGGAAGAGGTGGCCGAGGAACAGCTGTACCTGCATGGTCCCCTCCGGTCCCCAGGGCCCAGGACAGTTCTCCAGCCACTGCAGAAAGAGATGTCCAAGTGTTTGCCATGACCTGGAGCAGGCAGACCCAGCATCAGTGACACAAGTGGGGCACCAAAGCACAAAAACAAATGTTTTCTTATAGAAGCAAACCCCAAAGTTTCATTGGACAGAAAACAAGACAAGTGACCCTGAACTCTGACCCCCAGTCCTCAGCAAGGCCGCCGCCTACCAGCAGCACCAGTTTGGGGCTGGTTTTACCCCTGGAGCTGGAGAGGGACATGCAGAGGTGGGACCTGCTTCACTCCCCTCAGTGAGCATGAGAAGATCCACTCAGGAGAACACACGGAGCATCCCCACAAACCCCCAGGGACCCAGCACAAAGTCCCAGAGCAGGGACCTTCCACATCACCTCCCCACAACCCCTCAGAGCAGGGACAACCCACACCATGTCCCCTTGAACCCCAATTCAGGGATTCCCCCTGAACTTCCAGACCAGGGACTACAACACCACCTCCCCACAAACCCTCAGGGAACCCCCCAAACCAGGGAACCTCCCCAAACTCACATAGCAAGGACCCCCACACCCTAAACCCCAGTTCAGGGACCCCCCCTTAACCTCCACACCAGAGACCCCCAACATGATCTCACCCCAAACCCCCAGCCCAAGGACCCTTCACACCACCTCCCCTTAAACCCCCAAACCAGGGAAACCGCCAAGGCTCCAGACTAGGGAAACCCCCAGGCCTCCAGCCCAGGGCTCTCCCAAACCATCCACACCATCACCCCTCAAATCCCCAATTCATGGACCTCCCCAAGCCCCCAGGTCAGGGACCCTCACACCACCTCCCCAAAACCACCCGGCCCAGGGGCCCCCCACCTCACACAGAGCCCTTGTCAGGAGTGCCTCAGCAAAGAGGCTCCTCCCAGGCTAACGGTGCCATATAAATAATAGGCTCGGTGTAAAATTGGGGGATGTGGGTCAAGGGGGAGATGCTTCAGGGGAACCGGTTGCACAAGGCTTCGCTCCAAAGGGAGAACCGGGGACAAGACAGAGCACAACCAAAAGGGGGCAGAGGGAGTCAGCGCTGTGCCAAGAGCCTGTGGATCACAGAATCCTTAAGGGATCACAGAATCCTCAAGGCTGGAAGAACTCCCAACCTCACCAAGCGCACCCGTTGCTGTCAGGGGCTGAGCAGAGCCATAATCCTGCCCCGTGGGAAGCAGGAGCTGACGCCCTCCTGCTGCTCTCCTTTCACTTCCCAACGCATATCTCCACAAAAGAGGAATTTCCAGGACAGTTTTCCCCCCTGTTCCCACATCCTCTGTGTTGTTATTGTTTGGGTTCAAAGTTGCCATGAGAACGTGCAGCCAATGTTAATTTAATGGAGTTACCATGTGTGGAAAAGGACCAGGGCCAGAGCCTGGCTCCCTGATTCATTCCCTCACAACCAGGCCCTGAACAGATATTCCATGGAATGCTGGCCAGTCGGGGCTTCCAGGCTCAGCTCACCCCTGCATAGCTCTTCCCAGAATGAATAAGCCAGGATATTCCTTTCAAAACCGTTTTTCTGATGGGAAAAAAGCCCTGAAGGAGTGCCTGAAATGCAGGGCTGCCTTATCACTGCTACACTGAATGGATCCTTAGCACTGGGAAGCCCAGGAGTTTCAGGGCAGATTTAGAGTTCTCCTTTGTTTCTTCACTCAGTCTCTATGGAACACTTTGTGGCTGGTCCCTCCTCAGCAATTACAGAGCAAGGTGTGGGAATCAGACCCACACAAACCTTTCATGACTCAGTTTCCACGTCAGCTTTTTTCTTATTTATTGCAGAGCTCAGGGTGCTTTTAGCCTGGGAGACTAAAGCAAGATTCCAAGGAAAAAGATGGATTTTTCTATCCAAGTTTGGATTATAAATGTGAGCTCTGTGGTGACAGGGAAGTGCACAAGGCCAGGAGAGAGGACACAGAGCTGTGACTGCCAGTCCTGCCTGTGGTCCCTGTGAGATCCTTTGGAGGGATATCCTAGTTTTCCTTAGACAGGAAGGTTTGCTGCCACTTCAGAGGTAAAAATTGCCATTTTCCCCACTTCCCAGGGAAGGCAAGCCAATCCAACAAGGCTGAGTCCAGCAGAAACTGGGGAGGAGGAAGAAAAGACACCAGATGTAGTAGCCCAGGGTCTCTGAGGCTTAAACCACTGCGTGTTAGTTGTAGATAAGGCCCTTCAAAGCCATTGTTTTATTCCTTTAAAACCATGCTGACTGCAGCCAGAGCTATGAATTCACGGAGCAAGGCTCTTTCCCAAGGCCAATATTGCCTGTCCAGATGATCCCATAATTCCACCGAGGTCCAACATTTCATTTGGCCTCCCCGGCAGACCTGACCTTGCAGGAATATTTTCTTGGCATGAACCACAGAGAAACTGTGAAGAGAAAGTATTAAATGCTTTCAAAGGAGACAAGAGCAGAAGGGTTTTTTTTTTTGTTTCTCACTGTCTACTCAGTGATAAAGAGACAAAAAAGGCCAGAATTTCATAAAACCCTGTTTGCTAATGATCAGGAAATGCAAAGCCTGACTACGGAATTACGCTGCTCTTTTGAAGGAGCTTCTGGTGGCTTCTGCAAAAGAAAACAAAGCCAACTAATGCCAATAATAGGCTAAATAATTAAAAGAGAAGTTTTCGCTCTTGAGAGTGGAAGCCCACAAGGGGATTAACAAAGGAAGAGAGATAAAGTGAGGAAAAACTCTTGTATTTTCAGTAAAAGTGATGAGTTTATTACAAGTATATTAAAAAAAAATGAGAGGCCAGTGAGGGCTCTGCACTTTCATCCTAAATTTGGATGTCTCAGTCAATCACACCAAATATCTACCCTCACTCCAAATAATCTGTGCAGTGCTCACCAAACTTGGGAAAACCCACCTAAAGGAGCTTCAAGGGGTTTGGATAACCAAGTAGGAGGAATGAAAAAAAACAGAATTCCTGTTGGCTTACTGAGATCCCTAAGGTGCTGGTATATCCAGGGAATTTTAGTCCAACTACCTTTAGTTGAATTTCAGGTTAGAACCACTCACTGTGCCTTGCAGGACGGTTTGGTTTGGACAATAGGAAGAATTTCTTCCTGGAAAGGGTGGCCAGGCACTGGAAGGGGCTGCCCCGGGAGATTTGGAGTCCCCATCCCTGGAGGTGTCCAAGGAATGCCTGGACACGGCACTCAGAGCTCTGGGCTGGGTGACAAGGTGGGGATCGGTCACAGGTTGGACTCAATGGTTTTGGAGAGCTTTTTCAACTTCAATGATTTTATAATTCCATGATTCTTTTTTGGGCGAAGGTTTTTTGGAGCATCTACAAGGTGGCTCTGGCTGGGGTAATGATCCCACTTCTCTTTGTGTGGATCAAAGTCAGTTGTTTGGTTTCCCTCCATCCTCCAAAAGCTTCCAGCTTTGAGAAAGGCACAACTGACCTCTCGGTGCCCCCCCAGCCACCCACATCCCATCCAGAAGTTGTGGCTGCAGCAGTCCTCTTGTTAGAGGGTAGAAATGAGCCAAGACACAGACTTCTTGTTTATCACAGCATGAAAGGGGTCCTGGTTAATTCTTCTTTGCAGCTCAGCCATCCTGACATGACTCTAACCATTCACTGACCCTGGCTGCAGCAAGCTCCTACTGTAGGCTTCCCTTGCAGCCTCTGACTGCTGGTTATTTCCTGCTAAACTATGACTGCAGGTATTGTTTTGCAGACGCTGACTGCAGCCTTTTACCCAGCTAGGCCGTGACTGCTAAACGCTGACTGCGGCCTTTTACCCAGCTAGGCCGTGACTGCTAAACGCTGACTGCAGGCTTCTTCCTGGCTAGATTGTGGCTGCAGGTTCCACCACCAGGCTCTAACTGCAGACCCAGACTGACCTCACAGCAGTGATTCTCCCTCTTCTTCATGATCCTCTCATTCCCTCTTCCTCAAGGTTCCTCTACCTTCATGAGTCCTCCTCACCAGCTAATCCACTCCCTTTTATGACACTTCTCTTTATTGGATAGCTGTGACTCATCAAGGATGAGGCTGCACTGGGCAATTAACACAGCTGTTACTTATCAGGGGCGAGGTCACCTGGATTCCCTTCTCCTACAGTAGACTGCAATCCCAGCTGTGCCAAAGCCCACGTGCAGCCCCTCCTGGCTGATTTTACATCCCTTGCCCATGGGTAGGAAGTGTGGTTAAAATGCCTCCAAACTTGGAATTATTCTATCCCTGCAAGTACAGATTTCCAACCTGAGGTCGCCCAAAGCAGAATTTCAAAGGCAAATCCCCATTTCTCTTCAGCAAGAAAAATATCCCAGCAATATTTTGCTTTGACCTTCTTGAAGTGTTTTAATAAGACTGAAACAATCCATATTAACGGAGATTGAAATGTTTCATTTCCACACTGCTGCCCCAATTGCTGCACGATACGAGAGGAACAGAGCACAGCAATTTTACAAATGGTTTCAATAATGTCCCACTAAAGTCTGCCAAAAATCAATTGCTGAACAGAGAGCTCTTTTCCCAGGGAAAATCTCCCTGGGGCTGTAATGCCAAGGTGTGTGGAGAGGGTGAGCTCCGAGGACACCCTGCAAATCCCTGTGCTTGGAAGTTGTGACAGAGGGAATGAGACCTTGAGTCATGCTTTTGCAGCTCCTGACGCTACTGCGGGAATAGCAACAACAATATTAACAACAGGCTTCTGTCCCTCTTAATTCAAACCACGAATCCGTGCCCTTGCAGGACAGGATTCCCATGCACTGCCCACCTTTGGATATTGCAGGGAAGGGGTACAAGGTGTGCAGTCCCCTTTAGGGAGCCAGGAAGAGCAAAACATGTTCTGGGCACCCAAATCTGCTTGGAAATCCTCCAGTTATTCCTCTCCTGGGAATCAGACAGGAGCCTCAGGTCAGGATGCATTTCCCTTAAATTCTACACTTGCATGGAGCTGCTGGAGAGAGTCCAGAGGAGGCACCAGGATGGTCAGAGGGATGGAGCAGCTCTGCTGGGAGGAAAGGCTGGGAGAGCTGGGATTGTTCAGCCTGGAGAAGGGAAGCTTCGGGATGACCTAATCGTGGCCTTCCAGTACCTGAAGGAGCCAACAAGAAACATGGAGAGAGAACATTTGCAAGGGATGGAGTGCCAGGACAAGGGGAATGGCTTCCCACTGCCAGAGGGCAGGGATAGATGAGATACTGGGAAGGAAATTCTTCCCTGTGAAGGAGGTGAGGCCCTGGCACAGGGTGCCCAGAGAAGCTGTGGCTGCCCCTGGATCCCTGGCAGTGCCCAAGGCCAGGCTGGATGGGGCTTGGAGCAACCTGGGATAGTGGAAGGTGTCCCTGCCTACCTCAGCTCGTCTGGAGCTGGAAGGGTTTCAGATCGCTGCCTGCCAGCTGTATCCTTTCCTCCTTTAAATCTTTCTCTCCGACTTTCCCTCTCCTCCTTCTCTGCAAAAATCTTCCTGCCACCTCCTGGAGGAAGCTGCAACTGCTGCAGTGCCTCTGCAGCAGGGGAATGAATGCTCTGGATGTGCTGGAAAGCTCTCCAGGTCTGGGGGGAGGTGGGAGCTCCTGCGTGAATTTCCAGTCTCTCCTCTGTGTCTCTTTGCTCTGCCGTTCTTTTCTCTCTCCAGGAGTGCCTGCTTTGCCTTTTTTTGACGTTATCAATGCTAAATGCCGGTGCTTCCCTCCAGTCATTGCTTTCTTTTCAAGGAGAAGACAATAAAGGAATTCAGCCAAAGCACAGGAAATTAGGGAGAGCGATTAAGATCCACACCTTTGTGGTGTGGCTTTGTGTGCCTGTCCAGCCAACAAGACAAATTTGGGTGTCATTATTTGTGTTACAAAGGGAATGCCAAACAATCTGAGAGAAGTCCCCATCAGGGTTTATCCAAACACAGTAAATTAGCTCTGTCCCTAAAAAGGCAGAAAAAAAGAATTAAATTAAATGGTCAATTTACTCAAGTGACAGGAAATTTTGAAGCTAAGAAGTAACAAACTGGTTTCGACAATCAGATAAATATTGGAATGTGTTTAGACAATGCTCTCAGGCACAGGGTGGGAATTTGGGATGTCCTGTGCAGGGCCAGGGGTTGGACTGGATGATCCTTGTGGGTCCTTTCCAGCTCAGGATAGTCCACATAATTCATATTCTGTGATGCAATTTCAGCAGGTTAATGCCTGTCATTTGGGATAACTGTGTTTAACATCGGCGTTGTTTCAGCTGGATTTTTACCTGGCATAATCCCCTCAGCCTTGGATGCTCACTTTATCTATGAGCATCCTTTGAGCTCACTGACTCCCATATCTGTCCAGTCAGTTTTATTTTCCAGCAAAATCCTACGGCATGTTTGCTAAATACAGCACTGCCTTGTAAGAAGTGCTGAGGTCAGGGAGTTGTGCTGGATAACAACACAATTCATTGGGATTTTTATTATAATTATTGTGCTAAAGCTCTGTAGAATCTCTCTCATATTTATCCCAAGTCGATCCTGTGTGGAGAGAAGGATCAACACATCTTCCAGAAAATCTGAGGGGTCTGACTTTGGAGGGGTTCAATATTTAGTGTACAGGGACTGATTTAAACATCAAAATTTGGTGTGTTTATATATCTAGAGAGCAGCACAGGATATATTCCTTAAACTGGAAGTCCGGGATGTTCCTGCTCCTCTGCAGCTTCCAAAATACTGCAAAAACGATGTTGGTGGGTGACAAAAGTCTCCAATTTCTTTTGTAGTCAGAGGGCGTTTAAATATTGTGGATTTCAAGGCTGGCATTTGTCTATTAAATCCTTTGGCCAGGTACAGCTCCCCTGTCTTTAGGAAGCTCCTTTGAAGACTGTAGGATTTTTCCTACCTCGATAATAATTTATTTGCTTTTTCAGCTTCCCAGTCCCTGCCAGACAGCTTGGGTTGCACTGGGAGAGTACTGGCCCTCCAGAAAAGGATAGAGGTATCAATGAAACCTCGATCTCTCTGGATCTAATCGTATATTATTGGTTTTAATTCAGCTGTACTTTGCTCCAGCACCAATTCCCCAGCATTTCCCTGTTTCTCACCTCCCTGGAGATTTTATGCCCAATGTAAAACCAGGGAAGAGCCATTCTTATTTTCTTTCTGGGGTTTTGGGTCTGAATATTGTCCCCTTCACTTCTGGGTAAATTCAGACTTTCAGACTGGGGGAGGCAAACAAGCCCAGTGTAGTCACAACACCTCAAGTCTGCTGGAATCCAAGCTGAAAGGCAAATTCCTCCAGCTTTTCTGTGTGGGATCATTTGGAATTGTTTTTATATCCATTCTGGGAGGGCTTGTACAGCAAAAGGTGGCTCAGTGCCCTTTTTGGGAGCACAGTGTCACTGGGAGAGGCTCTGCGGGTGGCAGAGGGGCTGTGCTGCAGCCCCAGCTCGGGTGGACGCCATCCCTGGATGTTCCTGGGCAAATCTCGGGAGGGATTTGTGGGGAGCAGCACTGCTCCAGCTGCTGGGAGTCTGCAAACACCAGGGGACACTGCGAGACTGAGCAGCGCCCGGGCTGGACACGGCCCCGGCCTCTGCCACCCCCGGCCCTGCAGGAGCACCGGCAGTGCCCAGCACAGCCCTGCCCTGGGCTCCTCCGGGGCTTGGTGACATCCCATCAGCGTCCCCTGCCAGGAGGGGATGTGGGGGCCAGCGGGGCAGGATGGACCGGGACACTTTCCTACCTAAGGATGTCACCCGTCAGGCAGGACGAGGACACGGGGGTGACAGCCGGGTGCTGCACCCCAGGACAGCCCTCAGCTGCCTCCAAGTGAAGTCCCAGCCTTTGCCTGGAGCATTCCAGCTGGGAAGTGCAGCTTGGAGCTAGGCAGGTGGGAGGGCAGGGGGCACCAGGGTGTGGTGGGAACAGAGCAGGTGGCACTGAGGCAGTGCTGTGGGTGAAGCCAGAGGTGCTGCTGGACCACTGGGGATTAGCAGGAGCCTGGAGGGGAAAGGAGGGGTCAGCTGGGCCCCACCTCCCTGCTCATGCCAAAGGCACGTCATCCTTGCATCACTTCTGAGCACAGCCATGTGTTTTATCTCCAAATGCCTCGGAAGGATCAAGTGCAGGCTAAAAGGGGCTGCAAAGTTTGGCCGCTTGGAGCAGGGTTGGTGCTTTCCCTGTCAGACCTGTCTGATGGCTGCTGCTTTTCCCAGTGCCCTGCTGTGGCAGCACTTGGAAGGATCTCGCTGGGAAGGGTACAAAAATAACTCCCACTTCTCCTCTTTGCATGACCTTTAAATTCCAGTTTTTATTGACACAAGTTGGGGGTGTTCAGCCCAGAGAAACGAAAGCTCTGAGGAGACCTTAAAACCCTTCTGTGTGCCTAAAGGGGCTCCAAGAGAGCTGGACAGGGACTGTGGACAAGAGATGGAGTGACAGAACAAGGGGAAATGGCCTTAAGCTGACAGAGGGCGGGGGTAGATGGGATACTGGGGAGAAATTCCTCCCTGGGATGGTGGGGAGGCCCTGGCACAGGCTGCAAGCAGCTCTGGCTGCCCCTGGGAGTGCCCAAGGCCAGGTTGGACAGGGCTTGGAGAAACCTGGGACAGTGGAAGGTGTCCCTGCCCATGGCAGGGGGTGGGACTGGATGGGCTTTAAGGTTCTTTCCAACCCAAACCTTTCTGGGATTCTGGGGTTTGCCTTAGGAGAACCCTGCTGGGATTGAGCACCACGGGAGATGTTCCATCGCATGGGGGTGTTCTCATGGCAGGATGGGACCCAGCACCACTGCCCACCCCAGCCAGCCCAGAGGGGCAGGACAGCACTCACCAGTGGATTGAGTGGATATTTGGAAAATAGCACAGGAATATGGGGAGAAGGTAGTGGAACCAAAGCCAGCAGGGCTCAGCTCCCTGGGAGAAGAGCCTGTTTAATGGCTCTGCTGAATCAGGGCCCAGGAGCAGCTTCATCTCCATCAGCTGATGGAATGACACTGGATCGGCCGAGCTGGTGATGTCAAGGGGGGTGAAGGCATCTCCCAGGGCTTGGGAAGCCAATGGCTTGCAAGGATGCCAGAGGAGGAGCTGGCAAAGCAAAGCCTCCAGCGGGCTGGGCTTGCCAAATGCCTCCTCCCACACAGTAAATTCACCCCCAATTAAAAATGTATCTGTTAGCTTTCCTGAGATTGATCACACATTTAATCAGGCACTGCTCGGATATAGAGTAGCACTGAAAGGCAGAGATAATAAAGAAATCATTCTTTTAAAGGAGTAGCTGCATTGCAGATCAATTTCTTCAAAACCTTCATGTGCACCGAAATCCTCTGGGATGAATATTTCATAAGGGGAATAACACTGTTAAATTAATAAAACCCCTGCATGCCTAGTTATGAACTACAAAGATTGCTGAAGTTGTTCTAAAAAAATCCTCCTGTTCATACTTTGTACATCAATTTATGACAGAGTCATAGCTGGACCCCGAGGGAAATGGAGGAGAGAAAGGGACCCTTTTGATGTGAGGCATTTTCAGAAAGTGGGAAGAATTGGATGGACACAACTGCCCAGCGAGGGCAGGCAGCCCTGGTGGGAAGGGGAAACAGGATTCTCCAGTGGGAGCATGGGCACAGTAAAATGAATTATGCTGAACATTTCCTCCCTGCCTCTCTCAGGCTGTGGGTGAGAGACCTGAGGAGCTGGAGTGGCCTGCGGTGAGGGATAAGTGAGGTCCCAGGTGCCCATCTCCAGATACTCCTGGGTATCACTGAAACCACATCTTCAATACCAGTCCCTCATCTGGTGGGGGAAGGAAAGTCTTCATCCAGCTGAGGGCACTTGGTCTGTTTAGCTGGAGAAGAGGAGGCTGAGGGCAGACATCACCCTGACCCAAAGCTTCCTCGCGAGGGGCAGCTCCAAACTCTGCCCTGTGAGCAGGGACAGGACCCAGGAAATGGCTGAAGCTGTGCCAGGGGAGGTTTAGGTTGGATATCAGGGAAAGGTTCTTCCTCCAGAGGGTGCTGGGCACTGCCCAGGCTCCCCAGGGAATGGGCACGGCCCTGAGGCTGCCGGAGCTCCCCGAGCCTTTGGACAACGCTCTCAGGGATGCACCGGGTGGGATTGCTGAGATGTCCTGGGCAGGGCCAGGAGCTGGACTGATGATCCCTGTGTGTCCTTCCAGCTCAGGTTATTCCATGATTCTGTGATTCCTTTTCGTGGGACCAGAAGTGGGGTGTTCATCTACATCAGGGGGACCTGAATCAGCACAACAGGGGACATGTCTGTCTCCATCCTCCCCACTGGCCATGACTCCCCAGAAATCCCATCCTGGTTGTCACTGCTCCCTCCATTCCCACGCTAAGACCCTACCTCAGACTTCCCGGGGGAAAATAAAGTTCCACTGGAAAATTACTGGCTTCTCCATCCGTCCTTTCTATCTCTACAAAGCTCATTCCCCTCACACTTCTGCTCCCCAGCGAGGTCCTCACTGGCTCGATGGCAGCTCAGCACAGGCTTCTCCTGCAGGCTGCTCCCAAACTTGAGAGGAACTCATCAGCTTTTAGCAGGCAATGACAGAGAAAGCTCAAACCCACCATATTGATCTTCCTTCCGCTTTGAAATTTTCCCGAAGTAGCGCCAAATAAAAATAGAACAAAAATATGTATCACCGCTTCCCTACTTGTAGCTGATTTGTCTACTTGGCATTATTTTCTTCAGCGGGGAAGAGGCTGAGGCGCACAAAGGGGACAGAGGCACGGGATAAATAAGTAAGAATGTAAAATTGGGTGTTTTGAATTTTTTTTTTAATGTTAACCAGATAATGTATTCATAATCTTCCCTGCTTACGACTAAAAAATGAGTGCTCGCCTTTTGAAGCCCTCATCTGGCAGGGAGAGATAGCAGATTTCTAAGAGCATTTTTTATGCTCCTTTGATGACTGCGAGGGGAAAAAATATTCAGAGAGCCGAAATGACATTTTTCTATAAATTTCACACAGCTCTGCAGGCATGTAGGCATGGAGGCATTCATTAAGATTAGTTGGAATTACTTAAGCACCGTGAATTTTCTCCATCAAGTTGGTAACTGGAACACTGCGGATTAGTTATTGATCAGCTGCCATTAATACTTGGGGCTCTTTCCATGCCTGTTGTTGGGCTTTTTGTTGCTCCTTCCCCCCTCTCTTGTGCGAGGCGAAGCTGTGAAATTCGCAAATTAAACAGGCGCTCTTCAGTCTCTCCTTTGTTTTGGGGAACAAAAAAACCCCCGAACAGAAAATAGAACTCCTTTGTTCATGCAAATCTTTATCTGCTCTGCCTCACTGCTTCCCCCCACCCTGCTCCCTGCAACCCAAATTTGGGGTGGCTCTTAGACCTGCTGCTGCAGTCCTTCCATTGAATCATGGTTTGGGTGGGAAGGGGCCTTAAAGAGCGCCTAATTCCACTCCTTTCCGGGGGCAGGGACATCTTCCCCTGGGCCAAGTTGCTCCAAGTCCTGTCTGAGCTGGCTTTGGACAGTGCCAGGGATGGGGAGGGCAGTGCCTTTCCAGCAGGGCCTCTGGAATTGTGATGCGGTGAGCACACTGCTACAGTGGGGCCTCACAGTGGCATTTCAGCACGCCAGTCCTGCAGATGGGTTTGCAGAGGCCACGAGATGGCAATTCTGGCTGTGTACAGCTCTGACCCTCCTGAGAGGCCCTGGTGATAGCAGGGATGCTCACCCAGCATCTTTTTCCAACACAGGGGGATGTACCAGGCCACAGAGTCATTTCTCAGAGCTGTGCAGATCCCTGCAGCCCCTGCTGCCCCCACCCATAGCCAGGGCCTGGAGTGGGCACCTCTCAATCTCATTGCTGATTACGGGATATAGCCGAGGCTGAAAACTGAATTTGAACTGCATGGGACCCTCAAAGATCTCAGTCTCCATCTCTCCAGGCCTTCTACTTTTCCCTTGACCTTTGATTCCTATTGGAAAGCTCCTGGTTTTTAGTGGTGCTCATTCCCAGTGAGGAGCACAGTGATGGAGTTGGGTCTTTCCAGCCAAACTTCAGCCCAGCCAAGTTGGAGACACAGAAGTATTTTGTACATTTAAGCAACAGGGCTGTCCCAGAACTCCAGCGGAATTTCCTCTTCTCCTCCAGGTGTCTCACCAAGGCCCTCAGCCCTGTGGGGTGTGATCCCCCCCACACATTGCTCTGCTAAGGCACAGCCCTTGCCCACAGGATCCAGGTCTCCTCTCCTTTCCCAGAAGCTTTTCCTGAGCCTCTTTTGGAAGCTGGTATTACTGAGCACCTGGACACTAATCCCTGACCTTCGCTGGGCCATCCAGAGCCTGCTGGACCTGCACAGCTGAGTGTGGGGTGGTGCCCCTGGGGCAAGAAGGAGGAGGCAGCAGCAAACTTGAAACGCTCACTGCAGGACAAATCCCAAAGGAATTGTGCTTGGCTGGACCTGTTCTCCAACCAGCACCCCTGAGCAAAGCTCCAGCCCCACCACAGCGGTGCATTGAGTTGGTTCTGGCTGTTCTGGGTCCAAACCACCAGCTCCTGTCACCTTCACCTATTCCTTCTTCCGTTTGCCAAAAATCCCCTGCCCCAAGTCTGAAGAGCCCCGTGGAGGATTTGCCACATTTCTCAGCAGCGCAGCTGTTCCTCAGCAAGTTCTGAAATAAATGGCCAAGGATGACTTTGCAAATGAGCATCCAGAGGGGCTCCAGGCCGCTGCTGCTGCAGGAGGAAGACAAGGCTTCACTTCCCTACACACAGCTCCTAAAATGGTTTCTGTTCTTCCACAAGGATCTGCCACAAGCAGGACTGGAGGGGGACCTGCGGGGTGTCCTGGGTCCAGCTGCCCCAGGCTGAGGGAAGTTTTGGGGTGGAGTGGGACACACTCTCCATCATCCCCACAGGGACTAAACCAGCTCAATTCACACATTCCTATTTCAAAACTGCAGTTTAAGGAAGAGGGGAACGACAGGTAGGAGAGCCTGGTGTCAGTGACAGGGAGAGTGGGAATTTCTTCCCCACCGGACATGCAGCTCCAAGGGGATGACTCCATTCTAATCAGGGTAATTTGTCTCCTCCTTATTGAGAAGGTGAGAGCATCACTTTTCCCAGGTTCCAGGCCTGTTGGGGTGGGAAGGAAGATGTGCCAGGTCAAGCACCATGCCTGCACCTGGAAGAGCCAAATTTAGGCCCAGAATTTTTACTCTTCGACATTTCTAGGCATCAACTTCCAGCTGTTAAAAAAGGGATTTATGGAGCATCCCTGGCATGTTTCTCTGTTAAGGCTCCTGAAAGTGAAATCTCTCTGTCCCTTGCTGCTGTGTAGTGCTCAGAGAAGCTCCAGGGCTCCCTCAGGAAGTCCTCTTTAGCCATTCCCGTGGTGCCTAAATTCCCTTCCCTGAGGTACATTCGGGAGCAGAGGCTTTATCAGGACACTGTCAGCTTTTCAGCAGGATCCTGCAGCTGACAGAGAGCCACAACTTCAGAGGCCCTGATTCTTTGTGCCTTGTCAGCTCTAATGAACCCATGGCCAAACTGAAGGAGGAGAAATTTAGATGGGATATTGGGAAAAAAATCCTCACTGTGAGGGTGGTGAGGCCCTGGCACAGGGTGCCCAGAGAAGCTGTGGCTGCCCCTGGAGGTGTCCAAGGCAAGGCTGGACAGGGCTCAGAGCACCCTGGGATAGTGGAAGGTGTCTCTGCTCATGGCAGGGGGTGGAATGAGAGGATATTAAGTTCCCTTCCAGCCCAAACCATTCCATGATTCTAAGGTACTAATTATGAGCTGGCTGGAATCATGAGGGTGCTGGAACTGGACTCCAGTGGCTTCCAGCAGGAAGAAAACGTGCCTGACGTGGAAGCTGTCGCTTGGTTTGGCTCTCTGGCAGCACAGCAGTTCCTGAGGCTGGGAGGAAAGCTCTGAATTATCTCTCCTCAGGGATGCATAAAGTCTTGTGGAATGTCCTGCATGGAATGTCTGCTCCTTTCCTTCACAGTTGCCGTTTCATGGGGTGTTTGTCCCAGAGGGTGTCTGGACATGGCTGGACTCACTTGATGCCTGCTCTGGTTCCGGCTCTCTGGGGACATTCCACCTGAGGTATAATCTCAAGTCCTCCTGGGATCTGCACAAAAGGCAGGGAATGTAATTTATTTTCTGCTGGGTTGTCACATTCCCTGCTTTCCATCTGCAGTCTTTCCCAGGGAATCCCAAAGCCCTCTCTGGTTGTCCTGAGCTGCAGCAGGAGCCCAGGGCACGGGCACTGCTCCGATCCCAGGTGATGCAGACCCAGAGCAACCTGGATTTGCATTCCTGGCTGGGTCAGCTGTTAAACAAAGAAATGTTATTTCTGAGAGGCTGAGCAATAAAAAAACATGGAAATGAAACAGCGAGGTGATTCCTAAGGGAACCATGTCACAGGGAGAAAATCCTGGAGCATTACTTTTTGCACATTCCAAATCCATCCCTCTCTCTCGCCTCTCTTTCCTTCCTTTTTATTTTTTTTGGCAAGAAAACAGCTCATCAAGTGAAATCGAAGTCTAAAAATCTCTCTAAAAATCCTTTATGCTGGGGAAAAGAATATTTCAATGAAAAACAAGTCTGCCAGAATTACATTCAATACTCCTGACAAAGTTAAAGGGGATATCACTGGGAAATCGTGTTCCTTGATGGAACATGGTTAGGAGAGCTGGGAAGGATGGGAATCCTCATGGGCTGGGGGAGGCATAGGAGGACTGGAAACGTCCTGATCTGTCAGGAGAAAAGAGAAAGATTAAAGGTTTTCCAAAGCCTCCCTGTGTGTGGAATAGTGAGGGTGGCTGAGGCCTGTGGTTCACCCGTGGAAGGAGGGGACAGGGATGAGTTTCCCATCCCACCCATGAGCTATGGAGCTGTGAAACAGGAGACAGGCACACTTTTCCAGGTCCACAGGGAACCAAGCCACCAACCCATGTCCCACACCGCATCTCTGGCTCCTGAAGCTTTGGTCTCGACTAAGGAAAAATCTCCATGATGCTGCGTCCGAGGCCGCTTCCCACATTCCTGCTCAGAGCAAGAAGCAAAGGGAAGCATATTGAGCCTGGCAAAGGTTCTGAACCTGCTTGGAGGAGTCCACAGGAACTCTCCTGGTCACCCTCAGCATCTCTGGATACTCCCTGAATCCACAAGGAGCATTTCAGGCTCGCAGCCAAAACTCATCTCAGGTTTAAATGATGGGTTTGTTGTTCTGGAGAAGCAGGGAAATTGTCAGCACCACAGACACCTTCATTAAAATCCAAACCCTGAATTATTCAGCTCGAAACAGCGAGAGCTACAGCACAGGTGGAAGGGATTTCTTCTCCCTCCTGCCCAGCCAAGCCCCTGCAGCCCTTGGCTCATGGAGCCACCACGGCAGACCCCAGGAGCTCCCTGGTTTTGAGCAGGATAACACATGGCTGTGTCCCTGGCACAGCTGTCCGAGGGAATACAGAGGAAAACACAAATAAAAAGCACGGGGAGTGTTTTCCCAGCCTGTGTAGCTTCATCTCCCAGTTTCCCTCAGGAGAAATGACTTCTGGAAGAGCAGGAATAGTTTTGCATGTTTGGAAAATCAGGCTTTGTGAGAGCTCCCAGTTTTTAGTGGGAATGAATGGCCACATGGTTGTGACCATCAGCATGTGAACTACCACCCATGGAGCATTTCCCAGGTGTTTTCTGGCCATGTGAAGTTCCTCTCCTAGGGTGGAATAGCTGAACAACTGTTTAACAAAAACCGACATCTCACAAACAACCACCACACAGAATGAGAGGATCATGGAATTGTGTATGTTGGAAAAGCCCTCTAAACTCATTGAGCCCAACCATTTCCTCAGCCAAGGACACCACTGACCCATGTCCCCAGGAGCTCTACACCCACAGGGCTTTGAAATCCCTCCAGGGATGGGGACTCCCCAGTGCCCTGAGCAGCTGTGCCAAGGCTGGACAATCCTTTCCATGAAGAAATTCCTCCTGATGTCCAGCCTGAACCTTCTTGGCTCAACTTGAGGTCATTTCCTCTCATCCTGTCCCTGTTCTCTTGAGCAGAGCCCGACCCCACCCCCCCGGCTGTCCCCTCCTGTCAGGGAGTTGTGCAGAGCCAGAAAGTTCCCCCGGAGCCTCCTTTTCTCCAGGCTGAGCCCCTTTCCCAGCTCCCTCAGCCGCTCCTAGGGCTCCAGCCCTTCCCCAGCTCCGTTCCCTTCCCGGACACGCTCCAGCCCCTCAGTGTCCTTCTTGTTGTGCAGGGCCCAAAACGGACCCCAGGATTTGAGGTGTAGCTTCAAAATAAGTCCAGACTTGCCAGTTACACACATTTCTGTATTCATTAACTTTGTGAAATAATCTTTATTAATTTTTTTTTTTTTTTGGCTGAAAGGGATCTGCAGATATTTTTCAGAGTTTAATCGTCATTACTTCCAATTCGTCTTTCCTCCTAGGGCCATATGCTTGGTTTGAAGCTGTGGGAATATCTTCACTAGTGCCAATGAAATATTTAGGACTGTCTAAGTGTATTCAGCATAAATTTTCCCTAAAATATACTGCCAAACAGAAGAACAGATGGGTTTTGGTGCCGTCTGGGGCAGACCCCTGTCTCCACCAGCCTTTACTTCCTTAGGACATGCCCAAATCACAGCAGCAGCTCCTCCTCCCAGGGGTTTTTACTTCAGATTCCAAGCCTGGAGACCCTGAGCTCCCTTTCCAAGTGAGTCTCTCCCCAGCAGCCTGAGGACATGTTGTTTTCCCAAAGTACCCATGGAAAACATGGACTGTTTCTATGAGCACTGCAGCACCCAGAGGAGTCTGCCTCCTGACTTAGCAAAATATCCAGGCAGGGATGAAGTGGGATATTCGCAGGAGCCACTCCAGAACATCTTCATCTCTAGCTGACCGCTGACATTCCACAGCTCTCCCAGAAAGGGAATTATCTTTGAGTTACAGAGCCTGTGGCCACTTCCACTTCCTGTGGAAAGTTCCCTGCCCATGGCAGGCGTTGGGAGGCGGATGATCTCCAGCCAAACCATTCTGTGATTCCAGAGGGGCATGGCCAGGAGACACAGAAATTATTCACTGAAGGAGGAGCCCAAAGGCTGCCACACGGACATGGACAGGCAAAACAGTGATGCAACCACATTTCTTCAGGAATTTGATGCAAAAAGCCCTCACTGAGCTAAGCCTGTGGATTACAGCCCCTGCTGGGACTCTCTAAATCCCCGTCACAAGGTGTGCTCCTCACCCATGTAAATGTCCCATTCAGTGTTTGCAGCCTGCCAAATTTTCACCCTCAGCAAAATCTCCTGGCACTGATTTCCAGCAGCTAATTCTGAGAAAAAAAAAAAAAATGAAGTCTTCCCTTTAGTCAATTTTCCGTGCACTTCCCTTGTTCTCAGCTGAGGAGAACAGAAGTTCCCAATCTGCTCGCTTTATTTCACAGGATATTTTGCATCCCAGCCTGGCCACGTATGGCATCACCATCCTGTGGAGCCTGTTCCACGCTGGCAGGGGAAAAGCTGCAGCGGGCTGGGAGCTGAAAATGATCCGGGAATATCAAATAAACGTGGAAGCAAAGCAAGTAACACCGCTGATGGGCTTTTCCCCCCTCTGAATTCCTGTGATGCCTCTGTTCCTCACGAAGCTGCCACAGAAAGCTGCGCTGCTTTACAGGGAATTTGCTGGAAAGCCAAAGACCATGTAGCTGTGAGGGAAGATGGGCCTCGTGTCTGCCTTATTGTCCTCTCTGCCTGCAGGTGACCCCTGCAGAGGGGACTTCTCCTTAGGCTGCTTCTCTCCCCTCCACCCCCCTGGGTGGACCTGCCAAGTGTGTTTTACACATGCACCGGTGCAATTCCTGCCTCCATTTGTATTCCATCTGTCTCCAACAAATTCTGAAAGCCTTGCCTGGGCTGCCTCATTTGTATGCACTTAATCTGGCTTTATCCTGTTTTATGGAGCATCTTCTTTAAATTGATTCAGGCAAAAGCATAGCAGGGGCTTTGCATAGATTTTGCATGCATGACATTTCTGCACAGTTGGGCCCATTATGCACCATCCTGAGCACATTCTGCCCATAAAAACTCCATATTAAACCAGGGGAAAATGCAGCAAAATGAAGAGAGCCACGGGAGGAGCGGGGTGAGCAGAGCTGACCACTCCCTGCTTCTCCAGTGCAATTATGGAAAGCAACTCCCAGTGTTCATTCCCTGAGTTATTCAGGGGCTTTATCAGCTTTATGCCCTCCTCTGTCCAGAGGTGTGGTTTGCTCTGCTGTGCTTTGTGGAGCTGGGCCACACCCTGCCGGAATCCCAGATTCTCCTCATCCCCTCTGTGACTCCTGCAAGGGGCATGTTGGATCCAGAGAAATGGAGTGGGATGGCAGCATGGTCAGAACATTCACGCCTCATCCCATGGCACTGGGAGCACAAATCCCCCCCACTGGTAATAAACCATATCACCAGAGGAAAAATTACACTGTAAGAGTTGGAGCAGGGAGGGACAGGACAAGGAAAATGGATTCAAAATGACAGGGAGCAGGTTTGAACGGATACTGAGAAGGAATTCTTCTGTGTGAGGGTGGTGAGGTCCTGGCACAGGCTGCCCAGAGGAGCTGTGGCTGCCCCATCCCTGTGAGCATCCAAGGCCAGGCTGGACAGGGCTTGGAGCAAGCTGGGATAGTGGAAGGAGTCCTGTCCCTTGAGATGAGATGGGCTTTAAGGTCCCTTCCCACCCAAACCATTCTATGATTCCACGATTCTGTGAATTTAGCCTCTGTCATTGCAATCCAGTCCACCAGACCTGTGGAATTCCTGTTTCCACCCTTCCCAGCACACACGCGTGCTTTCCCTAGCCCTGAACTCGGAGCAGCCCCAGGTGTGCCCCGATGGATGCCCTGGGTTCAGTGTGGCCAGGCCACAGCCAAGGGTGTAACTCACTGCTTCATTAGGGGGAATTAATCCTTCTTTAAGGGCCTGCTAATGATTTGACAATATTATTGTTATGTTAAGGTTGGGGGAATTAGAGAAAGAGCACTTGTGTGAATATGTCAACACATTAAAAACGCAGCTCCATTTAGGCAGACACTCAGGTTAATGTGTTACATATTAAAAAGTCCAATTTCCTTTGCTGGCTGCAAATAACAGCGGAGATTATTGACACTGAATGATTTGCAATGTTCTCGCTTGCTTTTCGCCTCTTGTGTTTGTGTGCTCTGCGTGATTTATAATGATTGGAGCTCTGGCTCTATAAATTTTCCCTGTTAACAAAATGTGGAGCTGGGTTTATAAGATACAAGAAGAAAGGGGAAAACAAAGCGTGCTGCCATGCACGGATATGGGAATGAGAGCTGGATCTGTTCTTACCTAAACCCCAATAAACCCTTTCTCCCAATTAAATCAGCATCTTGCTACTTTCAGTAGGAGCCCAGTGGATCTACCCACAGGAGTTTCTGCACGTCTGGCTCTGCCTGTCCCTAAGGAAGGTCCCAGAGACCCCAGTGGGACACATCCCAGTGTGATGGGTGAGCACAAAGGAACACGCGCTGGGGTCCTCAATAACCAGCCCTGCTGGGACATCAGAAACCCCAGAAACCCCCGTCCCTTTGCTCAGCAGGAGCAAAAAGCCCTGTCACTATTGGCCTTCCCTCTGCCAGACCACGGAAGGCAAATCCAACACTTTCACCAGGTGCAAATGGGAGAAAGGGAAAACCAGAGGCTCTGGGGACCAAGCTGGGCACAGGTGGAAGGTTTGCAAACAGCGGATGACAGGGCAAGGTTTGCGTTGGTCAGAGGCATGCAAAAATCCTAAAACTGCCCTCCACATTCCCAGCCAGAGGAAAACCTGCCCCAGTTTTTCCCAGGACGCTGCAAGCCTTGCCATGGATAAGCTGGGACTGGTGGCCAGCCCTGATATCCCAATGCTGTGGCTTTGTCACTTGCTTCAGGCTAAAGCAGGATGTCACAGGACACTTCTCAGAGTCAACCTGAGACATGAGCCTGTAAATGTGTCAATAGGAGGTGAAAAATCTCAAAAAACACTGGTCTGAAAGGTATTTCTGCAGAATATAGAGGGCAGGAGGTGGGGGGCAGCTCCTCTTGCTCCTATCATGGCTTCCTGTGATAACATCACCAACTCAGGTGCAAAATTTGGGTCTGAAAAAACAGATATTCAGATTTAAAGCTACTGCTCTTGCTGCTTGCATCAGGTAGATGTGGCATTTTAATGGCTCAGCTTAGGGAATCCACTTGTTCCTGAGAGCAAAGCTGGGGAGCACTTTAGCTTCTGCCCTCATTAAATCAGTGTCGGGTAATTATCGAATCTCTCTGAGGACTCACAGATACTGGAGCCTGGAGAGGCACTGTGGACACTTCTGACTTCCAAGCTGGGTAGCAGAGGGTGATGACCTTCCCTGTGACACTGCCGCATTTCACCCCATGTCCTTGCAGGATGGTCTTCCAGGAGACGTGGAGCAACTCTTGAATTTAGATGGCATTCGAAGTGTGCTGACGAGAAAAAGGAGATATTTATGTGCCTGGCTGAGCTGTGACTTAAAGTTCCAAGAGCTGGGTGCACACTCCTGAGATGAATTGAATGCACAGTTCAAAATTGACTTTATAGACTCCTCATCAATAAATCCTCAAAGGCTCTGGTATCAGAATCCAAAGCAGCTCTGGAAATCATTAGATCTGCAGTCAGTAATTGATAACACGCATTTCAAATGTGGAAATGAATTAGCCTTTGGCGTAGGGGGGTTGAGACTGTATCCAATTTCATTAGGCAAGAAATTCAAATGATCAACGAGTGGCCTTTATTGTTCTGCTCTGGGAAGAGAACCCTTTGTTATCTCTTTCCCTTTTTTTTTTCTTGGCTACAAATTTTCCAGAGCTCAAAAGAAACCTCGTGGTTTAGGAAGATGCCGACATCTGATTTCCCACCTCTCCAGAGCTCAGGATTTGGGATGAGTTTTGCTGTTGGGCAGACACAGGGTGCTTTGTACCCATCATTAATAGCTCAGTTTCTCCTGGCAGTGCCACAAAATGCCAAAAACTCTTTCCCAAGCAACTGCAAGAGCCCTGATCAGTGAGGTGTGAGTGAAAAGCCCCTCTGGCAGCCATATACATATCTTCTCTTCCCATTGATAAATGCTTACAGTCCATCTCCCTGCTCAGTAACTTACTGACACTGCTCTCACTAACTTCAAAACACACAGAAAAAGTAAATTTTCAACCTCCTGTTGGACCAGGGAATGTGGCAGGAGCAGCTCCTCCTCCCCAAGATGAGCTGCAGGATCCAGACTGGTTCTTCTCCCCCTCCATCCCACTCCCAGCAGGAGTCTGGCCACGCTTGAGCACATTTTAGTGAGCAGGGAATGTGGAACAGTTGGTGGTGGTGCTGCACGGGCCAGTGGAAATATTTGATCTTGGGTTTCCACAGTGAAATAAAAGGAAAAGACGCCTCCTCCCAGCATTGTTTTGGATTATTTTAGCTGCACAACGAGGCTGATTTGAAGGCAAGAAACCAAGTTGCCAATCTCAGTATGTCACAAGGCAAAGTTTGCACAGTTTGGGCTTGGTTTTCCTCTTCAGAAGAGAAAGGTCAGGAAAACTACAAAATAGAAAACTCTCCTGTAAAAAGAATAAAGTAATAATTTTGGACCAATATTTAGAGGAATCATTCACTGTTTCTGCTCCAGTTCCACCCACCAGCATGGAGATATTTCTGCCTGCAAGACACACCAATCCTTCAGATGTGTCCCTTTCCCAGAACGTGCTGCACTTCCCGCCCCGTTCTCCTCCCGGGACCCACGGAACCAAACCTTCTCTGCTTTGCCTACACTAAAATTACCTTCCCACAGTGTGGCACGTTTTCCCTCTAATGTTCTCTTCTGTGGATTAACCACCCCCAATTCCCTCGATTTTGCCTTCCTTAGTGTATTTTTTACCTCTCTGCCCACTCCTGTTGCCCCACTTGGTTCCCTCCATCTGGGAAGAATGCCTGGGGCCCCCTGCCCAGCCCAATTATTCTACAGGTTTGACCTTCCTGTTTTACATCCCTGGAAGGATCCAGACCCTCTCCACAGCCATGGGAAGTTGGTGATTAAGGGTTGTGCCTGATGGATGACGTCCCACAGACCTTTCCAGTTGCTACTGGCAGTCAGGATCTCGTCCCTGCAGTCCATCTCTAAGACTTGCCTTTATCCCTGCTAAATTCTGTTCTGTTTTTACTTTCAGACCTTTTTATTATGTTATCAGCATCCCACTGTGTTCAAGCCCTGTACTCCTGTTCCTCCACTGTCCCACAGCAGAACAAACCACACAGTTTGGGAAGTCTCCATCCCATCCCCCTGAAGTGTTCTGCAGGACCAGACCTGACACCAGCTCCTTCAAAATCTCATTTTTAAGTGTCTTGAGATGTATTTTGGAGGTAAGAAAATGATTCCTCCTCTCCTTGGATATCTGTCTGGCAGACAGACCTGATGGGATGCATGTCAGTCTCACATCTGCTCTCCTCAGTGTGGTCACACAGATTTTAGGGCTGCTGGAGGGAGAGACAGGCCCCCAACGTGGTGACTCGTGGAATCTTGGTGTAGGTGACCTCCAAAAGTGTGAAAAACGGAGCAACTGGGAGGACTTTTAATTTTTCCCAAGCTGGCGGCAGTCTGGAGGAAGAGACGGATGCTGTCCTGGCAGCTCCAAGCAATCCATTTCCTTCCTTGTCCCTCTTTAATCAGATAAAAAACTGTACAGACTCCACAAGCATAAATCTGAAATTCGTCAAATTTATAGGAGCAAAAAAGCAAAAAGAAAAAGAAAAACCCCACAGCTCCTCTTTTGTTTGCTCTGGGCAGCGTCCCAAACTCACCCTGAAGTGCAGGAGTGATCTTAGCTGGGCCATTAGAAGAATTGAATCCAGACCTCTCCAAAACATCACTGGAAATCACAGAGAAACCCAGATGGTTCAAGAGAACTCAAGTCATGCACTCCAAAGTGAGGAAGTCTGACATTTAAGGTGCTGGCAAATGCTCTTGGAAGAGGGATGGCAGGACCAGGGCTCCGATCGGAGGCACAGTCTGGGTGCTTTTCCAGCACCGTGTTCTTCCATGGAAATGAGGTTCTAATGGATTTCTTTAACCTGTCTGAGGCACGAGGGTGTTTTTCCCCTTCCCTTGCTCTGAGCTCCAGAGGGAGGCGCCTCCCCACTGGATGATGCCAGGACCCAGCTGTGCAGCTGCTCAGCAAAGCAAACTCCTCCTGGCCGAGCTTCAGAAGGGTGGGAAGTTGTTAGAAATTCTACTTGAAGAAGGTCCAGAAACATCAAAAGTCCTCAGTGGTTGCTGAGGACCCCTGGGGTCATCCCGGTGTGCCAAAATCAATAGTGCCCTTCCATATTGATCCTGAAATTTGAGATTAAAGCCATTTTCTGCTGCCAGCTGCTGGCTGGAAAAGCAAAGGAGGAATGAAAAGTTCTCACCAGAAGAAACAAAAGCAAAGCAAGAAGAAAAGGGATTGAGTTGTGTTCCTTTGTAGGGAATAATCAGCTTTAAGGAAGATGAGGTTTAGGTCTCAGCACGCTGAGCACAACCAGGGTTGGTTCATTATCACCCAGCCAATGAGTTTGCAACGAAGGATTAACAACATCTTAAACAGATGCTTCCAATGAACTTCCCAAAATATATGGGGTGGGATTTTTTTCCTCTACCAGGGATTAGAAGGCTGGAGAGTAATTAGTTCTGAAATATTTTGGCTGGATTACTGCATGCTGCTGTCATAAGAGATGTAACTCCCTCTCACCAGTCCGCCTAATTCGTTCCATTTTGTATCTCAAATTCATTTGTATTGTCTGTGGATTTGCTGAAGGTATAAATAGAACCAAATCCCAGTTTTCACTTGGAATTTGTCAGTGCACTTTTTTTCTTGAGAACCATCTCAAAAAGCAACTTTTTAACCTTTTTTTTTTTTTTCTGTAACATTGCAGAGCCAGAGTTATGCCCCAGATTTTCTCAGATGCCCCCTGGTCTTGCATTTGTAGTTTTGAAGCGCTTGAGCTTGGACAATTCAGGAGAGCCACAGTGATTTTGTTGATGAAACCCTCAGGAAATGAGAAAACCTGGGACACAATGAGTGATTTGGCATGAGGGTACCCTTGGACCCACTTTCTGGAATGGTTGAGCATCCGAACAGGATGATCAGCAAGCCCAGCATGAGGTGGCAGCACTCAACACCTCTCAGGGACAGCCACTGCTTCCACAGTTTGGGCACTCTTGCCCCTAACCAAGCTGGAGACCATTCCTGAGATACGCAGAATTCCTGATGCTTCTTTCTTTCTTTGGGATGTGCAATTCAGTGTAGGGCTGACCTGGGTGAGAGGCCATTCACCTCTAGGAAGCTGTGGTTCAGCACACGGAAATCTCCCCTATCCATGGGAACTGCCTGGGAATGCAGTCCCTTGTCCCGTGGACTTGCAGGAATTAATCAGGAAGCACTGCAAAGTTGCAAGGCTCCAAAAACCACTTTTCTGCTCCCAGGCAAATTAAATACCTGGGAAACCCCAGCCCTAAGTAATCAAATCAGTGACTCCAAATGAATTATTGGCTCTTTCCTGTTGGATGCTGGGTGTCAGCCAGGCCTGGAAGTGGACAGGGCTCGGGAAGAAGGTAAATCCCATTAACAGTCACAGACAAGTTGTCTTGATGGAGAGGAGGGGGAATTCTGTTGATTTTTCCAGGGACATTCCCACCTTGCCTGGATCGAGGTGTCCCTGTGGAGTGCACACTGCAATGGCATTGCTTCCCATTCCCATTGAAATTCCAGTTTCTCCTCCAGTCTAGAAAAGCAAAGATCCCCTGGGCTGGCTGAAACCCAGACCTCTTTGGGAATGAGAGAACCCCAAATTTACCCTCCAGGAGCAGGATAAGAGAGCTAACATCACACTGTCATTTCCATCTGATCCACAATTCCTCTCAAAACTGAATGTGTTTGGTCCTCAGAGGTTTTGTTTTTTTCCAAGGACAAAATCTTCCTTTGCCAGATGCCAAGAAAATGAGCTCTCCCCACCCCTGATTCTCCCTGATCCCGCCAGTCCCTTCATTTCACTTCACTCCAGCATCAGTGGTTGCTATTGCTTCCAGAGAGAGTGTGAAATATTTACAACAATCCCCCTTTATTTTCCAGGTCACCCTATCACTGGGACTTGGCAACCTCCAGGGAAGATGAAAGCAAAGGATCTTTATCACTGATCCCAGAAGAATTTACAGTCCAAATAAACCAATTTGGAGGAGCAGGAGACGGGGCTTTGGAGGTCTGAGCTGTAACTTGTCTGCATTCCGCTGCCTCAGAATAAAATGGGATATTTATAGGAAGGAAAAGTGTGTCCATTTAGGCTGACACTTGGAGGCAACCTTCTTGTTTCTACATATTCATGAAGCAAGGAGAGTGTGTCAGCATCTCTGCAGCCAGGAGAACACTCCTTCCCAGCATTTTCCACATCATTCCGCCTTGCACTGATTCCATTTTGTGCGGGTTTGCGTGGCTTTGAGCGGCTCCTCCTCGTTACAGGGGTTTGAGATGCAGAGACGTGTGACAGTGGGGATCTCTGGCATGGGGGACCCAGCCCGGGCTGTGCATCCCAGTGTTCCGGCTGGCAGGGAGCCCAGCGCCACGGGCTGTGCCCTTCCACATCTGGCACAGGGCCCCTCCCTCGGCGTCACACCACGGGCACAGCCTGCTCAGGTCTTGTCTGAACACGCACATCAAATCTGCTTGGGCCCTCCCCTCCCTCCCAGGCCTGGCTGACAAATCAGAGGGGCTTACTGGTGATAAACACACTGGGAAATTCAGGATGAAAGGAAATGGGAAGAGAAGGGAGGTGGAGGGCAGGAGCCCCTTCCCATCCAAGGATCTCCATCTTTCCCCCACGTCACTCACAGCAGCACAGCCTGGGCTCCTGCTGAACACCCTGGGCTTGGGGTGCTGCTTCCCCTCCACCCTGCTGGAATCATTCCGTGCTCCAGGATATCTCTGCAGTGGCACAATGCCCGGGATGAAGGAGCAGCATGGCCTGATGATGCTGGAGCACTTCTCTCCTCCTCCCCTTGTCCCTCCCTGGGCAGCCCCCGCCACTGGAATCCTTTCCCTAGGCTGACAGCTCTGACAGCTCCTTTGCCAGGGAATAACTGACACAGTTCCTTTCCTGGGAAATGTGGAGCCACGTTATTTCCCTGCCATGTGCTTTTAACACCGTGGAATATCAGATGCCATTTTACCACTGGAATTCAGCTCCTTCCTGGCTGGATGTGGCTCTTTGTTACCAGACGTGTTGGAGACAAGAAATTCAGGGTCACAAAATAGGATGTGGAGCCCCCTGAGCCTCACGGTAGAGCAGCTCCCCTTCCTCCCAGAGCATCCCACGGGTTAAAGATGGGTTTTATGACATCTGAGGAAGGTGCCTCTAAATGGGAGCAAAAAGGAAAAAGACTCAGGACTGCCTTCCAGCTGCATCCTTGGAGAAATGGTCCTTCCAGAGGTGTCTGAACACACCCTGTGCACAGTCCTTGGTGTCACTGGGGTCACTCTTGCCTTCCCCCACTCCTGTGCCCTGGGGGACACATTGATGCAGGGACAAGGGGTGGTGAGTTTAAATTAAAAGGGGATCAGTTTAGATCAGACATAAGGGGGAAGTTATTTACGATGAAAATAGTGAGGCCCTGGCACAGACTGCCCAGAGAAGCTGTGGCTGCTCCTGAATCCCTGGAAGTGTCCAAAGCCAGGTTGGACACGGCTTGGAGCAGCCTGGGATAGTGGAAGTGTCCCTGCCCATGGCGGGAGGTGGAAGGAGAGGGTGTTTCAGGTTTCTTCTAACTTAAACCATTCCATGGTCCTGTGATGCCCAGCAAATACTGGTGCCCCATCACTCCTTCAGAGCCCCTCTGGTCTCAGCAGAGATCCTTGGGCGTCACAAATGGCCACTCTGCCTTGCTCTGAAAACTGCAGCTTTGTTCCTACCATTCCTTCCCTCTCAGCCTGCCCTCTCACTGGGAGACTCCAGGTTTTTTGGTGCAGGACCCAGCCAAAAGCTTGGGAGTGTGCAGGAGAGCAGCACATGAGCAGACTGTTCTTCTCGTCACGTCTCAGGTTTGTGAAATGTGAGTGCCATTTATGAAGGGTGGGGACCCTTCCCTAGAATATCCCATTTTTCCAGGCATGTTCACCCTTTCCTTAATCCCATTTTCCACCCATGAACCCAGAGGTGGTCTGCATCTCCCTGGGTTCCCCCAACCTTGTTTGGAAGCTTCTCTTTGCCCATCTCCCTGGTGTCCAGGCTGAATGAAGCATTTGCAGGAGCTTGGGGCTGGGGCTTCTGGAGACCCATTGCTTGTGCACAAAAGATAGAATAATCTGTGCCTCTTTCCCCTTTTCCTTGAGTGCCCCTGCTCGTCTCCTCAGGTTTCCTGCTTCTGCTGTGCTTGGAAAGGGCTGTGGTTTCAGTTTTCCTGCCTGACCCCTCTGCCCTGGGCAGGGTTTCTGCTCCTCTTCCCTGGTGCAGAACAGCCTCTGCCTCTCACCTCTTCAATTTTTTACCCCCTCATTCTTCCCAGCATCCTACTCATGAGGAAATCCAAGCACCCAGAGCCTTCAAAAACCCTCACAAACACAGGATTTCTGCCTTCCCGTCACTATTACCCACAGGTTTTTATTCTATATTTTTCTCCACCTCTGAGGCTGGTTTATATGTGCATATATTTGACCTCAGAGGGATTATTGCAGCCACAAGAGTAAATAATGCAGCGGTGAATTATAAAAGTGAATACCTGAAGATGAAACCTGCCCTATCCCACTCACTGCTTCCTAATGGAAATGCCTGTGATTTATGACCTTCTGATAAAGGCATCCTGATGGAGAAAAGATGCAGTTAGAGGCAGGCAGGAAAGGTGTCACACAGTTTATGGGCTTTGAACTTTTATTCTGGGGCTAGAAACACAGATCTAAAAGGCTATTTATCAGAGCCGTGGGAACGTGAAGATATTTGCTGATATTTTTAACACATTACTTTCAAATATTGCTGGAAAAGTTGGGTTTCCCAGCAAGAAATTTCTGACTAGGTTGTAAATATGTTTTCCCCCCAAATATTGATATTTGTTCCCATTTATTTTGCCCCTGACAGCGAGGATTGCTGCAAAATGCAATTCTTTTGTTCGTAACTTACAGGACTATGTATCGATACTTCGGGAAGATGAAGATATTGAAGCCTTTAGGCCTAGAAGTGATAAATGGAGAGTGTCTAGGGTGAGATAATTTCAAAAGAGTTGCAATTATTGTTGAAAATCCGGGCTAATTTGCATGCAAGGCTGCCAGGCTCTGTTTCGAGAAGGTGAACGAGCTAGATTGACAAATTTGTTAAATCTGCTGGAGAAGCACAGTTTAAAATAATAATAATAATTAGCAGTAATATAATTGATCTATTTTGTTCTGTGCATGACAGGAATTCACTTCCAATTGAACCAGCAAATTAAAGCAACATTTAGCATACTAAACAATATTGCTGCTGAAAACCTCTATTTATATCTGCCAATAATTGTTATCTAACTCACAGGGATGCAGCCGCTCCGCAGTCACCTTGTGGTGCAGCAGACGTGGGAATCGCTGGAGAACTGCTGGAATTTTCCAATAAAAGGGACCATATCTGCAGCATCAAGCCAGGGCAATAATCCACTTCTCCTTGTGCTATCGATGAGCTCGGTTTTTGTGTTAGGAGGTTAAATAAAATTCAGTTTCGTGGCCCAGCCTGTGTTTTCATGGATATCTTCTGGTTTGAAATCCAGGACATTAAATCTGGATGTGGGGAGAGGATGGATTGAGAAACCCATCACAAGAGTGAGTCTGGTGCCCCTCATGCCATCAATGAACTGGGGTTTTGTGTCCAGGAGATTCAGTGGAATCCAGTTTGATCTCCAGGTGGATATCTTCTCATTTGAAACCAAATAAATTAAACCTGCAAGTGTGGGGAGAGGATGGATGGAAAAAAACCCACCAGAACAGTCACTCTGGGGGAAAAACAGCCTTTGGAAATGAAAGTAGTGGAAGTTGTAGCATGATCCGGGAAAAACAAAAGGGGCAAATCCTTTTTTATTCTTTCTGGAGTTTTTTGGATGGAATCAGGAGGTTCTTCCATCTGGCTGTAGGAGGATGTATCTCTGTCTTTGCTGTCATTCAGAGCTGAGTTATAAAAGCCCGGAGAAATCAAAGCTGGTTCTTGGATATTGTCAGGTCCAAGCTGGAATAGACCAAGCTCAATGGAAAGCTCAGCAAAGCCTTGCCCAGGGCCAGGCTTGTGCCATCCCGTGAGAGTGCTGCCACCCCAGTCTGCAGTTTGCTGCCCAGTCCCTGGCTCTCCCAGCCCCTGGAAGCTGCTCCAGGGGCTGCGGGAGGAGGCTGGCACATGGGCTGTGCCAGCTGTGCCCAGGCCACGCCGTGCTCCCTGGTTTGGAGAGGACAGAGCCTTTCCCTCCTTCCTGCCTGAAGGAGAGGCTTTGAAGTGATCCCATTATCCCGCATGGCCTGGAGGTCAGCGTGTCCAGCTGGAGCAAACCTCAGCTATCAGCCACAGTGTCTTGAGGAGGTGCTGCCCACAGGCCCCTGGTGATCCTTTGGTGGCCCTTCACAAACTGGGTCATTAATTGTCTTAATACTAATTTTATTTTGTGAATCAACCCCTCCACAGCGCTTGGCAGTTTTGTCCCTCCCCACTCCCTCCCTTGGCTTTGCCTCCCCTCCTCCCCATGGTCAGGACAGGAGGTCAAGATCTACAGCACAAACTCTGCCTGAGGGGTCCTTGGTGAAGCAGGAGCAGGTTGGATGATTTTTTTTAAATCTCTTTTTTTATAGTATTGGACCAGGAAAATGTACCATCCTGCTCAGCGTTCACCGAGGGCAGCTCCCCTCTGATGTCCTGGGTCACATATTCCCATGTGCTCCCTCTTTCCAGAGGGGAAATGTCTCCCTGCCACCCCAGCAATTCCCGGGGAGTTGGCAGGAAGGCAAAGTGCTTCAGGGGAAAGGAGCTGCTCTGCACTCGGGTGGTCACACACAGCCTGGGTGGGGACAGGAGCTGGATCCTGCTGCACTGAAAGCCTCGAGGTGGAATTCACTGGGACACATCATTTACATCCTTGGGTACGGAGCTGCTGCAGAGAGCCCAGAGGAGGCACCAGGATGGTCAGAGGGATGGAGCAGCTCTGCTGGGAGGAAATGCTGAGAGTTGGGACTGTTCGGCCTGGAGAGGAGAAGCTCTGGGGTGACCTCAGTGTGGCCTTGCAGTGCCTGAAGGAGCCAACAGGAAACATGGAGAGAGATGATTTCCAAGGGTCTGGAGTGCCCGAACAAGGGGAATGTCATCCTACTTCCAGAGGGCGGGGTTAGATGGGATATTGGGAAGGAATTCTTCCCTGTGATGGTTGCACAGGGTGCTCAGAGAAGCTGTGGCTGCCCCTGGATCCCTGGAATTGTTCCAGGCCAGGTTGGACAGGTCTCGAACCCCCTGGGACAGTGGAAGCTGTCCCTGCCCATGGCAGGGGGTGCCATTGGATGGCTTTAAGGTGCTCCAGGAGAGCTTCTCTCCTTGGTACTCCTGGAGTCGAGTCAATAAAGTTAATGTTGCTCAGAGAGGGAGTCATCCAACCAAAGGAGAGTTTTAATTCTTTTTCCCATTTTAGGAAATGATGAAAACTGTCATAGACTCTGCTTTCAGCAAGGGCTGTCTGAGTCCTGGTGGAAGATTTCCCTGGAGAGCCCTCTTCCAGCCCAAGGAATCCCAGCCCCATGGGAGCCCCAGCCCTGACAAGAGAATTGTTTCTCACTCCTAGACCTGGTCCCTGATCTGTCTCGCCAAAGCTAATCTCACCACTTTGATTTAGATGGGATATTGGGAAGGAATTCCTCCCTGTGAAGGTAGGGAGGCCCTGGCACAGGGTGCCCAGAGAAGCTGTGGCTGCCCCTGGAGCCCTGGAAGTGTCCAAGGCCAGGTTGGACAGGGCTTGGAGCACCCTGGGACAGTGGAAGGTGGCCCTGCCCATGGCAAGGGATGGGACTGGGTGGTTTTAAGTTCCCTTCCAAGCAAACCATTCCACAATTCCAAGCAACTGTTGCACTCTGATTCAAAGTCTGTCCGTAGGGGTCCTTCTACAGACTTGGCTTGTGTGTGGATGAGACCTTCAAGGCTCTGGCTAATTCCTCCTTCCCAGCATCGCATCCCAACCCTGAAGGGAAATACCAGGTTGAAAGAAGTCAGGATGGTGCCTGAAACAGCCTGAGAGGTCCTGACAGATCTCCACGGCACATGTCAGACTCCAGCTGGCTCCCTGTTTCTTTTAATAAGTGACCTGCTTTTCCAGGGATTGACAGATGCGAACAAACTGCTTAATTTTACTGATTAATTAACACAGGGAAGAGGTCTGACCTTGCCGTGGAGGTGATAATGTTCCTTACTGCGCCACGAGGGGATGGTTTGAATCTGTGACCCCAGAGCAGCTGGATCATTTCTGCCTGTTGAATACCGCATTAGAATCCTCTTTCCTGCGGGAACGTGGGTGAGCCAAGCACTCACAAGAGGAATTCTCTGGTTTATGCCATCAGGAGATAACGACAGAGCAGGAAGGGCATGAAGTACATGCCTGTCTCCAGGAACATCAGCCAGCCACGTGCCAGGAATTTCGGGGAGGAGGCGTCTGCTGTCAAAAGAGGAGTTGAAAGGCAAGCAGAGGAAACTCTGCCTTTTGTTCCGAGTGAAGCAGCTGGGGAGGGAGGGAGGGGGGAGATGGTTCTGAACGTGAGGCTGTGGCAGGGCATGGAATCCACACTCCTGGGGTTTGGGGCCACATCTGGAGCGTCTGGATGGATTTACAGCCCCCTGAGCCCTCCTGGGGGTTTTTCTGACCCAACAGGCCTGCGGATAGACAGGGGAGCAGTTCCTGCTCCTCGGCCTGTGGCTGGGTTTTAGCTGTGACCGGGGCCTTGGGACCTTCCCCTGCAGCGTTTGGTGGTGGCAGTTTGGGTTTGGTGCTGGTGGCAGGGCTGGCACTGACCAGTCACCACCCGGCCAGTCCTTCAGATACCAGTCCCAGGGAGCTCTTCCCTCCCTCAAGGAGTGGTCTGGTTATAAAGCAGGGATGAGATTAAAAACCCAGGCGCCCTCAGCGTGGGCTGAGTTTTTAGCCTTGGGAAATTAATTCAGTTACTGCAATCACAATTACATTTCCTACTTCAGTCCTTCCTTTATCTTCCCATAAGATCAAAAACAGTTTGGTGACAAGTTCCTCTGATTCCTTCTTCTCTTTCTTCTACATTTGAAGTCATTTACCTCTGCAAATTCCTGCTCTGCTGCCCATTAACCGTCCTCCACCTCATCCTGTTGTCCCTGCACAGAGTTCAGTGGCTCTGGCTTCTGCAGGACCCTTCGCATGGGCAGGTCAAAGAGGCTGAGATCATCCTGTTTTCCCAAGGATCACTCTCCTGGTCTTTTGGAATACACTGGAGTGCCTCTTCCTCCTTTTCCATCACGATACAGAGATAATGGATGCATTTTCAGTATCCAACCTGACAATACCTTCCTCCCTAATCATCCCTCCAGACCTGCTCCGAGCTTCTTGTGGTAAATCCAGCACCAGATCCGTGTGGAAGCGTCTCAGGCGAATGTTGTGGAGTTTCTTCCCCCGTAGGAAAATGTAGTCGGACTGAAATCAAAACATTTTGAAGGAAACGTGTTGATTTCGACTGGGAAGTATCAAAACAGATTGTTTCAACTTTCTCGGTTTGTTTTGACAATATCAGAATGTTTCATTTCCATGAGGTAAAAACATTTGGGGTTGATTTTGCTCTCAGTTTAGTTTTGACTTTCCCTTTCCCTGAAATCATTGTATTTTTGTCATGAAAGACTTGAATAGAGGCCTATGGAAGTGCCAAAATCCCCAAATGGGAACCCATCACTATTCAAGGAGTTCTCCTTTCTCCTGGGTGCCCCTGGCACATCATAGCCACCCAGGCAGGGCAGAAAGAAACCCAAACCCACCTCTGGAGCCAGGGCTGAGGAGAAGGAGCCACAATCAGGTGCCTTTCCTCAATTTATTTCCTCACATCCTGATGTTTGCTGCCAGCCCTTTGGGGTGCTGCTGGAATTCCCCACCCTGTGCTAAAAAAGCTTTATGGAAGCCATGAAAGCCAAGGCACGTCTTCATTCCTCACCTCCGCTCTTAACAGCTTTTGTTCCTGGAAGGAAGGAAGTGTTTTATGTCCTTCAGTGAGGCAGATCCATCAGTAGACTAAGGAAAACAATTAAAGCAAGGTAACAGGTAGGAATTAACCTTTAGGGGATAGACCCAGCTCAAATGACTCCTCTTCCGCGGCCCATCTGCATCCCAAGGTGGTGATTCATTTCTCCCTGCTGCTCATTACCATGCTCCAAAGACTGGAGAAAATTAGGAGGGAGCTTGAAAATCCCCAAGCTTCAAAAGGTCTGATTTCCTGGGCCCATTTTTTTTTTTCCTGCTTTCCCGCTGGCTGATTTCCCACACAGTTTTTCCCGGGCATTTTGGGATGTATTTGCCTCTTGTGCATCGTCATGGCTTGGGAAAAAAATGTGTTTCTTTCCAAAGTGACTTTTTTGTGCCTCCCAGCCATGCCTGAATGATGTGCATTGCTTTAGGTGGAGGAGATGAGGGGTGAATGACCTGCAAGTTTGACCCCCCCTTCTCCATGGGGATATTACTTAAGTGTCTCTTTCTCTTGTTTACCTCTGAGTGTTTTAGGAGGTTTGGTATTTTGGAGACTCGTTTTTTCCAGCAGCTGAGGTTTCTGGCTGAGATGAGAAAGGCACATCCCATAAGATTTATTTACATCCCATAAGATTTATTTCCGCAGAATTTGAAGAGATACGGGAGCTTGACTAGATGGGGGGGCAGAGAATGGGGGAAAAACACCCAAAAGCAGAAAGCAACAGGTCCAAGGCCTGCAGAGAGCAGAAGGAGGGGATGGGAACCTCAAAATAATGCACAGAGTCCTTTGTCGAAACACAAAGAGCACAAGTGCAGCTTCTTCTGAGAGCCAAAGCAAATCCCCTGTACCTGGAGCCCTGCCCGGGGTTGATTTAATGGGTCTGGCCCAATCCCTCACCCCACAACACGGAGGCCAAGGGGTGGTGGGGAGTGTGAGTGTTTTAGGAATACGTTAGGAGCGGGATATGGGCCGGAATCTCTTCGACAAGCAAAAGCCCCAGCAGAAAGCTTGTCGCCACCACAATTAAAAGCAAGCCCGTGCACGGTTTTGGGGGCGCAGATGCATCTGATCCCTGGCCCCTGCTCTGCCCCTCGCCACGGGACACGGCGTCTCCAGCCGCCTACAGCCTACATGACAGCATCCAACCACATCCTGGGTTAAAAAGGGGGAGAAAGGAAGGCTGAGAGGGAACGAAATGGGGCTGCGGCGGGAGGGAAAACAAACCCCCACTGGGCTGTTATTCCAGCCCTGGTGGAAGCCCAAGATCGTTCACGGGAGTCCTCAGAAGTTCATAAACACCTTTGTTTGTAGTTTCCACTTTGACTTTGTTCAGACTGGAGGGGACAAATGTGTTCCCGTCGCTGGCTGCTGATTCTGCTACTTCTCCAGAAAGAAATGGCCTCGCCTTTCTCCAGCGCCTGCCTCATAAAACAGGGATTAAGAGCATTTTTTTTCAAACATCGTTTTTGTAATAGCGCAGCCCCAAACCCCTTCAATCAGCAAACTTGAGCACGACTTGACAGCCTGAAGTGCCGTTCCTTAACCCGCAGGACAAGAAGTGCCATTTGCACACGGCTGAGTGGCGAGCAGCGGAGATTCATGCGGCTGCTAATTGCCTTTGGCTCCGAGCCACGGCACAGAGGCTCCGGCACGGCACCCAGCGCTTTCCTCCTCGCCATCCCATCCCGGGAAACGGCTCTGCCCGGGTTTCAATGACTCAGGAGTGCGTGGAGCCACGATTCTTTCAGGAACGCCGGCAAGGGAAGGACAGCTGGGGAGGAAAAGTTCTCCCAGGAGGTGAGACAGGAGCTGCTGGGCACAAAGCTCCGATTAAAGCCCGCTGTGAATATCTCTGGATATTCAGTTTTCCATGTCTTTCCATGTGTAGGAAAAGCACATGGAAGAACTCCTCTGGCCTTCCAAATCCTCTAGTGGAAGGTGCCCTTGACCATGGCAGGGGTTGGAGCAAGTTGGAATTTAAGGTCCCTTCCAACCCAAATCGTTCCATGATTCCATGATATCCCACTCTAAACCATGTGTCCCAGTGCTGTGGGAGGTATCTGAATCTATCTGGGGTGTCCACACAGGATTGGAAAACAACACAAAGGAATTACAAGGTCCCATCACATCACTTTCAGCAGCCCTGAGGTGGACGCTCCTTCAAATGTCCCTGGGCACCTCTGTGGGCAGCTGGAACCACCCACCCAAGGCCCTTTTCTACCTGAGGACTCCCCAGGTCAGCTCAAAGCCGGGCCAGGTTCCAGCTCTACCTCATTCCCAACCTCTGATCTCTCACAGCTGAGTCAGGATTGAAGGGATAACGCCACCAACTCTTGTCCACAGAGCACTGACGAAAAAAAATGACCAGTTCTGGGATCTGGGCCAGAATCTGCCGCAAATAATATGAACAAGGCTTGTGAATGTTCAGATTTAGCAAAAAACCTGAGCAAGCCTCCTTGAAACTGGGGAGAGGTGTGCTGCCGGGCATCATAATGAACACACACTTTCTAACCCTAAACTGTTAGGGAGTCTTCGTCTGTCACGGCTGGATATTGATATTAGATTGATATTCATACTTTAATAATCCAGGTGGGACCTTAAGGGTCCTTCAAGGGAGAGAAAGATGATGTTGGCAGTGGGGTGAAGGAGGTGGTTGTCCAGGGAACCCAGGTGAGAGACCAAGGTAGGGGTGCAAGGAGATAATGAACTGCTTCACTAAAGACTCTGCCATCCTCAGCGGCCAATCCTGATACTTTATACACTTTTAAAATTCTACAAATAACTTTCAAAAGTTATTCATAGAAATAAAATTCTACAAACATATAAATAAAATTCTATACATAACTTTTGGGGTGCTTGGCATGAGTGTTCCCAAAAAAACCCCCTGGCTTTTCCAGGAGTCTGCACAATCTCCCCTAAAGCCACGTGAGAGAAGTTATTGATAAACTTCCTTAAATCCTTGGATGGTTTATGTTGGAAGGGACCTTAAAGGTCATCCCCTCTGCCCGTCCGCGTTGTTGGATTTGTCATTCCTGAGGAAAGAACGATAGATTTTGATTTCCTGTATCCTTCTACCCTCATTGGTGATGTTTTGTAATGAAATACGACTGGCATGGATTTTCTTTTGATGGATTTAATTGAAATAATGGCAAATCATTCCAGCGGAAGTGTGGGATATGAAATAGGAGTCTGCTCCCATATTTACACTCCTAACGACACAAAATGTGGGGTTTCATGTCAACAAGGAGCTTTCATGGAAATAGCCCAGCACTGCCTCCAAATACTGATTTCAGTTGATTATGTGCTCTGTACCTTCAGGCAAAACAGCACATGCAGGCCCTAAAGCAGGAGCAGCGAGGATTTGGCACGTTCAGTTACATCCACAGAGGATGCAGCCAGCCAGGGATGCCGTGAGGACAGTGACAGACTTTCCAGCTGAGTGACGGGGAAAGATCCATGGGGAGAACTGCACGGTGTTTCCCTGGGGAGGACAAGTCAAGCCAAAGCTCCCTGTGCTGAGCAGGGAGAGCTGGAGCTGCTCCATCAACCCTGGGGACCAGGCTTGGGTCAGAATTGCAGAATTTTAAAATTTCCATCAGGAATTGTAGAGATAGGATAAGAAGGGATGGCTTCAAACTGAAAGAGAGCAGGGTTTGGTGGGATACTGGGCAAAAATCCTTCTTGTGAGGGTGGTGAGGCCTGGCACAGGGTGCCCAGAGAAGCTGTGGCTGCCCCTGGATCCCTGGAAGTGCCCAAGGCCAGGTCGGATGGGGCTTGGAGCAACCTGGGATAGTGGGAGGTGACCCTGCCCATGGCAGGGGGTGGAACTAAATCATCTTTAAGGTCCCTTGCAACCCAAACGTTTCAGTGGTTCCATGATTCTGTGAAGCTCTGGAGGTTTTCTGGGACATGATGGGATAGCAGGAGCACTGTGTGGTGCTGCCAAGGTTGTGGTAACTCCTTTTCCAAAAATAACTGCAGAAGCTGGGCATTCCCAGCGGATTTGGGAGTGCCACCACCTCCCTGCCCTCTGCAATGTTCCTCACAGTCCCTCATGTCAGAGTGCCCTGACCTGCTGCCTCCCCTGGTGGGTTTGTCAAATAAACGGGAAGGAGGAGCTGCTCCGGGAAGAACACTCGGCTGTTTTGGGGTCAGATCAGCACCTTTTAATCTGTATTAGATGAAAGATGATCCTCTTACTGTCACCAGAAATTCATTTGCACCCTGCCACTTCCAGCACCCATCCTGGTTCCGGGGGGTGATGCAGGAGCAGCAGGTGGAACCAGGCTGGGGCTTTCCTTACAGTTCTGGGGGAAAGATGCAGTGGACAGAGGGAGGTGTGCAGTGGCATGGAGACCTCGGAGAAATGAGGGAACTAACGAGGAAAACTGTTACTCCCAGCTGAGAGAGGCTTCTCCACCTGGCAAAGGCTCCTACCAGGGATATGTCAGGGATAATAAATCTCCTCTCCATTACCAGGGACAGCCTAAAATATAACCATTCTATATCTGAGTAGGTCTCCTTCCTGCTATAATAACTGGGACGAGATGAACAGAAGTTCAGGGTGATACCAGACTTAAAAATCAGTTAGTTCTGACTCCAAGATAATGTTTTCCTTCATGCCTTTTACTAATTAGCATTAAATCAAAACAGTTTGTTCAAGTCTTTAATGTGTTTCCCCTGTTTTCAAAGCAGGCTGCATTTCTATCTCTTCTGGATTAAAAGCTTTTTTAGGGAAAACATCTCCAAATGCCTCATTTCTCTGCTTTTACTTTCTACCTGTTAGGAATAAAAGTGCTTTCTTAATAAGCATGGGAGATTTGTGCGTCAGGAACAGAGATTTGATTTGTGAATACCTGCTTGGAAATGATCTTCCAAGGCGTATCAGATGTGTTCAAATCGGGGATCAAATTTATTCAAATCAGCTATGAAAACTGTGTGCTGCTCCCAGCCCAGGACACCTGGAGAAGGTGGATAAGGAAGGGACCACAGCTGTGGTGGTGACATTCCCTGACTCCTAAGGAAAGTGTTCCTTGAGGATTCACTTCTGGCTGTACAGTACAGCTATGGTTTCACTCACCAGTTTTCTGCTCTCAACTCCTCACAGCAACTGGTAGGAAGAAGTAGGAGCAGGGAGAGGCTCCTACTCCATGGATTTACCTCCTCTGCCACTGTCAGCGATGGAGAAGGACTAAGCTCAGTCCTGGAGTCATCCATAAATCACCGACAAGTCAGAGCAGACCCTCAGGTGTTTGCAGGTGCATCCACAAACTCTGGAGTCTTGGGGACATGGAACAAATACATTCCTATTCCAGGGAAACCAAACAAATGGGAAAATCTCTGGCTTTTTCTGTGGAAACAGGAGCGAGTGTAGCTGGCGGTGGTAGCGCAGCTGCTCTCCCCAGCAGAGAGATAATCATCCTACCGCAGATTCCTGCTCTGCCACGCTCCTCTGTGGCTGTAGGCACACGCGGAGGGACTGCAGCAGCATTTTTATCCTCACCGAGGGGACTGCAGCTGATGATTTCAGTGGCATCACGAGGCCCTTGCAGCATCACAGCCTGGTTTGGTCTTTCTCCTGAAGCTCCAGTGACCTGGAGCTGCTTTGGCCGTGTCTCCACAGGCTGGGCAGGAAGTCACATTTAAATCTGCCCTAGGAGGGCACCTGGGAGAGTGGATTTCCTGCAGGAGATGAACTGGGATGTGATCATAATGCAGTGTGTGATCCCTCAGACTCCGCCAGCCTGCAGAAGACAGCAAAGAATTCCACTGCCAGCTGGCAGAGCGTTCCCAGAGGCACAGCAGTCTCTCTCCTAATCCTACCTGAAGCAGGAAGGTTGAGCTTGATCTGTGTGCACAGACACAACACTGGACGGGCTCAGATGAAAACAAGGACGTTCAGACAATTGTGTGACAGAAACTCAGATGCAAATCCCTGCCCATTCCTGTCCCAGAGTTGGAATTCCCAGTCCAAGCAGCCTGTGGGGTCTGGAGGACAAACCCACTCTCTCAGAGCCATTCCTCCTTTGCTCCCCAACCCTTCAGCTGTGGTTGCATTTCCTCCAGAGCTTGACGAGGAGTCTTCTGTTGCCCTGACGTTTTCAGCTTCTCTTCTGTTTCACAGTGTTTTATGGTTTGGGTTTTTTCTCACACTCTAGTCTGTAAATACCAGTAAATGTTATCATAACTTCAAAGTAGTTTCCATTCCTGTTCTTAGAGATATGGACAGCTGATGGACAGTTGTCTTAACCAGTGGGATGGGGAGAGGTGTCAACCTTCTCCTCCAATCCCTGGCCTTTGTAGAAATACTATAAAATAAAGTCAGATCTCTTCAAATAAACTTAGTTCATGCCTTCTGTTCAAAGTGTGTGTGTGTGCGACGAACAACGTCAGTCTTCTACACCCAGACCTGAGTTATCATGCACAGTGCTGCTGCTGGAAACCAGGCAGGGCTGTTCCAGCGCAAGAAGAATGTTGCAAGGTATGCAATGCCGTGGAGAGGTTTAAACAACCTCCAGCCAGGGCTGCAAGAGCATCTCCCTGCTCTCTGGGGCTTTCAGGGGCCTCAGCTCCTTCTGTCCAACCGAGCATGGAGCCCATGTGCAGGAAGATCCTCAGAGTTTATGGACTGGACAACTCTGGGCAGAAGTTTTCTGGTGGTGTCAGGAGCCACGTTTGTGACTTCCTGCCAGCTTTCAAATCCTTGTTCCAAGCGCTGGAGGTCTGAGTTTCTCAAAGAAACCATTGTCAGGATTTGTTTAAAATGAATGAAACTCTTATTTTTTCCTAATCTTGTTTATATTGATCCCCCCTATGAAATCAAGGAATATGTAATCAGCTTTTCCATATATCACAGGCTGCTAAAGGTCACCCAGATATCTACATCAACCCAAAATATGAATGATGGCAAATATTTCCACCCGAAAGACAGAATAGATCTCTTACAGCCAAGGACAGAAGAGAGAAGGATGCTATCAACATATATTTTAATTAATGACATGGAAGAGAAAAGCCCTGAACCAGCACCCTGTGGCTGCCCAATTTAATGAATGCCACTTTTCACCTGGAACCGAGGTGGATTCCTTAAGCATCAGGTCATGAGGGGGATTTTCCAGACCTGGAGCAGATTTGTTGTACTTTTTCCCTGTCTTTGTAGGACAAGAAAAAAGAAATGACTCCAAATACTTTTCAGAAGGCAAAGAGCATAGAGAAGGCTTTATTGTCTAATTCTTACTACCTTTTATAAGGTGTTCCAATACAGGCTTAACACGATTGGTGAATAGAAACGACACCTCTCTAATCCCATTGGTTGAACTAGAGAAACAGAACTAGAAAGGTAAAACACCACCTGGAGAAAATTGTTTTGGGAATGGATTAGTTGTTTACCAAGATTGTTTTGAGAAGAAGCTTTCCCAAGATATTTTTCCCTTGGGAAAAGTTAGCAGCTGCTAGCAGGCTAAAATCTCTCAGACTCAGAAATATCAGGCCCACAGTTCCCTACTTCTTGTTGGCCTTGAAGCAGCAATGATCCAAACCTGACACAACACCCAGGAGCTGCTCCCCAGCCCTGCCCAAGCACACCAGGGACTGCACATGCTGTGGGGAGGTGAGGAGTTGTGAGGAGGAGCTGGAGCACTCCAAGAGTTGACCTTGATGGCTCCACTCCGTGACTTCCAGCTCTCAGGCTGCAGATCCCAGCTCTGCCTGTGGAAACAGGGTGGGGAATGGTCTGGTTCACTTTCAGGATTTCCCACAGCCTTGTTTGCTTCTTACCCAGGAGCTCCTTGGCCAAGTCTGCTATGATTTACAGCCTGTGCTGCTGGAGTTGGATCCCTTTGTCCCCTGGGCCTAACTGGGAATGACTCAGAGCTGGAATGTGTCTGTCCTCACCACCAGGCTTCACCTTACAGTCTGGGAGTGAAGGGTTAAACTCCAGATGGTGACAGCTCCTAATCCAGGGAGCTCATGAAGGCTCATGAGACAATTTATGATTTCATTCTAGAGGAGGATGAGATGCTGAGGCTGGCAAGGCAGACAAGTGAGGCCTTTTCTGCCTCCTGGGTGGGATTCCAAAAGCAGGAGGGACCTCTCTGGCCACAAATGCTGGGCTCCACTTCCCCCCACGCTGCCCAGACGTGATGGATAGGGCCATGCACCAGACATGTTTTCAGTCTAAGTGCTGAACTATTCACTAAGGAAATTAGCAAGTACCAGTTTGGGCAGCCAGAGTTTCTGGATAGTCCTTGGAATGGCTTTTCCTTCCAGGTTGGAGCTATGTCCATCTCCTTGGGACAGGGAGGGACCACTGTTTCCTGCCAACCTTCAAAATTGCCTTGCAAACAAGAAAAAACTCTTGGACAGCCTAGGTGGATCAGGGGTTTGTTTTCCCAGATCCTTTTCCCTTTGTTTGTAATGCCCACGGACATTCCAGAGGCTGCACGTCTGAGTATTTAAATGAGAAAACACTTCCTGGAGAAAATGACCCATGGAACACTCCAGAGCTCTGGGACACAACAGCAGAAGAGGCAAAGATTACTAAACAGACAAAAATTCCGTCCAGGTACAGCTCCAGCTCTCAGCAGGTGGTGGGAATAAAAGATGATGAGGGCAGAGATAAATGAGGTGTCTCCTGACGGTGGGAGATGAAAGCACACTGGAGTCAGGCATTTGTGTCTGTCTGTTCTCCAGGAACTCTTGGAAACAGGGTTCTGCTTGTGTTTTGCTGGAATAGAAGCCAGATTGCATTAAAAAAAAAAAAAAAGATCATTAGGGGCTGTGTTGTTTTTATTATCTGTGATTTTTTTTGCCCTATGCTAATGGATCCCAGACCATCCCAACCCAAACCTTGCCGGGGGGAGAGCTGGAGGGATCCCTCCCTCTGCCAAGGCTGAGCTGCTGAGCATTTAATCACAACCAGGAGATGGGAAGTGAGCCCAGAGCTCTTCAGTGGCCACTTCCCAGGGAGAAAGAAGGATTTGAAAGCATCCCAAGGTGTCCAAAGGCAGCTTGGATCCAGCTGTTTCCAACAAGGCTCAGAGGTGAGCACACCTGAACACACCTGTGGGACCATTTGGGCCCTTCCCATCCTGTACCCAGCGTAAGGAGGAGGAAACTGGAGCAGAGCTTTCTACAGCAGCCTGAGTTACAAATCCATCGGTATCCCTGGATAATCCTTTCTTCCTGTGCAAGAACAAGAGGATCAGAAAGGACACGAGCAGAGAGTGGTTCAGCAAATGGGAGGAAATGGGTTTCATCCATTCCCTGGAGACTGTTCATGCCAAAGGGTATGGTGACTGCTGAGAGTCCACCTGGATCAGGGAAGAAAAATCCATGAATACAAAGAAACTAGGGCCTCCAGTTGCTCCGCCTCTGGTTTAGGTTGGATATTAGGGGAAAATTCTTCACTAAAAGGGTGGTCAGCCACTGGAACAGCTTCCCAAGGCTCTGGGGGAGACATGTCCATGGAGGGATTTGAAAGACGTGGATGTGGCACCTGAGGACATGGGTCAGTGGTGGAAGTGCTGCAGGAATGGTTGGACTCAATCTCAGGGTGCTTTTCCAACCTTAATGATTCCATGATTCTACACATGGACAACAAAACCTTTGAGCTGGAGTTTGTGGGGAATGTTACCTGGCTCTGGACTCAATCCACACTGGAACAGTTCCTTCACCCAAATATCTCTAATCCTCCAAGGCCAAGAGAGGAGATGATGCTGGTACAGCCTTTCTCCCTCTCTCTGCTTGGTCCGGGTCCTCCCCAAATCCACTAAAACTGCCTTGGAGGCAGGTTGGGTTCCTTATTTACCAATCCTTACCCTCACAGCCGGGAAAGCCCTGCTGTCCAGTGGATCACACTTTGTCCAGTGAATGCAAGCGGGCGTAGCCCTTTATTTTCAGTATGGGGCCAGAGTATTTCTGCCAAGCAGAATTCCTTCCGGAATTCCTCACTGGGACCTGATGCCAGCTGGTCAGGAAGACAAAACAAGTCTTGTCTCATGAATATGGAACAGGGAAAAGGCGGGAGGGAGCGCGGGGAGCATCAGGGATTCACGGAGCGCTCCAAACGGCGCTCAGGGCTCAGCACACCAGGGCTGCAAGTATCGATGATTCTGGCAGGCTGTACCTGGGGAGAAATGGACACTTTGGAAAGGCAAATTGAGAGCTGCTGCCTCAGAGTTCATTCTGAGCTTGGCACCAAAAAGAGGGAAACGCCTGGGGCACGCACAAGGATTCCTGAAATGTTCCGTTCATCCCGTTCTGGGCTGCTGGCCGTGTTTATGGGCAGCGCATTAACCCCTGGGCGAAACGATTGGCATCAGCAGCTTCCCAGTGCCCTTCCCACTCCGCTACATCCAGCAGCAGAGAATGGGATGTCTGCAGCACATGGCTAATGTGGGATTGCAGCGGGAGCCCCGTTGGAAAGGGAGAGAACCCTGCAAGAGGCGGTGTGAATTCATTAGGAATCCGTGCGGCTCCAGTCGAGAATATCTAAGCAGTGACCTTCATACAAAATGTATCGCGCAACGCTCTCTATTAAAATAATCATAAACACAGTCAGCAGTAAACAAAACAATCCAAATGTGCCTGGAAAACAAATGCAGCCAGGGGATGGTGGATGGAGCAGGGATTAAATTTCCATTTAGGTATTACAGGCCATGAAGGGTTGTTTTTTTTTTTTTGCCTTTTCTCTTTTCAAACAGTGTTTCCAAAATCAATAGCAGGAGGAGGGAAATGGGGTGGTTGGGAACATGGGGAGTAATTGCTCCAGTTTGTCACTGCTGGTGTTCCATGTTGGAGCATCCATGAGGGGAGGAGGCAGCTGAAGCCAGCCCCAGTCAATATTTGTCCAGGGCAGAGGGAAAATCCTGCAGTTCTGTGGGCTTTTGGATCCCATGCTTCCCCTCTGCCCACATCTGTCCTTCCCATCAGGATGAGGCCAACGGATCCAGGATCAAACCACTGTGGTGCCAGATGACACAGGTACACACAGAGCACGGCAAGGCCAGGCTGGGATCTGTGGGATGGCAAAACAGAGCTACAGAGAGACTTCCAGAGGGAGCGATGAGGCTGGGCCAGACTCTGAGCTCCTTCCAGGGGCTGGGGCAGTGTTGAAGCTGAAGGAAAAGTCTCCTTTTGTCTCTGTGAGATGCTACAAATGAAGTCCTGCTGTGATTGTTAGTCCCAGCGTGGCAGGAAAGGTGATGCCCAGAGAAGCCACAGTTCCTTCGTGCACCAGGCAGAGCAGCCAGAGGCCGGCGTCTGCCGGGAGTCCCAGGCTGGAGCTCACTCTCATACATCCCGCTGTCCCTAAAAATGGAGAGCTGGGAGCAGGGGTGGTCATGGCTGCCCAGTGAGGATCATCATTCCCAGAGGCTGATCAATGGGCTTGGGAGTCTTCAGAGAATCCCAGGAGGGTTTGGGTTAGAAGGGACCTTAAAGCCATCCAGTCCCACCCCCTGCCATGGGCAGGGACACCTTTCACGCGCCCAGGGCACTCCGAACCCCATCAAACCTGGCCTTGGACACTTCCAGGGATCCAGGAACAGCCACAGCTTCTCTGGGCACCCTGTGCCAGGGCCTCACCGACCTCACAGGGGAGAATTCCTTCCCAGTATCCCATCTAACCCTGCCCTCTGGCAGTGGGGAGCCATTCCCCCTGGTCCAGTCACTCCATCCCTTGGAAATACTCTCTCTCCACGTTGCTTGTCAGCTCCTTCAGGTACTGGAAGGCCACAATGAGATGACCTGGAGCTTTTTTTCTCCATGCTGAACAATCCCAGTTCTCCCAGCCTCTCCTCATTATCTTGTAAGAGTCTCCTTCCCTGTCAGCAATCCCCCTGGGGTTTCACCAGTGCCCACCTTGCTTTGATGTACTTAGAAGCCATGGGGGTTTTCCCCATTTTCCACAAGTTTCTTCAAAATCTCCAGGTTTTCCTTCCAGACCTGTTGCAGTTTCTGCAGGAGCAGACTCAGAGTTTCTCATCTGCTGCTGCCCTTCTCTTCCTGCTTTTCTCTTCCGTGCTCTCAGGCCCTGCCTCTGCTCTTCCACTGCATGATATTCCCACCATCCCTTGCCGGGAGACCTGCAAAACCACAGGAGGGATCTCAGCAGTCAAGATGGAGACAATTCCCAGTGTCTGACTCCCTCTCCTGCCCTCATCCTGCCAGCCTGAGTGCCCCATTATTTTCACTCTTCATCCGCTCTGTTCCGTTCCCACAGCTCTGCTGTGCCTCCATCCCTAGGAACACAGTCATTTTCAGTCTGGGCCTTCCTGGATTAGCTACAATCTTTAGCTACACAAGGGAAGAACAAGGAAGAGCAAAGGCTCCAGGGACAGCCTTTTGTTGGAGGTTTTAATATATTCTGGCAGTTCCAGTGAAGTTTGAATTTTTCAATTTTCATTCTCTCCTGACATTTCCCAACTTTTGTGTCATATCTTTTTTTTGATGGCCGGCCTTTCTTCCATCCTTTCTCTGCTCCTTTCTCCTTTCGGGAAGGTTCCCATCTTGCTGCTAATATGTTTAGTCACCCCACCATAGCTGGAATTTTTTGCAACAAATTTTCCCTATTACTTACCAGCCAACTTCCAGACTACCTCCTTAACTTTCAGGCCCCCAAATTTTCCAGCAAGCTTCTACCAAATTTCCTGGATTTGCCCATGTGATTTGAGAGATCCACACTTACTTCCTTCCCCTCTGCTTCCAAATTATTTTCTAGTGGTTTGTCACCACAGCTATTCCCTGTGACCACCTCACCAGCTATACAAGCTCACCAAGTTTTAGGATTCTAAGATGACAATGGATGTGTTGGATTGGATCCCACCTGAAGAAACCTCACCCCATCCATAGTGTGATTGTTTTTCTGATCTCCCCTTTCCTTCATGTGCCAGGAGATCCTGGGCTGCCCTCCACGCCTGGCTGCATTCCCAACACTCCCAACTTCTGTGGTTCAATCCAGTGTCCAACACATTCCCACTGGAAATCCTCCCCCTGCCCTTCCCTCTTTGTTCCTTACCTGCTGCCCTCATAATTGATTAAAATGTTCATTGTATGATCTCATCTGTGGGCTTTTCCCTTCTTTTCCAGGGAATGAGGTAGGTTTGACATTTGCTTCCAGAGCCTTTCCAGGGCTCCCACACCGCTGAAATCATTCACCCTAAAAAGCACTTCTTTAAGTGAGCATTATCAACGAGCTGCCATCGATACCTCCCTCCTGATTAGCACTAATGAATCTAATAGGCTGCTGTTATCAGTATCCTTGCACATCATATGGTTTATTGATGGACTTGGGTGCCTATTTGCTCTAATGAAAACCATGGAATTGCAGATCCATCATGCCTAAGTGGTGATGGAACCCAGATCCAGCTGTAATTGTTGATTCCTTGGCTGAGAAGGGGATTTGAGAAGCTTTAACTACAAAAATCCATTGAGTTATTTTTTCTCTCTCCTAATAAATAACCTGCTTTCCCATAAAGGCAGAAAATTCACACCGATGAAGGAAAATAAATTTTCATGTAGGGCATAATTAGCTAGTGGGACTTGTCACCAGGGAAAGTTGTTCAGCCCGAGAAGGGGAGCAGTGGAAAAAGGTCAGGCATTAAATAGATAGTCAGGAGGCCACAGTTACAGCTCTGGCTGGAAAGGGTTGGGAAGGGATACGGAGCTGCACTTCCCAGGTTTGCTACCTTCTCCCACGGGTCATGATGAGCCTTCAGGTGGGGCAGCAAAGACAGGAAGTCTGGTGCCACTCTCTAAAGTTTCTGGGGAGAAACAAGGTCACCAACCTGCTGAGCATCTGGCCTGGCAATGCTCAGAGACCCCCATTTCTGCCCTTTCAGAGTCCCAGGATGATTTGGGTTGGAAGGGACCTTAAAGCCCATCCAGTCCCACCCCCTGCCATGGGCAGGGACACCTTCCACTAGCCCAGCTTGCTCCAGGCCTCATCCAACCTGGCCTGGGACACTGCCAGGGATCCAGGGGCAGTCACAGCTGCTCTGGGAAACCTGTGCCAGGGCCTCCCCACCCTCACAGGGAGGAATTCCTTCCCAATGTTCCACCTACCCCTGCCCACTGGCAGTGGGAAGCCATTTCCCCTTCTTAATTCTTATTTAAGCTGTCACATTCCCCTGTTTATAATGAAATAAATTCCTTCAATTCCTTATACATTAAAATGAGCTGTGAATAATCCTTACCTATAATGTGAACTCAGCATTGGATATTAGAATAAATGAAGTAAACAACTGGCATGCTTCAGAAAACTGGGCGGTTTCAGCTGAATATTTTTTAATCTAAAGAAAACCTTGGGGTCTTCACAAAATCTTAACCTTTTCGCATTTTCCCTAAAAATCAGAACCATTTCCCACATTTTTTCCCACCAAAATCTGGGTGTTGATGGTTTTAAAGAAGAAGGTGATTGTCAAGGCTAAATTATATTGGATCAAAATGTGTTTCCAGGTGGGACAAGGGGCTCAGGGGTCACTGCTGGTCACACTCATGGTCAGCACAGGTGTGGGGGATTCAGGTGATGCCTTGACCTGTGTCCAGCAGGAATTCCAAACCCACTCCGGCTGTCCATGCACATTTCTGGCTGGGTGACCACCAGCACCCAGGTTTGAAGACACCCCATGACTGTGGTGATGGTTTTTTTCCTGCTAAGTCAGAAATTCCCTGGACAAACCAACCTGTGGCCGACATTCCCGAGGGAGACAGTGAACAGTCTGTGGGGACAAAGCCTTCATCCCACTTTCTCCTGGCTTTTCCTCTGACTCCTGGCATGACACAGGCTGTGCTTGGCCCTGGCCTGCCCTGGGGGACACAGAGGGACCTCCAGGTGAAGCCAGCTGTGCCACATCTGGCGGGTGTCACGGCTGCACGGAGTAACCCTGACATCTAGTGGCTCCCAGAGCCCGAGCCCTGGACATCCCAAGCTGGGTGGAGCAGGGATGAGCAGGAGGCACCCCCGGGCTGTCCTAAGGTCCCTGCCCATGGATGCAGCCAACAGCTTTTCCATGGGGCAGAACAAGGTGTGGACAACCAGCATCACTCTGAGGGATGTTATTAATAAAGTAATATATGTCACTAATTGGACCTTGGTGGGGTTGTTTTTCTTTTTTTTTTTTTTTTTTTTTTTTTTTTTTTTTTTTTTTTTCTTTTTTTTTTACCAGACTGTTGGGTTTTGGTATCCCCAAAACTGAGCTTGCCCGGGGAACCTTGCCCAAGGGAAGCTTTTCCATGGCCTCCTTGGGAAAACAAGGTGTGGGACAATGGGTTTCACCAGACAAAGACCTGTGCAGTCTCCTGTGTGCTGGAAACACTCCAGGGATGCTCCAGAAGCAGGTAGGAGGAGGTGCCAAGGACAAAGAGCTTTCAGTGTGACCTCTTTCCATATTAATGCTTAAAATTCCATTTCAATGGAGAGCGGCAGCCCCAACTTCCCAGTCCTGGTGCCAAGGGGGCTTTTGGAGGAGGGATTATAAGACAAAGCCTTCTCTGAGCAGGAACACCCTCTGCCTGCTCTCCAAGGGAACGATTCTGGGAGATGTGGGAGATCTGTGCCCTCTTGCAGCTGAGCAGTCAGGACAATGTCTGTGAGATTTCAGTGTCCCTGTCCCCTGGCTGTGCCACCAGCTGGCTGTCCAAACCCTGCTGCCACAACCTCCAGACCCCGCCTGGGTCCCCTGATGCAGCTGGAAATCCTCCCCAGTTCCCCCTGAGCAACAAAATATCCCAAGGAGAGAAAGCACCCAGGAGCAGAGGCAGGGACGGGGATGGGAAACGGGGAGAGGTTTTACTGCACCGCTCCCACTGACCGCAGCAACCCTCCCTGGCCAAGAGCAATGCAAATCCTGCCCCGTCCGTGGGGTGAAAGAGTTCACACAAAAGCAGCTTGGGAAGCAGCAAAGACCAGGGAGCAGTCATCCCAGAGAGACTCCCAGGGGCTGCTGTCCCTGTCCCTGTCCCCGGTGCTGGCCCTGCAGGCAGCCCCAGGGGGCTCCAGCGGTGCCAGGCACGTTTTGGCACCGTTGTTCCCTGCACTGTGGGAAAGCCGTGATCCCCACACTCGTGGGCCCTTCCAGCTGCGGGTCCCTCAGCACTGCCTGCCCTGGGAGCGCGGGGCTTGGCCCTGATCCCGTTCCTCCTGCTGGGCAGGGCTGCTCTGGAATTCCCAGACCCCAAGCACGGAGCTGGTGGAGGTGAGGCAGGTCTGGGGAGGGCTGAGGGGGAGCACAGCTCTCCATGTGCACTGTGATGTGGGCTCGATATTTCTGAGCCCAGGAGAATTTTAGCTTGCTAATCATTGCTAGCTCCTTTCCCAAGGGAAAGCTGTCAACAGTTTCCTTTTCAAAACATCAAACATCTCTCTTCGTTTCTCAGCACAGGCTCAGCAAACAGTGTTCCCTTTGCCAGAACAACTGTCCCCAGGGGTTGTTTCCTATTCCTGAACCAATGGAGAGCAGTGTCAGTGCCATGGAGCAATAACAGACCTTTTTACACAGCGCGTTCTAAAAGAACCTGTTGGGATTGTAAATAAAGCTTCTTTCTCTTCTGACAACTCCATGGAGTCAATCTATTTCGTGTCTACCGTGACACTGTAACATCCCTGTGCTCATGGTGTTCATCCATAACCCCTCCTGGACATCTCAGGAATCCTGGATCCTGCCTCCTTCTCCTGCTCAGCCCTTGGGAGAGCAGGCACCAGCCGTGGGATGGACAGACAAACTCCTGCCACTCAACCCCCTGCAGCTCTGGCTTCCACCAGCAGCTTTGGGACATGCAGACCTTGTGGGTGCTGAAATGCTGCTTGGACAGACACCCCGGCAGCATTCCTGTGGTGTTGGTGCTTCTGCTGGGCTGAGCACAGTGGAACTCACAGAGGATGTGAAATTCTGGTGCTTTAGCACGGGGAAAACTCCCCAAGGGAAAGCAGGGAGGAGTTTGCCTGGTTTCACAGAATCCCAGGATGTAAGGGAGCTTAAGACCTCTCATTCCACCCGAGGGATGCCTTCCACTAGGCCGGGTTGCTCCAAGTGCACTTGGAGAAGGTGAGGATGGGAATGAGGATTTACTCCCAGCACTGCCAAGGGATGCAGTGGCTGGGGGTGTAAAAGCTCTGCCCCATCACCACTGTCCCCTCCAAGGTCCCCAGGGAGGGATCCCATAGAGAATTCCCGTCTCCCCTCTCAACACAAGCCTTCCCCCTCTCCTCCTGCCATCCCTCTTCCCTGGACAGAAGATCCCATGATTTTCCATTCCCTTCCAGCTGTGTTTACAGTCACAGGATTCCTTCCTCCTCCTGAAAGTCACTCCCAGGGTGAAATTTGAGGTTGTAAATTATTAAAATGTTATCAAGAGTGCAGAGACATGCCCATTTTTTTTTTCCTGGTGGTGAAGAAGCTGATGTATAATTCAATTTTTCCCCCACACTTTCTTCAGTAATACTTAAAAACTTTCCATGCACACACACACATACACACACGGAGGCAGATCCAAACCTTATTTGCATTTACTTCAAAGTCTCTTTGGACCACAGTTTTTATCTTCTCTCTTTCTGCTCAGTGCTGAGAAAAGTTTGGATGTTGTCATTATATGAATAATATATAATAATAAATTCAGCACTCTTCCTTTCGGAATGTTTCCTCACAAGAATTGATTTAAATGCGTTTTCTGGGGGAGAAGAAGCAGGTGAGAACACATATATGACACACAGTTATTACTGTTCTCTAATAGACAGAGCAAAGCCATCTTCAATTTACAGTTTCCTGTCAGGATCTCCTTAAATCAAAACACAACCCTGCTTATCATTTTCTAGATTTTAATTCCTGGGGCTAAAACTTCCTTGGCTGGTGTCTAAGAGGGTTCAGCTTTCCTTAAAACAGGAAGGAAAGAAACTCTTCTTTTTCCAAAGTCTTTTCTCCTCTCACATTTAAGCAATTTTAGAACCTTGAGAGATTTTTGTGCTCCCAGGAAAAAAAAAGCCTTGTCTGTTTGACAGAGCAGCTAAGGTCAATGGTGGCCTCGTGGAAGCACATCCAAACTTAGTCCCAGCCAAGAGCTCCTGGAAAAGCCAGGTTGCTCCATCCCTGTAGCTATTTTTTGGTGACTGGAGGCTGAAACCTCCAAATCTGGGCTCTACCTAAGGGGGAAATGCAGTGAAAGAATGGGAAGGAGGGCAAAAGCATGAGGGCTGAGCAGTGGGAGAGGGCTGGAAAAGCTGCAGAGGAGGAGATGGGAAGAGGTTCAAAGCCCCATCCAGCCTGGCCTTGGCCACTTCCAGGGACCCCGGGGCAGCCACAGCTTCTCTGTGCCAGGGCCTCACCTTCCTCACAGCCAAGGATTCCTTCCCTTTATCCCATCTAAGCCTCCTCGCTTCCAGCTTAAAGCCATTCCCCCTTGTCCTGTCCCTCCATCCCTTGTCCAAAGTCCCTCTCCAGCTCTCCTGGAGCTCCTTCATGCATTGGAAGGTGCTGTGATGTTTTCCTGGAGCCTTCTCTTTGCCAGGTGAACCCCCACAGCTCTCCCAGCCTGGCTCCAGAGCCGGGAACCCCCAGCCCTTGGAGCATCTCCGTGGCCTCCTCTGGACTCATTCCAACAGCTCCACATCCTTCTTACGCTGCTGGCCCCAGGGCTGGAGGCAGCTCTGCAGGTGGGACCCCACCAGAGCAGAGCAGAGCAGAACAGAGGGGGAGAGTCACCTCCCTCAACCACTGCCACTTCTTTATAATAACATACAAATAATGCATAAAGTGCATCATGTATATAATGTGTATCCTGCATAACATCCAGCCTCCTTCAGCATGAGGTGATAGAAGCTCTTCCAGGGGGCTCACACTGCCCATTCCAGGAGTTGTCTTCCTACACCAGTGAATTCTACCCCCAAAATCCTTTTGGTCCTGGCAGGGAGACTGAGCTGGGAGGTCAGTGGTAAGGTGCAGTGGTAGCCCCCGCAGTCCAGTGTTCCTCACAAAGCTGCTCTAATCCACCCTCTGCAGCTGAGTGAGGGCTTTTCTCACCCTTCTGCAGCTTTTCCTGTGCTCCAGGACCTGGAGCTGCACCTCTTCCAAGCATTTTGGTGGCGCACATTCCCAGAGCTGCCACACGGGCTGGCACATCTCACTCCAGGAGCCCAAGCAGCATCCTGGAGGGAAGCTGGAGCGTTAGCAGAAGCATTCCCATTACACATCTGGCACCTCTGGCACTTTGGGAACGTCAAGGAGATCCTGATGTGTGAACACGAGCCAGGAACATGTAGCCTGGTAAATGCTCGCTGATTTGGGTTTAAGAGATCAAAAACTGCCAGAGAGCTCCCAGCAAACCTGGGCACTCCATCCACAGGCAGCACTGCAATGCCAGGGTTAGGAAAAACTCGGGAGAGGAGGATAACTGGGGCTGTGGATAGCAGAGAGTAAGCTGTAGACAGATTCTTGAGCAAAGAGCACCCGGGGCACAGCTGGGGAGGGACAGCTCTGAGCTCACCCTGACTTTTGTGTCCTGTGTCCACGTTTCCAACAAAAATCGGACTCCTCCTCCAGAGGGAACTTGTACCAGAACGGATGAGCAGAGGAGGCTGTCAGCTGTCTCCAGCAGCAAGGGGCACCACCACTGGAGAAGGATTATTTCTGAAGGATTGTTTTCTCTCCTTCTAATGGAAACCAATCCATCGAGGCGCTTCTCACCTCGCTGAAATAATGAAGAGGCTTTTTAATGCATCCCCCAGCCTGGTTCTGCCTTTCCCATCTCTCCTTAATGGATCTTCCAATCTATGATGGGAACTGCAGACACAGATCAGCAGCAGGCTGGGACTGCAAATCCATATTCCTAAAAAGGAGTTTTTTGACCCGAACAGGTGCCTCCTCCTTAGAACACATTGTCCTTCTCCCAGGTGGACTTGCAAGGAGAAGGAGACAAATAACATGGATCAAGGAAAGGTTTGGGTTGGAAGGAACCTTAAAAATCCTCGAGTCCCAACCCTTGCACTGATGCCAATCATTAATTTCATTAATTGCCTTCCCGTTTATGGAACACAAACTTGGACTCAGACTCAATTTAAGAATTTAATTACGAGCAAAAATCACTTTTTTTTCCTGCTGAACTTGGAAATTTAAAGTCACCTTTCATGCAAAGAAAGCAAATATCTTTCAACCACAAAAAATTTTTGTGAGGTTTTAAAATTATTTGTCTTTTTTCCCCACCCACTTGCTGCCTTTCTATTCACTCTTGGAAGTGAGAAAAGAAATAATTATCCAGAACATGAGAGGCACCACAAGCACTGAAGTCGTTCAGCTTAGAGAGGAGAATGAGAAGTGATTTGATTGTGAGGGATCATGAGCAGTAATGAGAATTTACAGTAATTTCCTAGAAGCAATGGGGATGGAGCGTGGTGCTCTGCTAAAGCACAGCAAAGTTAATATGTTTAACTCAGAGCCTGCTGCTGGAATGGCAGAGGAAGAAGGAACCTGACTAAAACCCGGGGCGAGCTCTGCTGTGTCCTCTCAGCTCTGAATTGAGTGATTTCCCCTCGAGGTGAGAAGCTGCTGTGCCGGGGCCTGTCCTTCTGCTTGCTCTTAGGGGGAAAAAAAAAAAAAAAATCTGATTTATGGCCGTGGACTCGCCTCGGAGTCGTTTAGCCAGATATCTGCTTCCCAGATAAGTGGGTAAATGGGATAAATGGGAGTTGCTCCTTGCGCAGAGAACCCTGTCAGTAAACATGCATTATTGCTGGGATTAGCCCGAGGAATCAGAGACATTGCTCATGCTCTGCTCGCCGCACACTTGCCCTAATTCACCGCTAAAAGCCCGTCTGTTTAAATGAGCTGCTGATGCCCGGTAATCGATAGTTCCCCCTCCCAGTGGCTGCGCAGGGACTGGGGGAATCCCCACCCCAGCCAGGCTCACCAGGGGCTGCCCTGGGAAAGCTGGAGAGACCCTAAAACCAGCTCCTTGTCTCATTGGTACTCACATGGGGCTGGACCCCAAAATCTGAGCCCAAAGCACCGCCTGGCCGCTCTGCGCCTCTCCAGCTGCCCCTCCGCTCTGTTCCTGCAGGGCAGGAGAGATTCCTTACTGCCCCGAGGCTTTCAGGGATGGGACTTGACACTCACAAACCTCTGCACAAGGGCAAACCTGGCACGCCCCGGTCCCATGGCCCCCCGAACCCCACTGAGCCACGCTGCTGCCAAGAGGGGCTGGGGGTGGTGAGNTATCTATCTACTTCAGCTAACTCAGCAACATCTGCTTTGACTATGATCTTAACTCTCCTAAAATCCTTAATTTCTCAAAATGAACATTTCAGTGGCAGCCCCAGAATGCAGGTCTGGAGGCGCGGCACTGCTGGGGCAGGGACCTGAGGGGCTCCAGGGACCCCCGGGAGCAGGCTGGTGCCTCAGCAGCCACCCCTGGGCGCAGCAGGACGGTTCTGCAGGCTGCCAGGACGGCTGCGGCTCCGCTCCGGCCCAGCCTGATGGACACTCCTCTCAGATCCGTGTTCCTTAATTGCCAGAGCATCTGCCTCACGCCAGGAGCAGGAGGGGATGTGATTTATTCCACAGACTTCCAGGCCACACTTGGGAACGTTTTGCTGCAGACAGGGAAGTTGCTGTTGCTGCTGCTCCAGAGCAGCTCTGCACCCCCAGGAGCAGCACGGGTCCCTCCGTGCAGCTGCAGCAGCCTCGGCCCCGGCACCACAGCCCTCCTTTTCTCCAGGTGAGCCCACAGACAGGTCACTGTTGTGTTTGCTTGGGGCTTTGCGGGGATTTCAGCCTTTCAGCTCCACCTATTAGTCACCAAGGGCTCCTGGGGAGGTAGGTTCTGTGTGCTGCTGCTGGAATTGCAACTTCAGCAGCGCAAGGACAGGGAAGCTGCTCCCCGCTTGTGAAAGAGGCAAAGATTAATCTAATGTGCCTGCGGACCTAAGGAGAACCCGTGGGTTTTTTTCCTCCATCCCAGTACCGCGTGTGCTTGCACAGACTAAACTCAATGTCCCTGCCTCTGGTGCCCTGACAAAGAACAGTTTGTCAAAGGAGAAAAGCAGCTTTGGAGACCCAGACCCAGCCACAAGCTACCTTTGAGTCCCAGCCTGTGCTGTGTTTGCTTCCCTTGTAAAAGCCTGGTTTATTTGCCCACTTGAGCTCCTCAGTGTAAATATTTGCCCTTTCTCGTTGCACTCATTAAATCCTCGGGATTAGGGCTGGATGTGAGCGGAGGGGCTGTGCTGGGCTGTGGGGTTTGCCTGCCCAGCCCTCGGGTCAGGCCGTGTTTGCTGAGCTGCTCAGCACATTTGGGGCCCCAGAGCCCCACTCAGGGACCCATTTCCTTGTTTATTCGATCGATTTGGGTCTGTGTGCTGAGAAATCCATACTGAAAATTTCCTCATTCCAAGGCGGGTGTGAGCTGGGAACACACGTGGGCTGGCAGGGCCGGCTGCTCCTGGGATTTCCAACCAAACTGCATCTCGCAGGAGACTCAGGAGCCTCTTGGAGGCTGTCCCAAGGGAAAAACCTGGGATTAATGACAGAGGACCTGTTCAAGGCCAGGTTGGACAGGGCTTGGAGCAACTTGGTCTAGTGGAAGGTGTCCTTGTCCATGGCAGGGTGTTGGAGTGAGATGGGCTTTGAGGTCCCTTCCAGCCCAAACCAGGCTGTGACTATGAAATCAAACTCAGGATAAAACATTTTGTTTGTCTGCTGATTGAGGGGAGAGGGGAATATTATGGAATCATATCATAGAACGGTTTGGGTCGGAAGAGACCTTAAAGTTCATCCCATTCCACCCCCTAGAGGGACACCTTGCACAGACCAGGCTGCTCCAAGCCCTGTCCAACCTGGCCTTGGGCACTTCCTTTGCTCTAAGAACTTTCTGCTTTTCCCCCTCCACTCCATGTCCCTGTTTCTTCACTGAGGAACAAAGGAATCATTGCTGGGGTCAGCAGGAATAAGTTCAACACCACACCCCCCTTCCCAAAACCCGGTGGTGACTCCAGGGTCAGCAGGACCCACTCAGGGGATTGGAGCAGAGACACAGCCCTGTGTGACATCTCTGCACGAGGTCATGAGAAACCCAGACACCTTCCAGCCCCCAGTGGCTTGGTTCTCACACTCAAATGAATTCCCAGCTAATTTTCCCTCCTGGGCCACCAGCTCGCTCCAGTGACTACAAGTGATCCACAGCAGAGCGTTCCCAAAAGGGGCCTTGCTAAAACCAGATGTTTTAAAGGACCAGCCCCACTTTAGAAAGGGAGAAATCCCTTTTCCCCAGCAGAGTTCTGAGGGAATGCAGGATACGAGGCAATTCCTGGCACCTCTGAGCTCTGAGTTGGAACACTGTGTCCAAACCAGCCTGAGGAATGTGAGATGCTGGAGCTCACCAGGAAACATTAATTAGTTCTTCTTTAATTCTGAAATTTACCTGGAAGAAAAAGGAGGGCTATTTTCCCCTTCTGCAAGCACAGATGCCTTTCTCTGATGTAAGGTTTTGCTGACAATAATTTGCAATGCAGAAGCTCTGTCCAGAAGAGCCTTTGGAGCTTTGTTTAACCCCAGCAAAAACAGAGCTCCAGACCAAGCTGGAACATTGGTACATCTCAGTAAAGTTTTCAGCGCCAGTGGACTGCTCCCTTCACAGCCTTCTTCTCATCTCTCTCTGCCAAACCACTTCCCAACAGGAGCTGTTACACAGCAGCCCCCATTCCCTGACTGCCTGAGGGTGCCTCTGCCCAAATCCATGGGACAAGCGAGTGTTTCCTACAGAAATACAGCTGGAAACACCTTGGATAATTCATTTGGTGACAGCGGTGCTGATAAATGGGGAGGGGAGGTGCAGAAGCACCCAGGGAAGAGAGAAAAGCTCTTTTGGAGGGTTGGCTGCTACTGGGAGATGCCCAGGTGCCTCCTGCCCTTCTCGCAGGACACATCTGGTGCTTTCCCTCTCTCCAGCAGCAGCAGGAGCCTGGATCTCCCACAGTGCCACTCATTTGCCACTTGCCTTTCCCAAGAGTTCCACACAAGCCTCCCTCCCTTCCAACCCCCCATCACTGCTGTCCATCCCTGTTGCCGTGCACCCCCAAACCGTGTGGGTGTTTCCATTCTGGGAAAGGGGTTTCAGTTTCTCCCCCGACTTTTGAGGAGGAAGCATCAGAACTTTCCATTCTTCTCTCGCAGTGGTTGGCCCACTGCTGGCACAGGGACACTGGTTGGATCTTTGGGATGTTTCTCAAAACCTGTGGCTGTTTCTCTTGGGCAGCAAGCCAAAAAAATCCCTCCTTGATCATTGTATGTTTAAGAATGAGCAGAAAGGCCCTCAGTGCTTTTTGGGGTGCCTTAGCAAGGTGTGAAGGGGCTTCCCCACATCTGTGCACAGCTTTTGCTTTTGTTTTGTACAGTTTGTTATTAAATCAAAACCTTTTGCTTCTCAAAGCACACCTGATCAGCCATCTTGCAAATTATTTTAAGCCGTTTCTGTGAGGTGCTGGACACCCTCAGAGCGTGATGAAGTCTCGTGGAGCTGCTAACATCCTGGCCCCATGCAGCCTTTCATCACATACCCACATCCCCACCAAACCCAAACCCACCTTCTTGCCCTGGAGAAGAGCAGAAATGCCCTGTGCCACTCAGTCAGAGCAGCGCAGGGACACAGCAGAGTCCTGCCAGCCCTCCTGCCTTATTTTCCCTCTGTTTTCCAAGGATTGGAGGACTCCTGCTCCCTGTTACTTATTACTGTTACCTTGCCATCAGTGCACATCCTCCTGGGAGGTTTTGCTGCTGGTGGCTGGGCAGGAACGATTGATTTTCTCTCTCTACCCCCTGCTCACCCCACGGACAGGAGAGGTGCTCCCCTCCAGAAGAGGGGAGTCCTGGACCCCTCCTCAGCTTAAAGAAAGGTATTTTCCTCAAGCTGAAATCCTTCTCAGAGCCCTCTGCCTCTTTCCCAGCATTCCAACAGTGCCCACAGCGCTCCATTTTTACAGCAGCTGTCCCCAGCTTGCAGCTCGGGGTGGTTAATTAGCCCCATCATTAACCCCTCAGGGCTGCCACTACCTCAGATCCAGCTCTGTCCCCATAGGCCCATGCAGGACCTTTTCTCCATCCTCCTCCCTCTATGTCCAAAGGTTCTCTTTGCCTTCCAGGCAAAAAGAACCATTTTAGGAGCACAAATATCCATCCAGTAAAGCTAATTCTGCCTTGATTAGCAGGGGAGGAAATGCAGAGCATCTTCCCGGCCACCAGCTGTGGCCCTTTGGCTCCAGCCCTCCAGATGTTTGCTGGCCCTGCATGCCCTCCCAGCTGGTGACCACTTGTTCACAGGTGTCACCTTGAACTTTTGTTCTTACCGTAACTGATCCTGGAGGAGAGGAAAAAATCCCACCTGTCTTTGTTGGACTTGTTGGCAAAACAATCTCTGCAGAGACCCTTTGGAAGCAGCCTCTTCCATGAAGGCTGAGCTCCAGTCTGGTATAAAATCCTCCATTCTCCAGCCAAACCCCGCAGAGAGGGCATTTCACAGAGGGTTGTCCTGGCCAGCACCATGAAAGTACAATTTATTACTCATCCCCTCAGTGGATGATGGTTTGGTTGTCCTCCATACCCTGAGATTTAAGGTTTGCTCCCAACTCCAGCCAGGCTTTTCTGCTGGATCCAGGCCTTTTCTGAAGGGAAAGGTTAAATTTGGGGTCTTGCAGCAGAGAGGTCCCGCGCTGTGGCACACCAGGATATAAAACATCTCTGTGGAACAATTGACAGCACCAGTTTTGAGCCTTGATTAGGCTCGAAGTGAGTGAGACCTCTTCAGGAGAACCTCTCCGTATGAATCCTCCTCTCGGAGCCCTGGGGACGGGCAGAAAAGGAATAGCAAAGACATTCCCAGAGGTGCAGGAGCATCCAAAGCCAGTCCATGGAGTTTGTGTCCAGCCATGACCTCCTGGAGCTGCTCTGACTGAAGACAGGACCTGAGGTTTCCCCATCAATCCTGCAGCTCCTGCGGCTGCTGGGGGCAGACTGGAGCCTGGAGACCCTTTCCCACTGCAGGTCTGCTCCCACTGCTCTGACCAGTCCCTGCCTGGACCTCTCTGTCCCTTTTTGGTGTCTTTTCCACCACTTTTCAACTCATGTCACCTCCCTTGGGGTTGGCCTGCACTGCTTCCAACCCTTGCTGCTGCTCCTGTGGGATGGGACACCCATCCTGCTTCCATCCCATGCCTTCCCCACATGCCTTAGGAAGGCTGACCTGGAACAGAGACTGAGCTAGAGAATGAAGTAGGTATTTATTGAAAGGCCTCCAGGATCCACCTTGGGCAGGACAAGAGCCTGGCCAGGGCTACACCCAGGAGAGACTTAAAATGGTCACAAAATGGACAGCTGGTCATGAAGTCTTATATTTTTGTAAGTGTTGGTCTGTTTGTATATGGGGGTTTAATTGTCCAATTACAGCTTCAGGCTGTGAGGTCCCATCCGTGTTCCTCCCTCCAGCCCAGCCTTGGTTGTGCTTTTGGGCCTGAAAGTTGTCCTTGGCCTCCATCAGGAGAAGGATTTGTTTTGTCTCCCTGCTCTGCGAAGAGCTGAGTGACACTGAGTGTGAGGCTCAGAACTACACCCCTGGGCAGCACAGAACCTGAAATACTACGAGAGCTAAAAGTGAAGGCATCACCCCACATGTCTGGGGGGATAATCCTTTAAGTGACCACTTGGGGATTGCATCCCAAAAAAGCCTCGTTGTTATGCAGGAGCACCAGAAGTGCTTCCAGAATTAGCAGCCCCTCCAGGTTGCCCTGTTCAGTTTGAGATGTGCCACTTCAGAGCCCTTCAAGGGCTTGATTTGAGAAGTAAATGGGATTCGGAGCAGGTGAAACGTTTGGTAATTACAAATTATTGGAACACTTCACGTTATGAAAGCCCTTCAAATAATTTTAAATTGCTTTGTACTAATTGTGATCAGTGCTCCTTTCATTTCCAAAACCCTCTCCAAGCGACAAGCCCTGGGGTATTTTGGGAGCTGGAGCTCAGTGCTTGGTTTAAAAAAAAATTAAAATTCACAAAAAATTTCCTGTTTGGAGTGCTGCACTTCTGAAAGAGATGTGAAAAATGCACTCACCAGTTGCATGTCACAGGTTCTTCCGTGTTGCTGGAGCAACGTTCCAAGGCCAAGGAGTACAGCTGATACCCTTGAGCAGAGGATATTCCCCAATCACACCACTTGGGAATCATTCAGATATGAAAGGGAGGATTAGAGAAGAAGACCAGACAAGCGTGTTCCTGGCAGGAAACACAGGCACTGCTGGAGTGAGGGAGAGTGCAACGGGCACCATTCCCGGGCATCCTTCACCTGGGACAGCCAGGAAAAGATTTTCCATCCTCCAAGCCAGCTCCAGCCTGCAGGCACTGATTTGCATTTCAGTAATTGTTAAAAACCTGCCTAAGGAACTGCCGTGGGCTTCTGCAAATGGGGCCTTTGGGGGGACATGTTCCTGGAACCTGATGGGAATATTTGGGTTGGTTGGAGATCTGGGCACCTTGGAAATGTAAGAGTTGTGATGGCAGATTTATCACCTCTCTGAAGTCTCCTTGTCTTATAGGGCCATGAATCATCTTTCAAGGATGGGGTTTTCCCACAAAAACATCAAAATCATCCAAAATGACGCTTGCAGTCAGTTGAGTGCAGTGAGCTTGAGCTACATGACTCTCTAGGACCTACTTCTACCTGATCTAGGAGTTGGCCAGAAAATCGAATTATTGCCCCCTTAAACTAATAAAATACTTTATTTGCACTATCCGAACTGGACAAAGGTGATACGAGTCACTAATAATAAAATTAAACCCTCACACTTGACGGCCTGGGGTTCCCAGAGAGGCTGTGGCTGCTCCACCCCTGGCAGTGTCCAAGGCCAGGTTGGATGAGGCTTGGAGTGACTTGGTCGAAGGTGCCCCTGCCCATGGCAGCAGAGCTGGGAGTGGATGTTCTTTAAGGCCCCTTCCCACCCAGACCATTCTGGAGTTCCATGATTCTACCCATCTAGAGAAAGGCAAAAGCATACAGCTTAATTTTAGGGGGTTGATGATTGTTAAGGATGGCAACAGAGGGAAAACCTGTAAAATTCCAGTGCTTCTAGCTCCTTATCCTGCCTCTCCCATCCCAGCTTCTTCTGGATGATCTTTTCCATTCCTAACTCTCCAGGTGTGACCGTCCCTCCATATCCAGCCCCATGGTGTCCCTGGGATATTGCTCATCACTGGAATACTGCTCACCACGGGAAGGCTCTACAGGAACGAGTTCTTATTTTCCTCTTTAGCAGCAAAGACCACTTATTCCCTTTCCCATGTGTTTTTTTGTGACTCAGCATCCAGTGGGTTACTCCTGTCCTGACTCCCTCAGAGGGCCCTTGCTAGGGCGAGAAAACCTTTTTCCACGGCCACTGAAAACGTGAATGGGAATTGCAGTGCTTGGGCCCTTCCCACCTCCCTGCACCTGGAGAAAGCTCCTCTCCCTCCTGCTGCTGCACCTCTTGATGCTTATGTGGCTCATTATCCTCTCCTTTCCCAGGAAAACGCTGAGGGTTTAGCCGGCTGAGGGGTTGAAGTAGCAGACAAAGTCATCAGGCTCCTGAAGGTCTCCTTGGGGAGGCTCCGCTCCAGGTCCTGTCTGGGCTCTGGCTCCAGGTGGGGAAGGGAAATTAACGCCTTTGCTCCTTTTTGGAGTGAGGTTTCCTAGGTTTTCCGGAGCTGCTGAGACCATCCCTGATGGGTTCGTTATGTAGTGACCTCACCAGGTTCTCTGTTTGTAAAGAACTGGATGTTTGTCCCATGATCCGTGTCCAGAACCAGTCACACACCATGGAATGGCTGGGGTTGGACAGGAGCTTAAAGCTCATCCAGTTCCACCCCTGCCACGGGCAGGGACACCTCCCACTGTCCCAGGCTGCTCCAAACCCCATCCAGCCTGGCCTTGGACATGTTCCAGAGGGGAGAAGATAGATGGGCACAGACTGACTGCATTTCCAACATCCAATCACCTCTAATTCCACCTTCCCTTGTATCAAATCCCACTCCTCCCAGCTCCATGGCTTGCAGCTCTGCTCCGGGAACAGAGAGGACCTCCTGTTTGTTGTCATCTGGATGCTTTGGTTAGAAATCCATCTCTGGGATGATTCTGGGGGTGTGGGCAGCCAGCCCCAAACCCTGCCACCCTGGCCCTCTCTGGCAGCAGTGGTGGGAGCCTCCCCCCTCCTCTATTCTGAATTAGAAATTTTCACAAGATTTGCAGAAACAAACCTTCATTATCTCAGAAACCTCATCTGCACTCCCAAATGGTGTTTGGAAGGAGCCGGAGTTTAGCAAAGGTTACAGGAGAGCTTGCCAACCTCACTGCCTTAAGAAACCAGGCTGCAAACGTGGAGCAAAACCAGCGCAAAATCAAAAAACTGCTCATTTACTAATTACAACAACAATCAAACTCAGTCATTAAAAAAGCAGTTAAAGCAGCAAACAAACAACTGCTTCCACAGTTATCCCTAACAGCCTTTACAAGGCCCAAGTTCTCCAAAGCCGTGAAAATGAATAGCTCAGGATATCATAAATTTTATACTGCTCCCAGAGCATTCCAGTATTCCAGAAAATGCATCTTTCATCCCCCTCAGCAGCCCTGGCTCCCATGCAGACTGCAGCCATTCTCTCAGTGTAATTTTATAACGCACACAACTCAAAGCCTCTTTGTAAAAGAAACATAAAAATGATGCATGCGCATATTAAAGACTCGTATTTATCAGACTCCAATGTGAGTCCACGTCCGTGCTTAATGTGGCCATAAATCAGCAGCTCTCCCCGTTGAAGAGAGATGAAATCCTGGGATCAGGAGAAGCTATTTATGAACGCTGGAGCCGCTAATCCAGCATCGTTTGGCAAAATATTTGTTAAAAAATTTCTGATTGGAGAGAATCACTGTGAGGATGCAGAATGAAAGGAGAATAAAAATAAAACCCCACCAATTTAAAAGAGCCAAAGACTTCTGGCTCCTGGTGGGTCAGGAGGGGGAGGTGTTTATTTCACATTTAATTAAAGCAGCACCCTGAGTCTATCACACTCCTCAGGTGAATGTTTGGGTCTTTGAAGAGTCTCCTTAAAGTCTGGACTACAGAAGGCAAACTCTGTCAGAAGGGGGGTTAGAATGAGATGATCATTAAGATATTTTCCAGCTCAAACCTTTCATGATTCTGTTAAAATATCATAAAAACTGCTTTTCATATAATCCCAGGATGGTTTGGGTGGGAAAGGACCTTAAAGCCCATCCAGTCCCATGCCCTGCCATGGGCAAGGACACCTTCCACCAGCCCAGGGTGCTCCAACTTGGCCTTGGACACTTCCAGGGATGGGGCAGCCACAGCTTCTCTGGCCTCTCTGAGCCAGGGCACCCCCACCCTTTGCTCGTGATCAAAACTCCTATTTCTTATTTAAAATAAACCCACCAAAATAAACCACGTGGAATTCCTGGATCTGCTGCTTGTTCATGGGGCAAAGATGCAGCAGCCTGTCCTCCTTGGGCTGCCCTTCACTGCCAAGAAGCCACCTCCTGCTCCTCACAGTGGCCAAGAAGTGAGTGAGGAGAGGAGTGAGACCACGGGGAGAAGAGGAACCACATCTCCCCGGGGAAGAACCACATCTCCTCTCATCCCTGTCCTTGCTGCAGGCCCAGGTTTAGGCGATCTGGGGGCGCACAGGGAGGGCACAGTTACTCCCCCAATCTCCCCCACAGCCTCTTGCTGCTCATCTATGTGGCCATGAGCTCACCAGCATCGAAATTGGTTCGTGCATAGTTCCAGTGAGCTCCTTATTCTGAGCCTGCAATGCTCCAAACTCCTGCCCCGCTGAAATCAGTTCCAAAGCCACGGCCCAGCCATGCAATTTCAGAGAGAGATAAGATATAGATCTGCTGTACTCTGGTGATTCTCTCTCACAAGTGCACCTTGTCAGGCCATAATTTGATATTCTTTTACCATTCCTATAGGGGAGGGAGGGAAAGCCCTTTAATTAAAAAAAAAAAAAATCCCCCCTTTTGTTCACTAATGACACAAACAGTAAAATGTTAAGATTACATCAGGGAATGGAAAAACCTCATGGAAAAAAGACACTGACAAAAGCTTCATTTTCAGGTAAGATTGCACGCGGCTTCAGGCACTGCATCCTCCTGGTGATGTAGTTTTTTTCCCCTGCCTTTCATCCCCCAGCATCCCCGAGAATGTTAATCCATTTTACAATGGGACGTTTAAAAGGACTGCAGAGAAATCAGGTTTGATCCGCTCTGATGTCTTCCAGAAATCTCCAAGCAATTTGCAGCTGTGAATAACACACGGGGAGCGTGGGGAGAGCAGGGCTGGCCCCTCGGATGCTGACTCCAGCTGCAGCTCACATCCTGCAATAAAACCACTTCTGATCAGGATGCTTGGGGTAATGCAGGGATGTGTTTTCTTTTTCCTAAAGCTGCTCGATGTTTTTTACACCTGCCTCGGTGACCACAGGAGGAAAAGGGAAGGGAGCAGGATGCAGGATGGTGTCCGTAACAGGATTGTGTGGGAGGGTGGAATGGTCGGCACCGAAGAAGTGCCAGGTCCAGTGTGTGAGGATGCCCTGCTTGCAGGGCCGATTCTCCACATCCCCAGTGCCTTCAAAGCCAGAAATGGGATGTCCGGAAGAGGTGCGTGACTTCACTGGAACCAGGAGAGAACCTGCACTCTGTTAAAAAAGTGGAAATCAGAGAATCAGAGAATCTTACAATGCCAGTAAAATCCCAAAATGGTTTGGGACTGGAATTGGGCTTTAAAAACCAAATGGTTGGAAGAGACCCTAAAGACCATTTAGTTCCACCCCCTGCCATGGGCAGGGACACTTTCCACTATCCCAGTTTGCTCCAAGCCAAATCCAAGCTGGCCTCGGACACTTCCAGGGATGGGACATCCATGACCGCCCTTAGGCACCCGGCACCAGGGCCTTTTCAAAGCAGCACATGTAGGAAACAGCCTCCATGGCCATGGGGATCCTCAGGGCACCAGCTAAAGTGGAGCCCTCCCAGGTTTCAGGTGTGGAGGAGGAATATTTAGCAGTGGCCCTATCCCCCACCACGGTGGGCAGCCTTTGGCACAGGAATTCCCACACTCGCTCCCTTCAAGTGTTTGCAGAGGAGCGGATGTTGCAAACGGCAGCTAGATGAGCAGCTAGAGAAATCTAAAATCTGGGATAGTAGATGTGGGGCCAGTGATAGATCTGGAGAACAACTCCCTGCCCTGGGAGTGCAGAGGGGACGGTGGGAAAACGCTCCATGCCCAACACCACTCTGGTTGCACCTCCCTGGCGTCTCTTGCCTTGTAAAATCAGTGTGTGGGACCCTTTGTCCTTTGGCATCTGGCCAAAAGGCAAACCACTGGATTTCACTTCCGATCTACAGCTTATCCAAGAGTTTTCTTCAGCATTCAGAGTTACAACACCGGGATGGCTACAGGAGCATGGGGCAGAGGAGCGGTGTCCTGCTCACGGAGGAAAAGTAGCCAGGAGCTGCTTGGACTCTTTCCAAGGCCTCTGCGCAGGTTTGGACTGCAGGGAACTTGGCATTCCCTGAATTGTCATGAGATTTCTTGTTCCTCATGTCAGACTCTGCTTACCAGGATCATCCTGAGGGTGTTTGGGACTGAAATAGAAGAACTATAGCAGGAAGTCTTGAATTGAGTCTGGACTGGCAGAGAGCTCCTTGAGGGACTCCACCATCATTCTCCCAGTCCAGTGGGATCTCTGGCAGCCCAGGCTCAGCTGTCCTTTGGAGAATGATTCCCATTCCCACCCCCCAGGCAGCACCTTAGAACCAGGAAGGGACCAAAGGGGGTACAACCAGGGAACAAAACTTCTTGAGTGATATACACACCCTCCTGCACCTTATTCCAGTCCAGGGTCTGGCTCTAATTAGGCTTTAAGAGACTGAGAGGTCGTTTCCCAGTGCAGCCTGGAGAGAGGAGCATCCCGGGTTATCCAAGCAGAACCTGCCTGCCAGGTCCCACTGCCCCTGAGATGTGGCAGGACTGACGGCCCGGGGCTAAAAGCAGCTTTTCTTCCCCATCTGGAGCTGGAGATTTAAACCTTATCAGCGCTGCTCAAGTTTTTAATGGATATCAATGGGGTGAAGTTCACAAACAAAGCGGGGATCGATGGGTGGAATAATTCGGTATTGATCGGGGTGCCGGGAGCCGGTGCACCCCGCGATCAATCACGAGCACAGATCACATTCACTCACTCTCTGCTCACCCCGTGCTGCGCTCCAGGGCGGAGTGGCTGCCAGGGGAGCACATCCCAGGGCCCCGGGCTCTGCAAACCCTGCAGCAGGCGCTGCCTGATGCATTTGTTCCCGTAGCGCTCCTCAGATGCTGCCTGATGGATTTGTTCCCGTAGCACTCCTCAGACGGGCTCTCCACTGCTGTCATCCGCTGCTGCAGCACAGCCCTACAGCCTAGCAGGTGTTCCCATATTAGGAAAAGGTTTGGGTTCCGTTCTTTGCTTCACTTATAAGGAAAAGAACCAGAAACGTCAATGCTCCTCTCGCCGTAATTGGCCCAGGGCCAGGACAAAGGCACCTGTTGGATCCTTGAGCGGTACCTCAGGAAATGCAGCTATTTTCTATCGGGCAGCATGCCAAACCCCCCTCCTGGATCGCTGTATGCTTAAGAGAGACCACAGAGACTCTCAGGGCATTTTCGGGGTGTTTCAGCAGGTGTAAGGAGCCTCCCTGCACCGTGCATGCTTTTCACTTTTTTGTTTTGTAAGGTTTGTTATTTTTGCTTTAATTAGAACCTTTTTGCTTTTCCAAACACCTCTGATTGTGCCATCTCGCTAATTTCTCATAAGCCATTTCCGAGAGGTTGCTGGCAACCCTCAGAGCTTGATACACCTTCGTGGGGCTAAAAACACGCTGGCCTCACGTAAATACCGATCAATCCCCCTTTTAGCCTTTGCTAAGCCTGCCTGTGGCTGGGATTCCTCTCTGAAGTGTTCACAGGGAGAAATGCTCGGGCAAGGAGCGTTTCCCTAACTGCACCAGGAATCCCTCAGTTTGAGGGATGTGTGCAGGGCTTCCTAGTAGGATCAACTAAAGTTTGCCATACCAGAGTGAAACCCTGGGATTTTTCTCCCAGGTTCCCTCTTCAAACAGAGTTTGGTTTGGGGTTCCCAAGAGAAGGGTTGGCATCAGGACCAGCACTATTTTGATTGCGATAAAACTGATTTTGCCTGCAGGAACAGGCACAAGGACAATGGGGTAAGAGCTGGACTCGGCCAGGTTTAGGATGCAATGAGAAGGTTTCTAACCGTGCTTGAGGTGAGCCCTTCTAGAGAGAAAAACTCACTTTTGGTGTGAATAGAGCGCAGAAGGACTCTGCCCATGCTGGGGTGCAGCCCCCAGCGATCCAGCTCCACTACACAGATACAGAGGGACCACATTCCCAGTGATCCCATGCCCTGCTGCATCCCACGCCCCCCAGGCAGCGCAGCACGGCCGAGCTCAGCTCACATCCCACCGCTAAAGCACATGGAAGTGCACAATTCCCACCACCCATGGCTTGATGCCGGGGATTTTACACCTCCTGGTCTGAGCAGGAGTGCTGGGGAGGGGAGCCTGTCCCAGCTGCCATCACCCACCACCGCCTGCTCTCTGGAGACCTTCCTTTCCTGTGGAAGTCAGGAGCAATTTGGTTTCCACGCCTCTGAGAAGAAAGCTGCCCCCCTCCACCCTGCCTGCTCCAGCCAGGGCTGCGCTATCCAATTGTTCTTTTTTGAAGAGCATTTGCTTTTTCCAAAGGTTTGAGAGAGCAGGAGGTGCTCGTTCAGTTACTCACTCTGTTAGACACGGATCTTAATGGATGGTATTGATTGGAAGAAACAAAGCAGCAGTTTTCTCTTTCTCTATCCAGGGATTTCTGGGCTCAGATGAGAAGAGTTTGCTGCCTTGTGCTCTAAACAACAAAATACCACATTACAAGATCCCCAGGAGTCTCTCAGGGTAGCACAGCAGCCACAGAGAGAAATGTGCAAGGTGTTAATGGGATAACAAATTAATAGGGAACGGGATTAGGCAGGGACACAGGCTGCTGCCAGGGCTCCCCAGCTCTCCAGTGCCGAGCTGTAATCTGTTCTTGGCACGTCGGCCTGACAGATGAACACAACGGGAACCCACCTGATTCCTTGGGCCACTGGGGTCCCCCACGGCAGCTGGGAGAGCGACGGCATCGGGAGCAGCCAAAAGACAATTTTAGGGGAAATCAGCTCCCGCAGTACCTGGAAAGGCAGTGAGATTCTGTCCTGCAGCATTGGAGAACCGGGATGGAGCAGCTGGCTTGGAAACAGTTTTAAAATCATTACCTGACTCTCTGTTGTCCCATGCAATTTTCTCATCCATCTGCCAGTCATTTGGGAAGGTCAAGAGCAAGGATGTGCAAGTCTGGGGGCCTGAGACTCACTGCTGCCTCTCTGCGTTGCTGTCACCCTCAGACAGCTGGCCCTGGTCACAAAGGCTTCCCCCCCAGCCACCTCCACCTGGATCAGCCACCACAGAGGTGACATCTGAACCCCAAATCGTTACCAGTGCCACTTCTTTTCCAAGAGACCCTGAGTGTGATGCAGTTCGTCACACACACACAAACACACACTCACACTTTGATCAGAAGGCATGAACTAAAAACTCCACTTTATTTGAAAGTCTGACCCCATATATAGTATATCTACAAAGGCCAGGGATTGGAGGAGAAGGCTGACACCTCTCCCCGTCCCATTGGTCAGGACAACTGTCCATCAGCTGTCCATATCTCCAAGAAGAGGAACGTAAACTACCTTAAAACTAGACAATAACATTGGCCAGTGTTTACAGCCCAGAGCGTGAGAAAGAACCCGAACCATGAAACTGTGAAACAGACGAGAAGGCTGAAAAAATCAGGGCAACATGAGTTCCATTTCCAGCTTCAGGATCTGGGATTGGCAGGGGCTCATTTTACCAAGAGAACAATCCATCCCTCTCTCATTGCCCTGAGGGTACCACCCTGGGACCTCTGAGAATTCCTCTGCCTCTCATAAACTATTGATCCCAGACCTTTGGGATGAGTGAGAGAGCCCAATATCCTACCATCCACAGGGCTTCAGTCCCTGCTGGCATCCAGACAAAACCAAAAGGGTTTTTGCCAGTAGGAAGAGCGATGTGCCAAAGGAGGGAACATTTCGGTGCCTTTTAACCATGATGCTGAATTTTGGTGAGCCATGAAGTTCTGGAGGATAACTGCCCCCCCAGCCCCTTGGCTGTGCTGCTGCTGGGCTGGGGGGGGGATGCTCCGCAAACCTTCATCCAGCATTCCCTGACAATGCTCTGGCACTCCCTGACATTGATGACTTACTTATTATCCCTGGATTTTATCTTTTGAAGGGCCCCCTGTCTTTCCTAGATCATGTTAACAAGACAGCCATGGAGAGCCGTGGCCCTGGGGGTCTTCATTAGTTCTTCCCAGATTTATGTTCCCTGCCAGCTCCGTGCAGAGCTTTGGGCACCGCTGCACAATGCTGGGGTCACCGGGAGATTCCAGAGGTCAGGACCTTGATCCTTTGATTCATAAACCGCAGGGGAGCTCTGCAGGCACCCCAGGGCTCCAGCTGGGAAATCCTGACATGAGGAAGGACACCTGCACACCCACATTCCAGATCTACACAGTGACAGGAGGCGCCGTGGGATGGAGCTCCAAGGGATTTACAAAGCCAGCCTTGGTCCATGGGGAGAGAACGTGTGGAAGATGGAGACCAAGCACTCAGACTCTCACTGCTGGGGGTGTGAGATCAGCGTGGCCTCTGGGTGGATCCCAGCAGGGAGCCCCATTTCCATGGATCCCTCAGGAAATGAGACCCTGGAAAGGTTTTACCACCGCCCTGCACTGGAGGTGAACGTGAAGGGTGAGATCCACTCCCTATGGATTATACTCAGTGTTCCCAGGAGGAAACTGAGCTGGAGACCTGAGTGTGGGGTCCCACCCACCGGACCCACACCTGAGTGTGGGCTCCCCCGATCCGATCCACACCTGAGTGGGATCTCCCATCCACTGGATCCCCTCCTGAGCACAGGCTCCCCCTGATCCGATCCACACCTGAGTGGGATCTCCCATCCACTGGATCCCCTCCTGAGCATGGGCTCCCACCCATCTGACCCACCCCTACGAGCACTGATCTGCAGAACAGGCTCCAATCCCAATTTTCCTTCCCTTCCCACTGCTTTTTTTTCCCAGAACAGGCAGTTTTGCACTGCTCACCTCACCCCATCCCCAGAGCCACCTGCAAGGATGATGAATCCCATTCCCTGCCCTGCTCCAGCTGAGCCCATCTCCGTGGGCCACCTCCAGCCCCATCCTGCTTTTCCCAGCTGCTGCTGACAGTGGATTTGCTCTTGGTTAGCAATGGAAACACCACCGCCTTCAGGATTCCCCCACACCTTCCCTCTTCCTCCAGGGAAGCTCCCACACCTTGAGCACACTCAGCACCGGGTCTAGGGATGAGCAGGTTACCAGGAAAACCACCCCCCATCAAACACTCAGCTGGGAACTCAAATCCCAGCTGCATTCCAATGAATACATCTCCATTCACACCACTGGATCCACATTAATTTGGAGCAGCTGGGGCCAGGCTTGTTCAAGACTCCTATAAAAAGAGCCTCTGCCTCCCAGCTCCTGCTCTTTTACAGCTCTAACCCATAATTTACTGAGTGAGAGATGACCTAAAGAAATTCCTGGGTAGCTGGAAAATGAGAGGGAGAAAGGAACCATTTTCTTGTATAGGCTACCACTGGTGAAGCAGTGCTTGCGCAGGTGCTAAAAAAAGGGAAGGAATCTGGGAAGCCACAATAACAATTTATAAATTCCAGCATTCAGGAAGCATCATAATGGCTAATGATGGAAGGAAGGGGTGCAGTGGGTGGTGCCGCCCACGTTTCCCTGGAACAGCGTCCTTTGGCAATTCAGTATTTCAAAGTCCCCCTGAAGATTTATTAAAACTGGCACAGTTGTTCTGGGTTGGAGGGATAATGAGTTCCTCCAAGATTTTTTTTGTGGAAAAACTATAGAAAACCATGAGTCTCATTCATGGCTAAATCTGCTGCAGCACAGGTGAGTGAAATCCAGCAGCAGCTCTTTCCCTATGGAGTGTCCTCAGAATTACAGGATCAACAAGGTTGGAAAAGATCCCTGAGATCATCAAGTCCAACCTTGTTTGCTAGATCTCCTCTGACTTCCTTTGGATTAGAACATCCCTGGGAAATGAAAATGGCCCGGGTGGGGTTTGTTATCCAGGCAGAGTGACCCCCTGCTGCCTCGACTGGTGAATTCCTAAAGTTTTCATGTGCCTTCCATACTTGAGGATGGAGCTGGAGTGACCAGATGTGATGCAAAGGGCAAAAAAGCAGCCCGAGGCATTCCTTTGGCCCTCTCCAAGTCCTTGTTTAATATTAACAGGAGCACTTGGTGCTTATGTAAGCTTCTCCATGCCCAAGGAATCCGAATCAAGGTGTTATTACTTAATGCAAACACCCTCCCTGCTGTTTCACGAGGTTTAAAAAGGTGATCAAGACTTATTAGGATTAAGGGCTCATTTTAGCTGAATTGATCAGGTGGCATTTAGGCGCAATTTCAGCTAAAAATACAGGCAAGGGATAAGCAGATTTTATTTCTATATGAAATCGTCTCCTCCTCTCCCTGTGCCATGCACAGACGCGGACGTGTTCGCACTTACCCTCAGCAGCTCTGCCTGCTTTGGGGCTTTTTGTGCGCTGGGAAAGGCTCTTTGGGCTGGCTCTGCGGGGAGGGCAGCGCTGCCTTGATCCCATCGGAGGGATTTTTACCGCTTCCCTTCCCCCGGCACCGCAGCGGATTGCCCAGAGCCGCCTTCCTCGGGCTGATTTAGCTCCCGGCGCCGTCGCCTCGCAGTTGCAATCACAGATTTCGTGGAGCCGGCGCTGAAACGTGTCCGGGCGGGGAGAGCCGGGGCTGGGATAGGGGGGGGAATGAGGAGCTGCTCTTGCACGGACCGACATTGCCATCTCACGGCGCCGCGCCTCGCTGCAGCCTCCGCAGGGATGCTCCCGCTCCGGGCTTCAGCCCGCCGGGCCCCGCGGGGGCTGCGGGAAAGCCAGGAAAGCTAAAAACTCCGCTCCCAGCTCGGGGATGGAGGGGCTTTCCCAGGATGGGCCTCAGGACACCCATCGGCATCCCCTGGCCCATCCTGATTTCCCGCGGCGGTCCCATCTCTGCGCCAGCCCCGGCTCTCCCCAGTTCTGTTAATTCTCATTTTCTCCAGCCTCACTAATAATTTCCCATGCGGCCCCATATCAAATGCTTTATTGAACTGCAGATAGATTAGATCTACCGAATTTCCCTTGTCTGGAAAACCAATTATCTTATCAAAGGAAGATGTCAGCACAGGCTGGCACAAACTGCCTTTGGTAAACCTAGGTTGCACTTTATCTCATTCTTCTCAGTGCATTTAATTAATGTTTCCTTCAGAATTTGTCCTGCAGTCCCAGGTCAGACTATAAATGGGTTAATACATCCACAGCTGGATGCTCCTGCTTTTCATTCTCCTTATCTCCTCATCTTCCTTGCTTTCCCTATAATCCAGTTGCTTGTAGGCCCCAATTTGTGCTGTTTGACCCACAAAGCTCATTAGAAAGCTCTGCTGTCCCCTCTGCACACACACCATGTGTCCCTTCTCCCTGAATTCTTGGACAACCAGGGAATGGCCTGGTCCTGGCTCAGACCTGGCAGTTCCCTTTTCTGCCTGTATTTACGTATTTCCCTAAAGAAGCTTTCCAAGGCTCCTGACTTCCCCTCACACTGAAGATGCACCTTTCTGCTGTCCTGACATTTTTATCCATCCTTGTCATCTCTCTGATCTGGAGATCATGGAATCCCGGAGTGGTCTGGGTTGGAAGGCACCCAAAAGTTCATCCTGTTCCATTCCTGCCATGGGCAGGGACACCTTGCTATGTCCCAGGTTGCTCCAAGTCCCATCCAACCTGGCCTTGGACACTTCCAGGGATCCAGGGGCAGCCGCAGCTTCTCTGGGCACCCTGTGCTGGTCCCTCACCACCCTCATTATAAATAATTTCTTTATTTAATCTTTAATATCTGGAGCCAGGTTGTTGCTCATGGGAAGGTCTTCCCCCATCTCTGGTGTCATGGACACAGGAGTTAGTCAGGCCAAGTTTCCCAGGAATTTTTGGCACCAAAATAAAATTTTAGTTTTTTCTTAACAGAAAAAGACATGATGTGACCGTAGTGAAGGGAGTGTGGATGTTGTTCATCCACTTTGTCATGACAGACCAAGGGCGTGCAGCTTTAATGATTCCATGTTATTCCAGGGCAAAGTCCTGGATTCTGGATATGCTGAGATTATTCTGTCGTGGCAGCAGAGCAATTTGCCATCCCACCAGGGCCAGAAATTGAAATTTTGCTTACCATTTGGAGTGAATGTCCCCTCCAGCTATCAATGGGTCCTTTTCCTCATAGCCTGGGAAACTGAAGATACTCACAGAGATGCTTTTTGCCATTCCTCATGCCTAAAAAAATCCTTGGAAAATGCAGCCTTCCCAGCAGTCTGCTAGTTTTGTTTTGGCAGATGCTCAACCAAATGTTACTTTTTGGCATGGTGGGATCCCATCTTTTTGGAATTTATCTCTTGGCCCAGTGTCAAAACGTGCTGACAGCTCGGCTGGGCCTCTTGGAAAAATCTTGGGTTGTTCCCATTCTGTATTTTACAGCCCCACGGCAGCTCTTGGATCCTGGGGACAGGGAGGTGGGGATGGAGCCTGACGGAGCCAGGGAGGGGATTTAGGGGGACAGAGGGTGAAGAGGGACTCTGCTCCTGCCACAAACCCTTCTGGGATGGTAGGGGACACCAGGCCACCCCTCCTGCCTTCACTCTGCTTCCCAGGCTCCAGTTTTCTGGAGGAAAACCATCAATCCCAGCCCATCCCCTGCATCCACTTGTTGTCCAGATTTAACCTCCCAGTGCATGACTCCTGGTCAGTTGTTTCCTCTCCTCTGCTCTTTGCAGCATTTTATGGCCAAGACCCCAGGGAGCAGCAGGGAAGGGGCCCAGGAGCAGGGAAAGCTCTACCTCTGAGGCTCAGGAGCCCAGGAGGCACACGGTGGCCATGGGGACAAACTGGTGTGATAAGGGGGCTGGAGCAAACAGTCGTGCTCCATCCCAGCGCTCATTCCCTGAGCTCTGTTTTCCTTCCCTTCCTCTGTACACAGGCAAAGCAAGCAGAGAGCTCCAAGTACAGGCAGAGCTCCAAGAAAGCGGGACAAACCTCAGGAAAGCACGAGTCATGTGCCCCAAACTAAATTTGCCTGAAAAAAACCCACCCTGATAGTGTTTTACACCAACTTATAATGACTTTCTTTCTGTTATGATTGTTGCTGTTGTTCTGGTTAATACCTTCCTCGCTTAAAAACCCCCGAACATGACCCCATGGCAGCCACGACATAAATATCATTTGCTTGGATTATTCCTCAGGTGGTTCCTGTGCTGGAGGCAGCAAGTGCTTACAGTCACTCAGTACATAATGGAGAAATTCATTCCAATAATAACAATAATAACAGCATTTATTATTTTTGAAATATGACTCTGATGAATTCATGAATATAGAAAGCTCTTGTTGCTGGCTGCTGATGGAATCGAGGAGGATTTTCTGATGGAATTTTTCTGGAGATTTCTAATGCCATTGCTCCAGATGTGCATCCATCACCTCTCAGCATCTGAATCCTGGCCCCAGTGGGCGTTTGGAGCACAGGAGGGCAGATCAGCCTGGGCACCTCACCGTGCTCAGGACACTGTGCTGTCAGTATCCCACAAAATCCCTGGATGATTTGGGTTGGAAGGGACCTTAAAGCCCATCCAGTCCCACCCCCTGCCATGGGCAGGGACACCTCCCACTGTCCCAGGTTGCTCCAAGCCCTGTCCAGCCTGGTCTTGGACACTTCAGGGATGGGACAGCCACAGCTTCTCTGGGCACCCTGTGCCAGGACCTCACCACCCTCGCGGGGAGGAATTTCATCTCAAAATCTGATATTTACTATTACTTACAAATGTTTGTTGTGTTATAAGAAACCCTTTTCTTATAGGCAAAGCAACCAATAACTTTGAGCTTTTTACTCCCTGGTGTTTCTCTTTCCTAGGGGCTGGGAGCTCTGTGGGGTCCAGTAAAACCAGGCTTTGCTCCTGCCCACAAGCAGAAACCCTACAAAATTTCGGATGAGCTCAGTTTGGTGGGTTTCCTTGCCTTGCAGGGATTTCAGGATTGGCACAACCCAGATCTCAGGGGCTCAGATATAATCTGCAGCAGGTAAACCAGCAGTTTGCACTGGCCCTGCTCAGGGGAAACAGATCTGTTTCTAATGGGAGGAGAAAAAAAAAGTGGCTTGGGCCCGTGAGGCTCCCCAGCCTAATGGTGTTGCAGTCTGATTCAGCAGCACAACAAGCCCTGGTGCTGCAGGGGCAGATTTAGGGGCACCCTTGGCTAATCCAATTCCCTTTGCTCTGGAGGTGGGGAGAGAACTGGGAGGGCACAAGTGAGAAAATGCATGGGCTGAGATAATGACAGTTCCAAAGGGGATGTAGAAGCTGTGCACAAGCAAACAAACCCAAGGAATTCATTCCCCACTTCCTGGGGGCAGGTGTTCAGCCATTCCTAGGATAGCCAGGCTCCATCACACGGACAGGGGACTCAGGAAGGGAAATGCCACCACTCACTCCAAGGATCTCTCTCTTCCTCCTTCTTCCCCCGGCCCTGTATGGCAAACACCGCCCCATCCCAGCTCCTCTCAGGGAAATCAACTCTACCCAGCCCAAGCCAGCACACAGATATTGCTTTACAACTGGCTGTAATTTGGCACAGATCAGCTCCTTGCATTCCTTCCTCTGATATTTTTCCCTCCGTGCATTCCTGGCCCCGCCTCCCTGTGAATCGACTGCCAAGCTCTCCTCTGGGAGATGTAACTCTGGGTCTGTTTAGATGAGCTTCTCTCCTTTTGTGTTCATCTGCATGTAAGCTCTAAGTGCTTTATTGTTTTCCAGGCACAGCTATTGATTTTTGGGAAAATAACTAAGAAAACAGTAATTTTTAACTTCCCTGTTGCTCAAAAGGAGCAAATTACTTTTCTACCATATCAACATAATTCTAAAAAAAAGACACAGGCTTTCAACAAATACCAAAAGATATAAATGCTGGGAGTTAAGAGCAGTGAGGAGGATGGAAAACCAGAGAGGGAGCATGAAGGGTGATCCTCTATAACCAAGACTGTCATGGAATTCCAGAATGGTTTGAGTGGGAAGGGACCTTAAAGCCCATTCCTTTCCACCCCCTGCCATGGGCAGGGACACCTTCCACTAGCCCAGGGTGCTCCAAGCCTCATCCAACCTGGCCTTGGGCACTTCCAGGGATCCAGGGGCAGCCACAGCTTCTCTGGGCAACTGTGCCACAGCCTCCCAACCCTCACGGGGAGGAATTCCTTCCCAGTATTCCATCTACCCCTTCCCACTGGCAGAGGGAAGCTATTCCCCCTGGCACTGTCACTCCAGACTTTTGCCCACAGTGTCTCTCCATGTTTCCTGTTGGCTCCTTCAGGCAGTGAAAGGCCACAATTAGGTCACCTGAGACCCTTCTTTTTGCCATGCTGAACAATCCCAAATTGCCCAGCCTTTCCTCATAGGAGAGGACTCCTGGAAATCCATCAGGATGCTTATAGAGAGTGTGCAAGGAGAGGTTGAGGGAGATGCTCAGAACAGCAGAGGAAAAGGGAAACTGGTCACTGTCTCTCCCTATTTAAGAGTTTCTTGTTAAAGCTGAGCCAGGCTGGTTTGGGTGATGCCGAGAGTGTGTACAGAAATATAATATTATTATATAATGACATTATAATATATATTATAATATTAATATGTTTCATGGCAAATGGCAATGTCTGCATGGGATTCTTACCTTCAGGTCCTGGCTCCTCTTTTGAATCATCCTTTTGAATGGTACTTCTGCACAATCCAGGCCCAGTAGATACTACAGAGCCAGCCCAGGGGCTGGCTGGGCTCCTGGAGAGCAGTCCCCAAGCAGCCACGTCAATGCTTCCTGTTCCGGGAAGAGACGTGGGCTCGATATTTCTGAGCCTGAAAGGATTTTAGCTTGCTAACCATTGCTAGCTCCTTTCCCAAGGGAAAGCTGCCAACAGTTTCTCTTTTCAAAACATCTCTCTCCGTTTCTCAGCACAGGCTCAGCAAACAGTGTTCCCTTTGCCAGAACAACTGTCCCCAGGGGTTGTTTCCTGTTCCTGACCCAATGGAGAGCAGTGTCAGTGCCATGGGCCAATAATAGACCTTTTTACACAGCCTGTTCTAAAAGAAACTGTTGGAATTGTAAATAAAGCTTCTTTCTCTGCTGGCAACTCTATGGAGTCAATCTATTTCATGTCCTACTGTGACAAGGAGAAGCTGTGGCTGCCTCATCCCTGGGAGGGTCCAAGGCCAGCCTGGACAGGGCTTGGAGCAACCTGGGCTACTGGGAGGTGTCCGTGCCCATGGCAGGGAGTGGAGCAGGATGGGTTTTAAGGTCCTTCCCACCCAAAGCATTCCATGACCCTGTGATCCATGTCCCAGTGAACCCAACTGAGCAGGCAGACCAGCGGCCAAAGGTGGTGGGACACTTTCCCCATGACTCTGGGAATCTCCAGTATCTCCTGTGGTGTTTGTGTCCCAGAGGTTGCTCTGAGTGTGTTGGATGTGGAGAAGGGAAGGGAAAGCCTGACTTCCCTGGTCACATCCCTGGGAGCTGGGGCCTCCTTCTGCTTACGTGACACGGAGGGGTGATGTCGGCCTCCCCCAGCCATGCCACCCAGCCCTTGGAGAGGCAGGAGGTCCAGGCACAGGCTCTGCCTCCTGACTCCCATTTTTCTGTGGAAAACAGGCTCCCATAGAGGGCAATGCAGAGCAGCAGCCCTTTGGCTGCTCCCTGCGTTTAGTGTTAGTGTGTGTGAGCGTGAAGCGCCCAGCGGTCGCAGTCCAAGCCCCAGCTGTGGACCAGCTGTGGTGTGTGTGACCCTGCTTATTGTCTCCTCGGCAGGCTTTTGGGGACCCAAAGTCCCACGCTGGGCTGGCAGGGCACCGGTGAGGCCATGGCAGTGCCACCTGGAGCAGGGAATGGGCAGAGTCCTGCTGGGATGCTCAGCCTGTAGCATCCAGTGAGGTGCAAAGAGAATTGGCCTCAGTTCATCTGGAATTAAGGGACAGGATGAGGCTGCTCCAGGCTGTAAGTTTCTGCTGGAGTGAGCTCCATGGAAAAATCTCCTTCTTTAAAAAAATCTTCTCCTTTAAAAATCTTTACCAAGAGTCTCAGTAGGGCATTAGGGCAATGGGGAGAACTGGGGTAGGACAGGGAAGTTTCCACGTTATGGATAAGATAAAAACTGGGCTGGAACTTTTAATAGCAGCTTCTATCTCTGTCCTGGTGTTGCTGCATTCTCCGGGCTGAGCAGAGGGAGGGAGGAATGGACCACCACGTAATCATAGCCTCCTCTGGGTTGGAGGGGACCCTGAAGATCATCCCTTCCCAATGGGCAGGGATGCCACGGATCTGCTGGATGGGAGGACGGATGTGTTCACCCCCAGAGGAGCTGCCAGCGTTGGAGCTGTGCGCTCTGCACCCCAATTCCCTGCAGGTGACCTGCAAACGATGGCCCCGAGGGTGTTTGCCGAAGGGGAGGGTTCCTCACCCAGGGGTGTGCCGGACTCGTGGGCTCCTCACCCACGTCATTGCCCCGGGGATGTTTTTCAGCACTGGAGCGCTCCTGGCATTTTTACCCGGGCTCTTATCAGCTGATTAAGCCCTGGGTATCTCGCCGCCTTTCCGTGGGCGCTGTTTGCTCTGCCCGCAGCGGCATTAGCAGCTCTCGCATCCTCCGACAGCCCGCCCAGCAGGAATCACGTACCCGGGGGCAGGGTCCCTGAACCCTGCCGAGGGGTGAGGGGCTGCCCCCGGGCTGGCCTGGAGCTAATGGGAGCTCCCTGGAGTGTCCGTGGCTGATTTTGAAGAGCTGGCTGGCTTTTGGGTGCCGTCACAGGCTGCGGGCGGGATGCACTGAGCCGGTTTTTGGAGGTTCCCAAGCGCTGCTGGTGGAGGGGTTTGGATGGGAAACGGGGGCTTTTGCCATGTTCGCATGGGTGCAACACACCGTGCTGCCAGCGCTCGTTGGCTGGACAAATCTTGTAGCTCTCCTAACTTTTCTGGATATTCAGCTTGGCCAAAAATAGGAAGGGGAAGGAAAAGGAGGAGGAGGAGAGCCGTAAAGAACCTGACTGCCGTTGGTGGCTGGAGCCAGGGGTCACACCTCTGCGGGATGCTGTGGTGTCCTCTCGTGGGCTGAGCACCCCTGCAGATGGCACCGGGCAGTTTTCCTGGATGCCACGGCTCCACCTCTCCGTACAACTTCTGCCGTCCCAGCACAGGATGCCCACTGCAGTACACACCCCTCAGGCTCCAGAGCCAGGAAAGGTCTGGGGGAACCCTTCCAGTCTGAGGTGGGTCACCCAATCCTGTTCCTGTCCCCCCAAGGCATCCTGCTGAGGACAAGCAAAGGCTCTGAGGGATCAGGGAACCTGGGCAGGCACGGGAGCCTGTCGGGCGGTGGTTCAGTGTGATTTGGGAGGCGCTTTCATAGAAAGCCCTGCTGTTGCCTCCCTTGGAAGCATCCAGAGCCCCGATCCCACTCAGCCAAGTTCTTCCTTGCCCTGTAAGAGCCTCCCCAAGCGCGGATCTGGATGGAAAGAGAAGACGCTGAACGCGCAGCACCCCAGCCCCAGCAGGTGCCTTTCGCCAGTCCCGCCCAGCCTCGGTGACGCCGGGCGCTCCCCTTTGGCCGCCGCGGGCCCTNGGCCTGCCCGGGCTCCCCGCCGCCTCAGCCTCCCTGCCCGTGCGGCCCCCCGACAGCCCGCACCCCTCGCCCGCTGCCGGCGGCGCTGCGGTGAGTTCTGCGCTCTCCCTAAACCTGGTGAGTTGGAGATTGGGAAGGCAGGTGCGGCACACAGCGCGGTGAGAAGCCGCTTCATCTGCCTGGGACCGGCTGCGTTAATTAATCCGCCGTGAACCCGGTATGTTCCCCGGCCAGGCTTTCCTTCAGAAAGCGCTTTCCAAACGTGCCTGGTGTGAGATGTGACCGAGCTGGGGTTGAAGTGCGTGCAGTGGTTGATTGCAGCTGTAATTTCCTCGAGCAAATCCCGCCGAGACTCAAAAATAAACCGTCGTGTGTTCACGAGGTGCTGTTTGTGTGGAAGTCAGCGGCTGGCCTGGGGTTATTCCCAGAAACGGGATGTGTGCATCCCATAGGCAAATCCTGCCGGCTCTGAGAGGAAAAGGATGGAGGTCTCTGCTTCGTACCCCGAGGGATTCCAGGAGCTGTGGGCATGCGGGTTCACTGGCAATGGGGTTTGCCAGGAGACTGCGAGATGTGCAATATTTGCTTGCGGTGCTAGAACTGCAGTTTGTGATGCAGCTCTCGCTTTTGGAGAGCCTAAAACTGAAATGAGGTCTGGCCTCGAGGGTTGGGCAAAATGCGAGCTGCAGGTGCTGGATTATTTATTTGTTTGTTTGTTTGTTTTTAAAAATCATTTTTTAGCGGATGAGGGGTTGTAGTCCTTGTTCAAGCTCAGCCCGAGTCGCTGCAGGGCTGGCGGTGCCCCTGGGCTGTCCACCCATCCCTCTGTGCACCGCAGGGGCTCCAGGGCTGTGATGTGCAGGGGGCGTGGGGCCGGGAGCCAGCAGCATCATTGCCCCTCTTCGGTGGCAAAATCCCGCCGTATTCCCAGCGCCGGTGGCTCACGGCCACCTTGAGGAGTTATCACAGTAGTAATCCCCCTCGTAGTCTCCCAGCCGTTCCCATCCTGCACTTGAAACATGGAAATTGCCCCAAGAAAAGAAATCTCTTTACAAGATGGGCCATCAAGGCAGCAGCCGCATCCCGGAATCATCCCACTCAGCAGGGTAATCTATTCAATGGCCGGGATTTATTTTTAACATTCGGCTCCGCAGTCCTTTTAACTCGAGCAGGGAAGGGAACATTTTGATAACAGCAGCCTCCAGGTCAAATGTGATGAGAATTCATAACTCGCCACACAGGGGTTTTGGAAAACCGACCAAGCAAAACAATTTCCCGGAATGAGCTGCTGAAGATGCGTGTTTCTCTTCACAATGTCATGCACAGAGCAGGGAGGTGCTGGAGTGGCTCCTCATTCTCTGTCCACAATTTGCAAATAAAATGCCTCCTGGACTGTTTTAAATTTGAAGGACTATTGCGAGCACAGCTTTGCTGGGCTGCTCATAAAGACCTGAGACATCGGATCTGTCAGCCATCAAAGGAGAAATATGAATCCAGTAATGGGAATGTCCTCACGGTCCCAACTCTAATCAAAGCAAAGCCAGGGGTTTCTGCTTCAGGAGACTGGCATCAAGATTTAAAAAGGAACAGAGGGACTCCAGTCCCTGGTCAGCGTTGGAGCAGCAGCAGGAATGATTTACAGGGGCATGGAGTGGCAGGACAGGGGAATGGCTTTAACTGGCAGAGGTCAGATGGGATATTGGGAAGGAATTCCTTTCTGTGAGGGTAGGGAGGCCCTGGCGCAGGGTGGAAGCTGTGGCTGCCCCTGGATCCCTGGGAGTGTCCAAGGCCAGCTTGGATGAGGCTTGGAGCAACCTGGGGCAGTGGAAGGTGTCCCTGTCTTAAGGGTACAGGAGCACCACTGGGTTCTCCCCAGGGTTGGGATGACCCAGGTCAGACTGGAAGGATCCCCCTGAGCTTTCCTGGCCTTGAGCCTAAGGCGTGTGAACTCCAGTGGAAGAGGGTTGGAGCAAAATGAGCTCTAAATGGGTCCCTTCCAACGCAAACCACTCTGGGCTGGAAAAAAAACAACTGGAAGCCTGAGAATCTGGCCAAGCCGAGATTGTGACAGAGCTGCCAGGGAGCAACTTTTTCTTTCTCTTTTCTTTTCAAATGACCAGATAAATTAATTGCACCTGTCTGAGAATGAGAGGCAGGTGGGAAAGGCGGGAGGAAATTTGGAGATTGAGCACTGTCCTTTATTTTAATGTCAGTGCTGGTGTCTCCTGAGCCCTGTGGGGCTGGGCTGGACATGTGTGTTCTACCTGAGCTCCATGGGGCGGCACAGGCGGCCTTATCTGCAGGCTTGGGTGCACGGCCTTTCCAAACCGCAGATATTTACTCTCCATTCCCTGTCTTCCGTTCAAATCCCATATCTGCAGGGAGGCCCCAGGTGCTGCCACTCACAGCAGAGTGCAGGGATGATGAGAGAAACTGGGAATGGGATCAGAAAAATGAACATAGAATATGGAATCCCAGAAGGGTTTGGGTTGGAGGGGAACTTAAAGCCCATCCAGTGCCACCCCTGCTATGGGCAGGGACACCTTCCACTATCCCAGGCTGCTCCAACCTGGCCTTGAGCACTTCCCGGGATCCAGGGGCAGCCACAGCTTCTCTGGGCAATCTGTGCCAGGGCCTCCCCACCCTCACACCCAAGAATTTCTTTCCAAACTCCTGTGCTGTCCTGGGAACCCGGGATGTGATGACAAACCCTGTGCAGTTGAATGGAATACAACAAAATCTGTTATGCAGCACTGGAAGCAGCTCTGATGGGAACAGTCACTGCTTTAATATTTAATTTGATGAGATCCAGCTCTGAGAAATGGATCGGGGGCTGCCACAGCTCCAAGCACAAGCTCAGTGTTGGCAAGGAATTTCCATGGGGTTTGCTCCGCTCCAGACTTATCTGTATTCTGGAAGGGTGACATGGAATGAGGCTCATTAATTATCCCAGCACACAGAACTGTGTTTCCTGCCATTCCCTTCAGTCAATCTCTGGACACTTTCAGGGCCTCTTGGACATTCGGTTGTCATTCCAGGTGTGTCCCCTTTGCTGGACCCTGGCTCCTGGTCCCTGCAGAGCCACTCAGGTGCAACCAGGTGGCATTTCAGGAGGGAATTTCCTTGTGTCACTGGATCGTGCGGTGCAGATCCCATTCCATGCTGCCTCTTACCAGCAGGAACTCTTCATGGCTGTATGGCCTCGTGTCCTGGTGGGATTGGGAGGGGGGGGCTGTGCTGATGCCTTAAGTTTTAGCGTTCATGTTTTCCAGATTCTGTGCTGCCCAGGTGTGTAGTTCTGAGCCTCATGTTAAGTGTTAGTCATATCTCTTCCCAGAGCAGGTAGTAAAAACAAATCCTTTTCCTGCTGGAGACCAAGGACAGCTTTCAGGTCCCAAAGCATAAACAGCGGTGGGCTGAAGAGAGAAAACAAGAAGGATGGGACTGCATAATCTGAAGCTGTAATTGGACAATTAAACCCCAAAATGCAAATGGACCAAAACTTATAAAAGTGTAAGACCTTGTGACCAGTCATCCATTTTGTGACCATTTTAAATCCATCTTGGGTGTAGCCCTGGTCAGGCTCTTGTCCTGCCCGAGGTGTACCCTAAAGGCCTTTCAATAAATATCTACTTTATTCTCTAGCTCTGTGCACTCTCTGTTCCAGGTCAGCCTTCCCAAGGCATCAGTGGCAGGCACAAGATGGGTCTCACCAAACATGTCCCTTCTTTGTCCTTTTAGGTGGATCCCACACCTTTTCTGGGACTGAGACTGAGCTGGCAGCAGGGCTGGTTTTCCCCCGTGCACCATTCTCATACCTCCAGAAATCCCTTTGCATGCTCCAGACAGTTTGGGTGTCCTCACCAGGGCGCTGGGCTTTGCAGGCGTCCAACCGTCACCGCCAGGGCAAGAAAAGGTGCTGGAAATGTAGATTTGTCAGGACTATAATCCAGGTAGGTCATAATTCCTTCCTTGTATGAAACCATCCACTTTCCATCCTCATCTGCTTCTCTCTGGTCCATCATGAGACTCCTTCCCTGCAGGACGCAAATCCCTCTCATCCCTCAGGGTTGAAGTGTTAGCAGGAGGGATGGACTGGGAAAAAGCCCTTGGCATGCTGATGTTTTAGCTCTGGGTGACAAACCCCAAACTGTAATCACAATCTTCCCCCTGTGACTCTCACAGCCCCATTGGGCACCTAATTCCATGGGCACATTTGGCTCCGTTTGTCCTCCCTGGGAAAAGCGTGTGCTGGAATGGCACTGCAGTGCTCGGGAGCAGCTTCCCACACCAGTCTGCCCCAGGGATGGGCTTGGGGCTCCTTGCCTTGGCACCGTGACCCTTCTCACCTGCTCTCCCTGGGTCCCTCCCTGCCTGCCAAGCCATGCCTGCACCGTGGGATGCAGCTGCCCATCCCTTCTCCAGGACCTCTCCTGGTTCCCCCTGCCTGGCTGGGGTCAAGCAGGTGGGACCCCAGATCTTCATCCCGGGGGAAGAGCCCTCTGTACCTGTAGAGGGACTGTCACCAGGCTTGTCACCAAACTGCCTTCACCTTTCACTGTCCAGAGCCACATCCCTCCATTTCCCAGTCCTGCTGAGTAATGACTGGCTCCTCCTTCTGCTGTTCCTTGTCTCTCCTTAGCACCCATGTCGGAGGCATGCCCCCAAACGCTCCAGGAGAGAAAGAATGTTGAGGAAAATCCAGATATGCCTCTGTTTCTGCTTTGTCTCGGGCATTCTGTACGAGATCTCCCTCTTGTCCAGCTCCGTCTTCTCCTACTTGCCCGTGGCCCAGCACTACCTGACACCTGAGCAGGTGCTGAACCTTGGCAAAAGCATCATTTTCCTGGAGACGACGGAGCGCCTGGAGCCGCCCCCGCTGGTGTCGTGCTCCGTGGAATCTGCTGCCAGGATTTACCAGGACAGGCCCATCATCCTCTTCATGAGGGGGCTCACCAACGAGACAGCCTTGGACATGAACACCAGCTACGCAGCCTTCTCCCTCTTGTCTTCCATGAAGAATGTCTTCATTTTCCCTCTCCAGATGGAAACTGTCTTCCAGGAGACCCCCCTGCTCCAGTGGTACAACCAGGTGAGTGTTAGAACAAGTGGAAAATGGGGAAAGAGTTATAACTAGGGGTGGGAAAAGGCTTTAAAAGGAATGAGGAATGCAGGACTGTGTGAAATAAGTGACTTTTATTGTTTTGGTTGGGAAGAGATTCATTTTGGCCGCGTTTTGCTCTGTATTCGTCTCTCTGTTTATGGCATACATGATCGGCCTTATCTGGAGAATCGGATCTTTTGGCAAAGGAAACATCAGTAAAAATAGATTGCAGACATGTTTTGAGAAAACAGCCTTAATAATCTTCCCCAACAGAAGCTGGTTGAACAAAATGTGCTGCCTGAGCACTCGATAGAGCTGCCTCACTCTGACGGAGCCCGCAGGAGATAAGAGATACGGGAGAGATTTCAGGTTCTATAACAGCAACATGCAAAGCCAAGGTGGGATCTGGTGAGCTCCACCCTGGAAAAAGTTCCTGACAAACTGCCCACAGGTAGCTGTGGTCAAACTTCTTGGGCAGGGCAGGCAGATTTTCTCCAAACTCTTTCTTCTCCCTAGAAAAAATTACTCCAAATGCCAACAAATGCAGATGAAAAGCCTCCAGCCTGGTTCAAAGAGCTGGGAGGGATCTGAGAGTGTGTTAAGTGGGTTGTGTCCCACTGAAATAGCAGGGAATGACTCATGGTGGCATTGGGTTAACACTGTAGGAGCCATCAAACCACCTGGGAAATGTTCCTGCATTCCTAATGCTAACAAAGCCTTGCTCTGCTCCAGCTCCTTATCTTATCCCAGTAAAATCCAATGGCTGGAGGCAGCAAAAGCTATCGATGACTGTAGGAATAGGGTAAAAAGCTAGGCTGTCATTTCTTTTAAGTGCAGCTAACAAACAACCTGTAAGTTCCCACATGAAGCTGTTTTGAGAATGAGAAGTTCCTTTAACACAGCAGTCTATTCTGAGAGTGAAAAATAAATGCACCTGTAATAACAAGGGATTTGTCCCATGAGAATCAGTAAAGAAAATATATAAACAATCCGAGAATAGATAGATTTGTTAGACAACTAAAATGTCTTGCGTTAACCAATAGAGTAATTAACAAGAAAGCTATTAACCAATTAGAAGTTGCCCTCGAGGTTTGTAAAAACTGTGTGAAAGACAGTATGCGGCCACAATAAAGGAGCCTTCTGAACTGTTATGGTGTGACCATCCCAACGATGGGTGACGTTTGCAGCCATGCAGGTGTCACGGTAGGACACGAAATGGATTGACTCCATAGAGTTGTCAGAAGAGAAAGAAGCTTTATTTACAATCCCAACAGTTTCTTTTAGAACAGGCTGTGTAAAAAGGTCTATTATTGGTCCATGGGACTGACACTTCTCTCCATTGGTTCAGGAATAGGGAACAACCCCTGGGGACAGTTGTTATGGGAAAGGGAACACTGTTTGCTGAACCTGTGCTGAGCAACGGAGAGAGATGTTTTGAAAAAAGAAAACTGTTGACAGCTTTCCCTTGGGAAAGGGGCTAGCAATGGTTAGCAAGCTGAAATCCTTTCAGGCTCAGAAATATCGAGCCCACATGCAGGTGCAGGTTTGTGGTGCCATTTGCGGCCCCATGGATGGACTGGCTCCGTTCCCTGCCCGCAGCAGCACATCTCACCTTTCCCACTCCGCAGGTGGTGCCGGAGCAGGAGAAGAACTGGGTGCATGTCAGCTCGGACGCCAGCAGACTGGCGCTCATCTGGAAGTACGGGGGCATCTACATGGACACGGACGTCATCTCCATCCGGCCCATCCCCCAGCAGAGCTTCCTGGCGGCGCAGAAGTCGCGCTTCTCCAGCAACGGCATCTTCGGCTTCCCTGCCCGCCACAAGTTCCTCTGGGACTGCATGGAGAACTTCGTCCTCAAGTACAACGGCAACATCTGGGGCAACCAGGGCCCCTTCCTGATGACAAGGATGCTCAAAACGCTCTGCAACCTCACAGATTTCCAGGGCACTGAGGACCACAGCTGCCAGAACATCTCCTTCCTCAACCCCCAGCGTTTCTACCCCATCCCGTACCCAGCCTGGAGCCGGTACTACCAGGTGTGGGATAAAAGCCCCAGTTTCAACCACTCCTACGCGCTGCACCTGTGGAACTTCATGAACCGCAACCGCAAGGTGGTGGAGGCCGGCAGCAACACCCTGGCTGAGAAACTCTACAAAACCTACTGCCCCACCACCTATGAGGACCTGATCCAGAATGCCAAGCGCAGGGATGTCCTGAGCCCTGAGGATGGTGAGTGACATGGAGCAAGGAGCTCCCAGGGGTTATCCTTCCAGCCAAACACAATCCCCACTCTGTCGGTATCTGGCTTTGCAGGAGAAAGAAAGAACTTTCCATAACTACCATTCCTATTCCCTTGGGATGCTGAGAATGGTGGTGGGTATCCATCAGACACAGCCTCCAAGGACACCTTTGCCTCAGTTCTGTTTCTTGATAGGTGCTCACTAACCAAACCTTCCCAAATCTGACAGGCTTTGAGCTTCTCCAAGGGAAAAGTTCCTGAAGAGAGAGATGGCCTCCCAGGAGGAATTTTGTCTCTGCTCCTCTTGGAACTACCGGCAGCTTCCCACGTCAGAAAAGTTGGAAGCACAACAGACTTTGAACTGGAGCCTCTGGAGCAAAAGAGGAGAGGCCCAAACCAGTGTCTTTTCCTGGTGTGTTCCTCACATGGACTTTACACCCTACGTTTTTGAGAGGGACTTTAGTGAGAGTGAGAATAAAAGAATTCATAAACCACCACTCCTCTGAGCTCACTTCTCCCTGAAAAATGAGTCACATTTTCCAAAGGTTTGTACTCCCACACTTTTACTTTGGCTTTTGCCAGGAAGCGGCTACTCTGCCCCACCCTCCCAGGTCAATCCTGGCTGTAGAAAGTGTGCCTGGAAAGGGGCTGCTGAGACACCATAAGGGTAAGGATGGCCCTCCAGGTTCCCAAATCCCTCTTAAATAAATGGATTTCAATGGACATGAGGTGGTCACCCATGTCCAGCTGTGCAAAAATCCCATTTAATCCCAACACAGCCCCCAGTGAGCAATCCCCTTCCAGATACTTTATTTCCCAGGAGAATGCCGATCCACCCAATTCCCTAAAGAGAAGCCGAGCTTGCAGATCTCTACCGAGGCTCTCTGAGTTTAACTGGTTCTAGCTGGAGAGCAGAAAGGTGGGGATCAGTCTCCGTCATGCAATGTTTGCCATGTGCACAATACTATCTCCTGCAAACACCGCAGCTGCTGGGCTGGCCGCAGCTCAGAATCTGGGATTCAGCGGGAGAAGGGAGCCCTCGGCACAGAGGGTTTATGTGCTCCTGTGTTCGGGCAAGGGGCTCCTCCTTGCCCCGTGTTCCTCCAAAGTCACTCCAGTGTAAGTGCCGAGCCAAGTGCTGGTGCTTGTTGGAGCAGGAGCATGACAGGAGGGAATACTTTTCCTCTCCCTTCCCTAGTGTGACGCTCTCGTGGCTCAGCCCCAGCCATGAGTTTCACACTCTGGTGCTGTTTAGCTTTGCTCCACTCTCTGTTAGAGCAGGGTTTTCCTGCCCGTGGATTTTCCTCCATGACTTTGACCTCCCAGCAGTGAGGGGATGCAGGGAGGGGCGTTACAGCCCATGGAGTCCTCCCTGTTTCCCACATGGCTCCAGGCAGCCCTGACTGCTCCCCATTCCTTTTGACCACCTACACTCCTTGCTCTGTTCCCATCCTCATCCCTCCTCTCAGTTTCTCTCTGTCTCTGGCAACAAGTGAGGATTTGCCTTTTCTTCCCTGTGACTCGACTCTGGGAGTGTCCATGAGGGGAGGAATGGGACTGGGGGACTTCAAGCTCCCTTCACAAGTGAGCTCAAGGAGGAGCATTTCCAAGGCCCTGCTCTGTTATCTGTTGGCTCTGCTGAAGATGAGTCCAATCCCTTCCCATTTCTCTATCCTGTTGGAAAGGAGGGGAGGAATCCTGCCAGGAGAAGAAAAATCCTGCCAGGACTTGTAGCAAAGCAGAGCACCAAGCACAGCCAACCTCACCAAAGTTCTTGCATGGGAGATGTCTCATGTGCTCACCTCCCGTGAGTCCCAGGGGAAGCTGGCAAAGAGCAGGAGGTGCTGGCTGCAGTTGGGAAGGGTCTGGAGGAGGTGGGGAAGCTGCTGGAGCAGGCCCTGAGCAGAGTCTGGGTCCCCAGTATCTGCTGGACTTCCAGGAGCACCAGGCACCAGCCTGGCTGCCCACACCCAGTGCCTGCAGGATGCCCTCACTGAGCTGGCCGCTCCCAGCAGCAGGGACCGAGCAGCACAGCTCTGGTGGGAAAAGGAGGAGAGCAGGAGGTGGAAGAAGCTGATTTTCCCGCAGCAGCTCTTCCTGCAGCTGGTCCCAGCAGCTGCTGCAGGGTGCATGGTGTGTGGTGCATGATAAAACACCCCTGGGCGCGATGGTTGTTGCTGCATCCTGCCTGTGTATCCTACACCCCGGCCCCAGAAAAGGTGCCAGCCAGCCCTGCTGCTGGTTTCTCACCTTCATGGAGATGGCAGGTTCCCTGCCAGCTCCTGGGAAAATCTGTATTTTTGGGAGGTGCCAGCTGCAGGTGGTCAGAGCTGTGTGAGATGAGGGGTCTGTAAAGGGACCTCATGTGATACCTGTGTCCTGATGGATATCTCATGCCATGGAGAATTTAGGCATCCTCCAGATCAGTGAAAGGCTTCTGAATGCTCCTGGATTTGATGACAATTTTCTTTCCCCACCTTTCCATTGGGAAGTCTCCTGGATGTGCCTCTTTTTTCCCCCTTCTGTTCCATCACCAAATCAGCTCCCTCCTTCCTTCCTGGAGAGGAAATCCACCCAGACCGGATCATTTATGTTCATTCAGCCCAGGCATCCCTGAGGTATGGGACCCCCTTATACCCAGGGCCTCACTGATGCAGTGGCCCCTCATTTCACTGCTCCATTGGAAAAGCAGCATTTTCCCCCGAGCACTATCCCTGCCCCATCCCAGCCTCTGCCTTCCCCAGTGGTTTCAGACAGAAACAGCTCCTGGTCCCCTCCATCTCCATCCTCCCAACACACCCATGTCTTTGGAGGTCTCCCCTCTGGCTTTAAAGCACCAAAGCCCTGCCTGCCTCTCCGGGGACGTGAGGAATGTCCCTTCCTGCAGACCCCAGTCTTTCTGCTGCCTTTTCCCTCCTCTCCAGAGCCACCTCTGCCACAAATGCTTCGTGACCAACTCCTTCCTTCCAGCCTACAAGCAGTGCCAGCACACAGAGGCCACTGAGCCAGGTGAGCTCTGAGACAATTCCTGCTTTCCCAAGCAGGTTGGGATGGAGATGCTGGAAACCAGATGGACCACAAGAGGCAACTTTTCATCACTTCTTTCTTCCACATTTCTGGCTGAATTCTCTCTGCCTGCTGCCTTTCCCTCAAGGGAAGGACTTTTTCTCTCAAGCGCAGCCAAATACGAGACCTCAGGTGCATTTACAGCTCCTCAGTGTCCCCAGGGAACTTGTCCACACAAAGATTCCATGGGACTGTGGGGATGGGGTTAGGCTTGGGAGTCTGGGACAAGGTTTTGTTAGAGTGGGAAAGGGTTCACCTTCCCCGTGTCCCTTTTTTTGGCAAGGAATTGAGACTCTGAAAGCTGCAACAGTGGGAGCTCTGGACCTTCATCGAAGCTTCCCCTGTGACCAGCACTTGAACCTGGCAGATAAAAAAGCTGCTTTTGCTCTTTGCTGGCAGGTTTCAACCCCAGCAAATGCAACAGACTGCTTTGTTCCAGAGGCATTTTGCCTGCTGCACTTGGATCCAATCAGGGCACTTGGAAGGCAGGAGAGGGCAAAGCCGCACTGCTCCACGAGCCACCAGTCTCTTCAGATTTGCAATAAATAAATCAATAAAATTATCAGGGGCCACATGGCCATGTTTGTTCTGGCTTTTCCTGCAGCTCAGCTACCTGCTTCTCCACCCTGAAACCCTACAGTGACTTTACTTGGTGCCTTGGTGGGGATTTCCCATCCCACCCGAAGCAAAATCCCAGTATTCCCCAAATCCCAGCAGGAGCTAGCAGGTAGCACCACTGCTCACGGCCCCTCTGCTGCCCTGAGCTTTCAGAGAGGCAGAAGAGGAAGCAAGTGAAGCAAAAGAGGAGGTGGTGAAGCTGGAGGTGAAGCTGTGGGAGACAACTGGAATTGGAGAGGGAAGGGAAGAGGAGGGAGCAGGTCTGGGGTGAGGGCGCTGCTGCCTGCTTGGAAAAGATTTGGGGAGGAGCGCTGGAACTCAGGATGGGTGTAAGGAGTGCCCTTGGTGCTCATCCCAGTGGCACCAGGGCAGAAGCCCCAGCCCTCAGTGCTTTTGCTTTGCACCTGAAACCTCTCCTGTCCCGATTTTCCACTGCCTTCAGGAAACAGAGAGCTCGCCAGCAAGGGGAGGAGAGCAGGAGGGATTTGGAAAGGTGGCAAGAGGAGAGGATGAAGCTGTGTGAGGAGATGGAGGGCCTGAGGCAGCTCCTCCTCACAGCATTCCAGGCTGAGGCCAGCAGGAGCAGTGCCACGGAGGGGGAGCAGCGCCCCACGGGCTCCCCCGAGGCAGGAGGGGATGTGGAGCCGGCTGCTCCCCCTGCCCAGGCGCAGCCACAGCCTGTGGGGCCTTCCCTCTCCGCTCCGGGGGCACACAGGGGTGGGGGGGCCGGCTCTCCAAGGCTGGGCTCCCGTGGGACACAGCTCCTTCCTCTTCCCAGGCCGGAACGTGCAGGGGCTGCAGCAGAGCCCAGCCTGAGGACCCCGGAGGACAGTGACACAGGGTGGCTGAGCCGGGGCCAGTGGGAGCAGAGCGGGGCACAGGTGAGCAGGGCAGTGCCTGTGTCCTCACCCCTCCTGTGGCCTCCAGGACATGCCTGAGGATGGAGATGGACCCACATCCAGGCAGCTCTGGGAGCACCTGCTTTGTGGCTGTCTGCTCTCTGCTCAGGACACCTCCCACTGCCCCAGGTTGCTCCAAACCCCGTCCAACCCAGCCTTGGACTCTTCCAGGGATGGGGCAGCCACAGCTTCTCTGGGCAACCTGTGCCAGGGCCTCACACCCTCACAGGGAACAATTTCTTCCCAACATCCCATCTAAATCTACTCTCCGAGCATGGATGAGACTGTGCCCATGGCCACAAGAAACCCACAAGGCTGGACAGGGCTTGGAGCACCCTGGGACAGTGGGAGGTCTCCCTGCCCATGGCAGGGGTGGAGCAGGATGGGCTTTACGGATATCTCCAACCCAAACCAGTCTGGAATTCCACGATAAAACTATCAAGGGAAATAACACCAGAAATGACTGAAGTTGTGTCCTATCATGGCAAGTGAGAAGACCCAAAATCATCACCAGCAGACCTTGTACCTGGTGGCAGATCTTCTGCCCTTTGGAAGACATCCCAATGATGGATAAAAATCCAGAGATCTTCCCTGGCTGGTGAGGGGAAGAGGTGGCTGCAAACCCATTTTACCACATTCCCATCTTCTCATTGCTTTTTTTGCCTCAGCTCCCATCCTGGGCAGCAGCCCAAGGCCATGAACGCCCAGGAAAAGAAGACAAGCAAAATAATAATAATAATGAAAAAGAAAAAAAAAAAAGAAAGAGTCCTTGGCTCATTAAGAGCGTTTAAGCAGATGTTTAACTCTAAGCAGCCTTAAAATATATGCTGATCTTAGACTAAGCCTAATTTCAAGCCCCATTTCATGCCCATCCTGTGATGTTTTACTCTATTTGGCACTCATTAAATACAAAGTGTCACATGAATATCGTCAGCACGAGTCACCCACCGGGGTGTCATCCATCAGAGCAACACTTTGAATTCCAGTCAAGAGCATCTTTTCCTAGTGGGCAGATCTGAGTGGCACATGGGGTGGGATGGGGTGGCATCTGATGGCCAGGTGACTGTGCTGTGGGCAGGAAAGGCCCTGGGCTGGCCCCTCCCAGGTATGGTCAGCTGAAGGGACACAGCTCTTGGGGAATCTCCATGCTCAATTTGCTCTTTTCTGCTCCGGTTTTGAATGCACTTCATAATTATATTCTGCAGGGAGAGGAAAAATTGGCAAAAATTACCAAAAAATGATCTGTGATGCCCAGTCTGTTTCTTTACAGACCCAACTGCTCTCAGCAAACAAAGCTGAAGGTAATGATGGCATTTTGAAGTGAATCAATTTGGATGTAGATAGATTTTTCCTAACTCCTTCAAAGCACAATCTCTTCTCTGTCTCCCTCTCTAACAGCCATGGAGTCCTTTCAGGGAGCTGGCTGTGCTTCCCCTCACCTGAGCCATGGACTGGACACTTCCAGTCCTTCCACTGTCAGCACAGCTCACAAACCAAAATTGTCCCTAGGCATCATAGCCAGATCCCAAAGGAATGAGATTTCCATGAGATTTCCATGAGATTTCCATCCAGTTTCATGGCAAAGGGGTGACCTTGCCTCCTCAAACTATGCTAATGGTTATCTGCACACAAACAAGGACCTCGGCCTGCTGTAGGCCCGTCATTGCAGTCCAGGGGATGAAACGGGAGATTTCTGCTCCCTAATGCAGGCAGAAAATAAAACCAGTCCTAAACCAGGGCGGGCTGTTGGCAAATACCCAAGGGGGGCATTGTGACCCCTTAGACATCCTCCAGCCAGTGGCCCTGACGTCAGATGCTCTCCAAGGACTGGTGCCATCCCCAAAGGGACAGCTGTGTCCATGCTCTCCATGCAGGAAAAGCAGATCTTGATCAGAACTGGCTTCCGTGCTGGGGCCTCAGCTCCTTTTTGACCCTCACAGGCCTTTTCTCCCTGCAGGGACCTACTGGTGTCATTGTCCCATCCTGACAGGCATCCTGTCCCACACTGAATTAAATGCATCTATCTACCTAATTACAAAAAAAAGAGATTCAAGTCTCTGTTCAAGAGATTTTATTTGTATATCCATTGTGAAAATGAAGGGAAATTGATCATTTGGTTTTAATTAAAAAAACTCTTAAAAGTTCTATTTCTTCAAAATGTTTCTTATAATAACGAGTAGAAATCCACAAAAGAGAAGATTATAAAGAAAGGTGATAGAGAAGAGTAAACCAGCCAAGTATGCAAGAAGTAGGAGAAAGTAATATGATTTTAAGGGATTGCTAGGAGGTGACCGAAGTGGTGCTGGTGAGGATCCATCAGGTGGAACTGGAGCTGGGACCATCCCTGTCCTGAGAGCACCAGGATGGAGCTGGCACAGGGCTCAGGGAATCACAGAATCACAGAATCGCTGGGTTGGAAGAGATCTTCAAGATTATTGAGTTCAATCCATGCCCCAACACCTCAACTATGGCACCAAGTGTCACATCCAATCTTCTTTTAAACACTTCCAGGGATGGTGACTCCACCACCTCCCTGGGCAGATCAATCCAATATTTTATCACTCTTTCTATGAAAAACTTCTTCCTAACATCCAACCTAAATTTCCCTTGGCGCAGGCTGTTATGGGGATGGGGCAGTGCTGGGCAGAGCTGCTGGGGGCACAGGGGGATGAATTCCCTGGTCCCTTGGCTGGGCAGCTCCATGACCAGCACTTCCCTGGGAAAGCTGCCCCAGGCGGCTGCTGGGCGCTGGCTGGGATTTGGGGAAAACTGTGGGCAGGAATTAATCGAATTAGGGGAGGAAGCCGCTCCTTCCTAGGTGGGTATAGGCTGTGAGAGCAAGAAATTCCTTGCTCTGGGACTGCTGGGAAAGGCCCCCTCAGCCCCTGCCCAGTCCTGGCTCACCTCAGGGAGGAGGCCACTCCTGTGGGGGAGTTGCTGACAGCCCTGCAGAGAACCCCAAACCTCCAGGAGCTGGAGGATGTGCCGGAGGAAAAGCTGGAGAGCCTGTGGGTCAACAGGGTCCATCTGTCCTTCCAGTGCCCCCAGCCCTGAGCCGCTCCAGGGACACAAAAAATCCACAGAGTGCTTGTTTGGTTTTTGGATTTGGTGGGGTTTTTGGTGGTTTGTGGAGTTTTTTTTTGGAGGGAGTGTGTTTCTTTGTTTGTTTTCTGGGGGCGTGCAACCCAAACAGCAATAAAAACCCACCCACATCTAGGAAAAAAAAAAACAAACCCTGAGAGGCAGATGGGATGGCAGAGGCAGAACCACAGGGTCACGCAGGGAATAAACTTCCCTGCTCCCACCTCTGAGGCTGCTTTTTAGGGTCTCTCCAGCAAATCTGCCTCTGCAGCAGCCTCCCCTGTGCTAAATCACGCAGGGCCCCTTCTCCCTGCGGGAAGGAGGCTGTGTGGGCGCTCGGCAGCCGCAGGCACGGCGATTTCCAGGGGACATTCACCGTCCCAGCCCTCCCCAGGCCAGGCACGGCAACCGGCGGCTGCTGCCAGCATCCCCGAGCTCCGGCGATGCAACACCACCACCTAGCACCGCGCCCAGCCGCTGCAGGGGCGCGGGCAGCCCGGGATGCTCCGGCGCTCCCCGCCTCGCAGCGGGGCAGAGCTGGGGTACAAATCCCCCCGGCCCCGTTTGCACAGCCCCAGGAGGGTCCCAAGGCGTGAGGACTGAGTTAACACCCTCCGAGAAATCAAGGTACCTTAAGCCACCCGGACATGAGGTAGAAATGCAAGTTTAGTTTTAAATAAATAGAGGGGTTTTAAGTGCCTTTAAAATAAGAGCCTGTGTTAGTAAGCGAGGAAGAGACCCAGCACCCTAGTTTATAGTTCAGTGATACTGTCTTTTGCAAAGTCAGTTAAATTCTAGCCGTAATAATAGCAATGTAGCCTTGCTAGAAATTCCTAGATGGAAGGGATAGAGCGATATGCATAGGATTTGTGTAAGAATTTACGAAAACTAATGCACGTCAATTTCAGCTTAGGATAGGTCCAACAGCTCTGTAGAGAGTTCGTGTTTAAGCCTGATTGGCTAAAATTAGAATAGAATGCACTAAGAATGTTAGAAAAACACTGACTTAGGGAACATGGGTATGGGTGCCGTTGCTGCTGTTGCCTTTACTGCTGCTGATAAGGTGCTATCACTTCTGCTTGGGACTTGGAAACTTTATGTTACAGGGCCTTGGCCTACTGCTATGGCCTCTAATAACTTTGCCTTCATGGGGCAGATTTAACGATGCAATAAAGGACTTCTTTTACAACTACCCAGCTTCCAGTCTTCAATGAAGATGCCCTGAGCTCTTGGAGTCAGGGCAGCACTTCTGCTCCAGGTGCCAAAAGCACAAAGGAAAAGCAGTAACTATTCCAGTGAATGTTTCCTGGAGGTGTTTTCAAGGAGCATTGCTGGGTTTGTTTCACTGCCTGGCACGTCCCCCCTTTCCCTGGCACGTTATTTGGAATGCTGAGGGGGTGTGGGGGGCAGCAGAGGGGCCCAAAGCCAGACTCACACCCCCACCCTGCACTTCTCATGTTTTACATCCCCAGGACGTTCCTGGTCACAAAACCCCTCGAGGAGCTGTAAATACCTGCCAAGAGAAAATGCTGCACATACCCCATAGCCTGAAAATTCCCCGAATTGGCACTTCAGCAGCCATCCCCTAAAGCAGTCATGGGCTGTATCTTGGGATGTGCATAGATGGGAAATGATGGGTGTCAGGGATCTTCCCTGGGATTTGGACAGGGCTTGGAGCTCGAAGGATGCCCTGAGAGATGGATGGTGCTGCTGAGGGCTTGTGCCTCATCCTGAGGGATGACAATGCCAGGCTCTTCTGCCTCAGGCTGTGAAGAGAATCTCCACCTGGATCTGCAAGAGACTCCAGGCTCTGGTGAGGCATCAGCAGAAGCCCAAGGATGACAAATTCCCTGCTCTCCTCCACCTGAGGGATGAGTGCTCCAGCAGGGATGGGAAAAGCAGGCAGTGCAAGAGGCTTTGCCTCCACAGCCCTCCCTCATCCCGGGTGAGGGGACATGGTGTCCTCTAAACGCCTGGGCTGGGAGACCTGTATCCACGGCCATGGGAGGCTGTGCCCTGACCCTGTGGGCAGTGACCCAGAAATGCCCCTGAAATGCCCCAGGAAAGGGCATTTGGGATGCTGCAACCTCTGCAGTCGCTCTCTGCATATCGATCTCATGTGGGCTGACCTGCAATACTCAGAAAAAAACACTGGCTGCTCCCCAAACCCGAGCAGGGTGAAACACAGCTCTGGCAGTGCTTGCAGCTCCCTTTCCCCCCCCTTTTCCTACATAACCCCACGTCAAGTGGGCCCAGAGGCCCAGCAGGACATGGGGATTTCCTTATTCTCTCCCAGCTCAAACCCCAAAGCCCCCCAGGTCCCTGGGAGGGTCACAGCCTGGGGGACACCAGCTGCAGTAGAGCTGAATCCTTGCTGATCCCCAAAGCTGCTCCTTGCATAAAATAAAAACTTGGAGAAACTGTGCAGAAATGTGGATAAGAACAACTTAGGCTGAGAATGAGGTGGCAGCAGAGAAGAAGAGGAGTTCAAGAGCAGGTGAGGAAGAGGAATGAGTTGTTTGTTCCAGGAGTAAGAGGAGGAGGATTTAAGCCCAAGGGGAGGATTTAAGCTCAAGCAAAGCAATACCAAACACAGACAAGGTACAAGTGGGAATTGTTGGAGACTCCAGCTGATGCCTTGGGAAGGCTGACCTGGAACAGAGAGTGCACAGAGCTAGAGAATAAAGTAGATATTTATTGAAAAGCTTTTAAGGGTACACCTTGGGCAGGACAGGGCCTGACCAGGGCTACACCCAAGGGGGACCCAAAATGGTCACAGAATGGAACACAGGTCATGAGGCCTGACGCTTTTATAAGTTTTGATCCATTTGCATATTGGGGTTTAATTGTCCAATTACAGCTTCAGATTATGCAGTCCCATCCTTCTTGTTTTCTCTCTTCAGTCCATCTTTGTGCTTTTGGGCCTGAAAACTTGTAATGGGGGTTCGATATTTCTGAGCCAGAGAGAACTTTAGCTTGCTAACCATTGCTGGCTCCTTTCCCAAGGGAAAGCTGTCAACAGTTTCTCCTTTCAAAACATCTCTCTCCATTTCTCAGCACAGGCTCAGCAAACAGTGTTCCCTTTCCCATAACAACTGTCCCAGGGGTTGTTTCTTATTCCTGAACCAATGGAGAGCAGTGTCAGTGCCATGGAGCAATAATAGACCTTTTTACACAGCGTGTTCTAAAAGAAACTGTTGGGAGTGTAAATAAAGCTTCTTTCTCTGCTGGCAACTCTATGGAGTCAATCTATTTCATGTCCTACCGTGACCTGGTTGTTCTCGGACTCCAGCAGGAAAAGGATTTGTTTTTCCTGCCTGCTCTGTGGAGAGCAGACTGACACTGAATGTGAGGCTCAGAACTGCGCCTCAAGGCAGCACAGAATCTAAAAAACATGAAAGCTAAAACTTCAGGCATCACAGCAGCCAGGTGTGTGTGGTCAGTGGATGTGATGGGCCTGTCCATGAGCATGTGGGACTGGATCACAGCCACATCCACACAGGTCCTGGAAAACCCCTGGATGCCGGGGCACAGAGATCCCCCAGTGGCAGAAACTCTACCAAAACCAGCCACGGAGCTCCAGGTATCCCGTGCAAATCCACAGGGGTGCTTTTGGACATCATTTACCTGAAAATATTAAAAAGAAAAGTCGTGTGGTACCTTCTTCCCAGCTGCTACCCATCAGCAGGGCCACAGGGAAGAGTTTGGGCAGAGGGAATTCAAACCCAGAGCAGCAGATGTGGCCCTTGGCCCTTCACCCAGCTACACACATCTGTCCTTTCCCTAGTGTTTGTCTATTCACCCTTTTTGGGGGGGAGAAAAACATTGTTATTCATGCAATTGGGAGTGAAACAGTAACTGCCAGAGAATCAACTTGGGAAAAGCTCTCTGGAACAAATCTGGAGATAACTGGAGTGATGTAATGGTGAAAGAATGGAATTACTAAAAGAGGATTTAAAACAACCTCAATTTATGGGGAGAACTGGTGTAATTACAGTGGTGGCAGTGTCAGAATTAAATTGCTTCTTACACAGAAAAAAAAAATTACAAAGATTTTATCCAGGAGAGGCCTGGCACAACACTGGGAAGATTTATTTTTCCTTATTGTAATAAAAATGAAAATCCAAACCTTTGTCTGGCAAATTCAAAACAAAAATGAGGATTTGGGGACAGTTTTCATGCCATGGAAGCAGAGGAATGGTCTCCTGCGTGGTGTCCTGGTGCAACGATGGCCCTCTTGGCTCTAATTTTTGGAATTGCTTTTTCAGGACCTCTCCAGCAAATCTGCCGCTCCAAATCTGGCAGCAGTGACGTGGAGCCCTTCCCTGTGGGTCCGTGGTGCCGGGGAGGGGACGCCCGGTGGGGACAGGGAAGCGGCAGCGCTCTGCCAGCAGCCACTGGATGGTGCCACAGGACCAGGAACGAGCAGCAGCCGCTCTGCAGCCCCCCCAGGGCAGCTCCTGGCCTCTCCTTTCGGGAAGACCCCAATGCTGGGGCTCTCCCAAGGTTTGGGACCTGCCTGCTCAGTCGCAGAGGAGGATAAATGACATTTCCTAGGTGTTATTTTTCCCCTCCCTGCATCACACATGTAAGCAGCCGCAGGGGCTGATAGTGCCAGGAGCTCTGGAGCCTCAGCTGCTCTCCCTGGATATCCTGAGGGCATAGGCACGACCCCCTTCCCATGGGATGTGGCATCCCACAGGCTGGGGGCAGCTCTCCGCACTGGTCACACTCGTGTGTGGCTTCTGGATTCTTTAGCAGCTTTCCTTCTCCTCATTTTCCTCTTTCTCCTCTTTCCTCACTCCCCTCTCTGCCAAAGCTCCAGAAGGTGATGGGGAAAGCCTCATTTTCTGCTGCCGGAGGAACCTGGCCTGAATTCACTTGGGTAGAGAACCCAGCCACAGGTGCTCTGTCCTCCCTCCTTTCCTTCTGGAGCCAGTGGGAAATCCAGCCCCAAGGATGACTCTTTGCACTGTGGACAGGGCCACATCCGCTTGACCCCTTCTAGAGCTCATCGGTGTAAATTCAGCTCATTTTCCTAATTCTGTCTGTATTTTGGACATTTCTAGCAGTGCATTCATGATCTTGGTCTCCACTAGGTATGACATTTGGGAAGACATAACAGGAAAACTGGCACTCAATTTCTCTTCTCTTTTCCAACCCACTCCACTTCTGCTTCAGACTCTTATCCCTCCCTATTTCTCACATTTCCAGGTGGGTTTTTATATTAGGAAGCAGGACACACGCAAATAGGGCTGAGCAGAACAAGGGGAATGAACTTTATTCCTCTGGAAAAAAAAAAAGTTTTCTGCACAACTGTTCACAAATAAGCAGAAAACCCCTTTTTACCTGTAAAAAGTTACAGGTAGCAGTGAGGACTTGTTCCATGGAGGGGGTGACAGGAAACCCGGGCTGGGCACTGGTGCTGTCACCATCCAAAACTAATGGGAAAACAAATTCCTGCCCCGAAGAGCAAACAGGCCGGAGAAGGGCAGAAAGCAGGAGCTGTTCTGCCTCGACGTGGCAAACCTGGCGCCAAGGCAGGTGCCTGTTCATTCAGCTGCCAACAAGTGCAAGAAGCACTTTTCTGTCGGTTTTCCCAGCAGTTTTCCTGCCTGGGGTGCTTTTGGTGAGCTCCAAACACCGAGTCCAAGTGGCGGTGGAAAACTGGGGGGAAACTTCTCCTAAGATTTGGGAAAGTCCGGAAGTAGCTGAGAGCCTTGTGCCAAGAGAAAGGTGTCACTTGTGCCCTGACCGCTGAGGGAGCTGAGATGTGGGAAAAGAGGTTTTGTTCCATATTGGGCACTGAGCCAGCGTGTTTCACGGGAAGTTGGGATCGAATCCGTGCTGTTGGTGTGCCCTGCCAGCCCGGGGCTTGCAGGTGGTGCAGGGGGTGGGCCAGGCTCAGCACGTAGTCTGGAAAACACGTCCTTGTCCTTGCTGCTCAATGCCCTGAGGCTTTGCCTCAAAGTCAGAAAATCCCAGCGTGGTTTGGGCAGGAAAGGACCTTCCAGCCCATCTTGTTCCACCCCCAGGGACATCTTCCTCTAGACCTCCTGCCCCAAGTCCTCTCCAACCTGGCTGAAAACAACTCCCGAAGTTTTGCTAAGTGATGGGTGATGCAATCCTTGCGCCCTGCTGGGATTTGGAGGAGCAGGGCCTGTCCCACCCCCCTGGTTTCCCCTCAGTCCTCACCCCTCTGCCCTGCCCTTGGTGTGTGATTCCGTCCCTTCCAAACTGCTCTCCTTAAATTTCCACAGCTTTTTGTTTGCCTCCTCCTGATTTTTTAGCTGTTTAGCTCGGTACAGCACAGAGGGTTTTCCACGGTCTCCACCAACTGCTGACACCTCATTTCTCCTGCCAGAAGTGACTCTTTTGGCTTTATCCTCTCTGGAGTCACTGGGAACCATAAAAACAAGCCCAGAGCCAGCAAGATAAAGACGTGGCCAATTAGATGCAGAAGAAATCACACAAATCAGTAGGTTTGTGGGGTTTGTTTTTCCCAATGACTTTTTCTTCACGGGCTCCTGTTACAGGTAACACTTTTATAAATCATGAATATACAAGGGAATATCAGTAAATATTCAACCCACAGCACTAACAAGCTCTGAATGCAGCACAGCTCTCCCAAAGCTGAAAAAAATAATAAAAGGAAAATAAAAATCCTATCAAATTTATTCAGCTGGAATATCTCACCCAGAGAGCTATTCTCCCATCATATTTGGGGCAAGCACAGTGTCATAAATCTTAGTGTCATTAATCCATAGACTCATTCATCTCTGTTCAACTCCATAAAAGCAATAACCTTGTCACTATAGGGAGGAAGATTGGGCTTTTAATTGCATATAGATTTCAGGAGAGTTTTTATCTCCTAGTCCAATTTGTAGCTCCAGTTTGTGCTTTGGTCAAACTCCATGCAAATCCAGCATGCTCTCACACACTCCAGATGTTGCAGGGGCTTGGAAAGAAGCTGTTCAGTGCTGTCAGATAATGCACCCAGCCTTTGCAGGCTCAGCTTTATTAGACAAGCCCAGATTTAATTAGCTCCTCTGAATGGGAAATGCATTTTTCAGAGGACGATCAAGTTTATGGAAACAAAACCCCTACAACTGTTCGTGAGTTCCCTGACTCGTCTCCCTTGGTTCTACAAATGCTACCAAATCCATCCCTTGCAGTTGACGGTCAATAAAGGCAAAAATAAAAGGTGGAGAGGGCTCTCTTCCCTCCCTCACCAGGAACAGCAGCTGGAAACACTGGATTTACTCACAGGGCCACATGCTCTGCAGACTCTGGGATCTGTTTTTTTCCAGGCTTTACTCGGCCAAGCAGCTCCAGAGGCCCAAACCCCCTTGCTGCTGTGCAATTGGTGGAAGCAGCAAGCCCAGTTCAGCCCAGCAAAGATGGACCTGCTCCTCCCAGCCCACGGCCAGGCAGGATGGGTTTGGTCCAGCGCTGTGTGCTGCACACGAGCTGCCCCTTCCAGCAGCTCCGGCCCCATGCCATGGATCTCAGAGCCCAAACCAAACCCTGGAGGGTGAAGTGTCTCCCCGCAATGCACGGCGTGGGGGGCAGAGGTTGTGCTCGGGGTGGGTGGCCCCAGGATGGTCCCCAGGCAGCCCCTGGGCAAGTGATCCCCTTCCCTTAGCACTGGGGGCTGTGGATGTGGCACAGGGGTTTGTGTCCTCTGCACAACAGCCCTGGGACATGATGTGCTGTCACCAAGACATTGGGTCATCCTCAGGGTGCTGATGGATCTCTAAGTCCAAAAAATAATCAGGGTATCACAATTTTTTTAAATTTTTTTTTTTTTTTTTTTTTTTTTTTTCTGTGCGGGTGTCAAGAG